>CM053408.1:21868878-21920925 GCA_028644305.1 Xerus rutilus | reverse complement strand
CCTTGGGAATATTATATGCAACTACTTCCCAGGAGAGGTTGAGGAGGGGAACAGACTCCAACACTTCCTACCCAGGACAAACAGACGTTCCATGGCTGCTCAGAAGGGGAAACACAATGGAGAGAGCGCTGAGCAGATGGAAGTCCTGAAGCTGGTGCTACCCTCAGCCCTGTGGGCACACATGAGTGTCTGGGCCTGTCTGGAGAGTGTGCACGGGGAGCACTCTCATTTGCACACTGGTGACTGATTCCCAGGGCTCATTTCCTGGGCACGCAGTGTTTGCAGACCGCTACTGTTACCAGTCATGTTTTGATATAACCACCTTCTCTGCCTCCAGTACAGTGAGATTAATAATCATGGACGATTCATACCCTTTCCACCTCACAAGGTTTTGGCAATGCTTCCCTCTTAAATCAACGAAATTGTTGTGGGACAAATAATTTGAATATCACTCTCATCACTAACGCGAGCTATACACATAATAACCTCCCTCCTGCTCCCTTTGTTTGAATTGGCTTGGTTCTTGTTCTCCTCCCAAGCTCATCCAATGGCAGGCAGCACCCCTATTAAAATTCATGATGTTTCCCTCCATCCAAGTGTCTGATTGCAGCTGTCAGCCTCCCAGCTCAAGGATTTTCCTACTGCCCGAAAGGACAACGCAAGCCACTCACTGCTTAGGAAATAGGTCAAGCTCAATTTTTCTATTTCAGTTCTGCTGCCAAAAGTGTAGAATTTTCCTTCTAGAAAGAAAGAAAGTGGGGGGGGGGGGAACCTCCTGGGTAGGCACAACACTTCAAAAAAGAGGTGAAGAGGGCACCTTTCTTTCCCTCACCAGAGGGAGCTGCTGTGGTCCCGTCACTCACACTGTGCCTCGGTTCCTTAGGAACCTTTATTCCATTGCTGGCTACACTCTGAAAGAGCATGTCTTTCTGCTCTTGGTGTTATTATGCTTCACAGACATTGAGTCACCAAACACACTGGACCACGACAAAGGAGGAACAGGAGATAGGGTGTCCAACACTGAAAAGATTCTGAAAGCCCAAAAGCCCACAGTCTATCCATCGAGTTGGTGCCCTTCACCCCATCCTCTGCTATCAGTGGAGAATGAAGGGCAGATGAGTGGAAACCACCAAGACCGCCACACGCTGCGGTCAGATCCACCTCCCTACCCCTACATCTTCTCTCCCACACACAGAAACTCTTCTCTTGGCAAGAAGCTATGGAAACATGTTGTAAGGGGGAAGGAGAAGAACAGAACATTCTTCAGTCCTCGAAACATCAATATTTGGAATGATCACTGAATTAGAGAATCAGAAGGGACTGAGTTTACACGGTGCTAAATTGCAGGCCCACCCCTTTTTATTTATGTGGAAAGAGACGCCTAGAGAGATGGAGTGAATTCTCTGAAGTGCACATGCAGTGCAGGCTTAGGAAGAAGCAAGTCCCCGACTCCTAGGCTTTCCTCCTACTTCATCTCTACAACAGGGAAAGGGTAGAGGCGAGTTGTAGGCAGATAATTGAACACCTTGCATTCAGTAAATTTTTCTTGTACTGCCAGGCAAAGATGGGAAAGAGCAAGCTTCCCAAAATCAGCACTCTATAGGATGAGGAGACCTGGATTCTAATAGCTGAAACTAGTAACTTTGAAAAAGTAATTCACCATTCTGGGTCTCAGTTCCCTCACTCACAAAACTAGGGGCTTTGGATGCACGATCTGCAGATTCCTCTGGTCGTATATGTCCACCTTTCTATGTGTACTTTCTCTGAGAGCTACTGTGTGGTCCATGTACCACAGTAAGCAGAAAGGGTTTAAAACTAAGGCAAGTAAGAGAAAGTCCCTTTTGTCAAAGAACATTTCCATTCCTTTATTGTTTATCAAAGCAAGAGAGATTAGGACAATACAGGTTTTTGAGTCATAGGTTTGGATGTTACCATGGAAATCACTGAAAACAAATTCCTTTCATTTATAATGATGGCATCTACAGGAGACCAAATAAAAGTATATACTGGGAATATCATGCATCTGTCCACTGCAGGAAAGAGATACAGTTATCAAAACCAAGTTTTTTGTTAACTGCTGCTTCAATTTCTTCAATAACCACTTTTACCCAAGAAAGCTCTCTTAGCTCCACTATCAAAAGTGCTTGATTTTATGATCAGTTCTAAACTTGGTGCATCAGAGTCTTGCTGTACAGGTTTTCTGAAATCAAGGGTCAGGGACTGGTCTACGTTCTGCCTCCAGATGATGAAAACATGGTCAGGCAACTAATATTTATTTATTTACTCTTAATATTTCAGTACCAGTTTCTTCCTGGGGAAATGAAGATGTCATACCAAGTAATCTGGGAAGAACTTTCCAGCTGTAATGTTCTGTTTTTCATTTCCCAATATCAGAGGGAAGAGAATCATCTTCTATGAATCTTGCTACCCTGCTATTAATGTATTTTCCCCCCATTTCCCCCTGACAATCTCTAACCTAACTTTAATATTCTTAGTTTATTGTAAACGGGTTGGAAGTCAACTTTCCTCACGGTTGGAGGACTCATTTTTACTGATTCTCCCTCACTCATCCCAACTAAATATCAACAGTTTATTCCTCTATTTTTCTCTTTCCTAGTTTTAAAAAATTACCTGCACCTAATATTGCCAGGTAAAATATTGGACATCTACCCAAATTTGAACTTTAGATAAGCAACAGACCATTTTTGAGAACAAGTAATGTCCTGTGAACCAGAATTTGGCCTGAGGCTGCCCCTATGCAGTTGAGTCTGTCTAATGAACTGCAACCTACCTTAGTAGGCAAGATAAATTAGGAGTATACAATGTACAATAATTTTAGCATAAATTAGGAATGTACTTTTGTGATAGTGAGTCTCAATCACAGCAGCTGAGCTTCAGTCGGTCATGGGCAGCCAACTAATCAGATCACGTCTAAATATAGACAAATGTCCAGCTATAATCAATCAGGCTGTTTCTGTCCCTCATGTTCAGTTCCCTTCCATCAATGCTGAGTGGTCACACTGCACAACCGAGTTTTCTAGAGCCTCTTCTGGTTTTAACAGCTACCTGATTTGAAAATCATTCTTTGCTCAAATTCTGGTAAATTTAATTTGTCCAAAGTTTTGGGGTTTTTTTGTTTTTTAAAATAGTCCCAATTTTTTTTTTCATTCCAGAGATTGAACCCAACAGTACTTAAACCCTGAGCCACATCCCTAGCTCTTTTTATTTTATTTTGAGACAAGGTCTCCCTAAGCTGCTTAGGGTCTTGCTAAATTGCTTAGGGCTGGCTTTGAACTTGCAATCCTCCTGCCTCAACCTCCCCAGTTGCTGTGATGACAGGCATGCACCACCATGCCCGGCCTTGTGCACTTTTTAAAAATAAATTTGAGAACCCTACTAGCATCAGTTAATTCAGTCCTGTACAGGGATTTTCAGAAATTAGTTTTTACGTTGGAAATACTTGAGTCATCTTCCAGAAGAAAAGGCCCTCCTTGAGTCAGATGGGAAGTTTCTGCAATCAGAGCTGGCACTCTTGGATATGAGAGACCAGTCTTCATCTAAAAGGCTGGGGGAAGAGCCTGGGTAAGAGGCCACACAGGGACCCAGAGTGTCTGCCTTCAGCCAAGAAGGGAAGAATGAAGATGTAAGACATCTGACCAACAAAACACGACTTCCAGAGGTGGACCCTCTGGCTTCCAGAGTATAGTGATGGCACAAATTGTAGCATCTGAGAACACACCCTTAAGAGTGCTAGGACAGGGCTGCTCAAAACATAGACTAAACATTGTTTTCTTCAGATTGAACCAAGTCCTGTCTTTGAGGACTCAAAAAGCAAGATCACCTTGGGGAAACTGATTATCTCAGCATGGCCATCAGCTCAGCCATCAAAATAAACTAAGATCCAGAGCTGAACCCCAAGAATTGTTGATTAGCTTTTTCCAGAACATTGACAATAGGAAGAAAAGTACACCTAGCACCAGGGTCGCTGCTGAAGCACTGCAAAGTTATTAACCACCAAGTGCTCAACGGAAGCCTGTTACAGTTTCAGGATCACACTAGGTCTAAGCTGACAAATCCATGTAACATCACAGGGCAAATACAAACCACCTCCTTCTCCAACTTTCCAGAAAACCTTCCATGAACAGTGAACACGCAGAGTCACCTTTGTAGTCACTCATGTATGAGGCCACAAAGTGAGCCTGCCCCTCATAAGCCAGGGACGCAGCTACTGTAACCGCCCAAGTCATTGATTTCATAGGTCCAATACCAGCCTTTTGAGATGTTTTTCCTCCCTCCTCCTTTCAAATGAAATAATTTGGAGCAATTTTTCCCCCTTGAAATCAGAAAAGCACATTCTAAATTGCCTTTAACTGATGGTGTTCTGATGAGTACAATTTATCTCCTGAATATGAAAGAGAATTCCCTCAACCCACCCCAGCTCTGTGCCTCCCTGAGAATAACCCACTGAGCTGCTCTTTAATCAGAGGCTATTTTACATGATCACAGTCATCATTAAGGCAGCACCCCGCCCACCATTTATCCCCACTGACATGGGAGAACTCTGAGGCAAGGCTCCCTGCCATTCACAGGGATCTGAAAAAAGTCAGAAGCTGCCTTTTGAGCTTGTCTCCTAATCAGAAAAGGACCAGGGAGCAACCCAGTGAGAGCCCCCTCCTCAAGACTGCACAAAGACCACAGGAGCAAGGAGGGCTTCCGATCACTGCTTGGAGCACAGCACCCTAATTACAAATGCAGATAAAATTTGCATTAACATTTGTGTTTTAGGTGGCATTCCTCACACAAAGGAAACAGGAAAGCATTTTCTCATCACACAGGCAGCTCCCAGAATTTCTCCCCTTGGGAAATAAAGCACTCGGGGAAACAGTCTTCACAAGCAACCCAGAATGCTAGAGAGGAGGAGAACTTGGGTGAGATTTTTAAACAGATTCTGTGTTGGTATTAGTACCTAAATTCTCTCCAATGGTTAGAACCCAGACTCAGACATCCGGTGTGCCATTAACATGAATGCAGACAGCACTGTGAATGTTAGGAGCCAGCCCGCATCAGTTCTAAGCAGGAGACTCACAAATCCAACCATCCTAATGTTTAAGATGTGTGCTTATTTATTTTTTTATTTTCTGTACTAGGGATTGTAACTCAGGGGTTACAATTGTTACTCAAGGGTGCTTTACCACTGAGTTACAATACCTAGTCCTTTTTACTTTTTGTTTTGAAACAGGGCCTCACTAAGGTGCCCAGAATTTGGCCACAAATTTACAATCCTCCTGCCTCAGTTCCCCAAGTAGCTAAGATGACTGCCACTGTACCCGGTTGCTTATTTTATCTTTATGGACCAATTTACCTTCTCTTTAGAAAGTCTCTCTCTCCTCTGAGCAACATTCACTATTACAACCATAAAATGTTTACGGTGTATTCAAGCTAATTCACAGTGTGCAGCTGCTTAGGGCAACAACTGTGGCTAATACACCACACATTTAAAAGCAATCTTTAGCAATTGGAGCAAATTCTCCAATTTAACCAACCTTATGTGAGAAGACAAAACACCCTCAACCCTGGGCCTTCCAATCAGCAGATATTGTATATAAAATTACCACCCAAATCTCAGCAAACATGCATGGCATTTGTAACAGCTGCTAGATCTATAGAACAGAAATAGCTGGAGTGTACTGGTGGCAGACAAAGATCAGAAGAAACCACAAAAGCAAACACTTAGCAGTGCAAGGACCACTTTCATTTAATCACAAAACAACCCATGGTCTACAGTGGTTCAAAGTTAAGTGTCTTTAAACAAGGAAATGCCTTCTGTGAAGGCATATTCCATCATTTCAGACAGGAGGAATATTCATGCCCTCAGGGAATCTTCCCTAAAGGTTAGGAATTAACTTGTCTCAGGATGGCTGACCCCATTTCTTGGCTACAAAAATCAGATTACTCACGTAAACCCAAACAAGTGTTTTCATAAATCAATGTGACCAAAATCTTTGAAGGGGAAGAGTAAGGGTCTTATAGAGTGATAAGAATCGAGAATTTTTGTTTCCTCTATATAATGTTATTGCAACTTAAAATAAATCTTTAGTGCTCAAGGAGATATATATGGTTAATCTGCCCTTGATACAACCAGACTTCAGGTTTTTAAAACAGTATATGCATTTAGCTGGTTCAGTTCTTTCGATTTAATAGCTGTAAGTCTATACCGCATCTAGAATGACTGCAGGAGGCTTTAATTTGGGGATGGTGTGTCAGGGAAGGCTGGGGAGGTGTGAGCACCAAAAAAGTCTTTCTTACAGCAATGATTTCTATCCTGGCTACAGAGTTTAAAAATGGTACCACAGGCCCCATCCCATTCAATCAGACACTAGGGCACAGGGCCAGGCATCTGTATCTCATCAGTGGTCAGAATGTCTCCCAGGTGATCCTAATTTGCAGCTGGGGTTAAGATCCACCGTCTTAGAGAAATAGACATTATACTCTAATTTCCAAGGTAAAACTGAAGGTCACCTATTCTGCTGGCATAAAAACCATAAAGAAATGTCAGGAGCAAAACATATGGCAAAGGGCCAGAAAGGTGGCTTAATGTTGTAAAAAATTATAGGAGGCCATTGTTTTGGACTAAGCTCCCGTACTAGGCTTTAACAGACCAGACCAAAAATCAAAATGGAGTCATTCACGCTAAAATCCATGTCACCAATCAGAAATTAAATTATCTGAACTTCTGAGAAATCAGGATCCTAAAGGACAGCCAGACATCTAAGACTGGCCAGTTTCAACTGGTATGATAATGAAGTTCCCTCTGCCTTAATCGTGATATAGAAAAGGTAACCAGAAGCAACCTGATGTTAACCAGTTATTTTTCTATTATTTTGTCTCCCTCTCTCTGCCTTAGGAAGAAAGTCACTTTGAAATTACCAATTGGCTTTGTATCTGCTTTCTTCAGCCCTTCTGTCTATAAAACCAACCTCCTCTGCCTGGCTCATTGGAACCCTTACCTATTTCATGACATGACGCATTGCCCAATTCTAGAATGGAAAATAAAGCCAATTAATATCTTTAAACAAAATTGTTCTCATTTGTCACTAAGCCCCTAATAATTCAACGTCTAATATATTGAAAAATATATTCAATAACAGAAGGGGGTGACATGAAGAAAGTCACGGGTCAAAAATGTTCACAACTCTGTTGAGACCCGATCAAGACTGGGAAGAATCACAAAACCCCAAGTCCCTGGCATCCTGGAAGGAGAAACCTTGAGGTGCCATCCTATTACGGAGGTTGAAGTTAAACATGTACGTCTGACGTGTCTTATTATTTTCCTTTTAATTTAGGTCAATTCAGCTCTAAAATTAGTTTCACAAATTGCAATTTCTCATCTCCCATCTTCCACCCCTTGTAATTTGCAATTTCATAAAATACTTGGAAATGGAAACACATCTCTGAATTCTGGGCGCATCTGTGCATACTTTTAAATGTATATGATCTGGCTTTCTTCCTTTCCTCACAAACTGTTAATACATTAGAAACCCAAACTGATTCCAGAGATCTTTTGTGAGTTACTGTATTGAATTATGGGGTATCATGTTGTCTTTTATCAGTTTCACGTCTTATAAATTACCTGGCATAATCTAAGGAAGTGGGAAGGATCTAAGACCTCTGGGAACCAAAAAATTTGTATTTTGTTTCTTTGCAATGCACATCCTAGATATATTACCCTCTGAACACACAAACAGACTTATATCTAGCTCTTGAGAGAAGGCCTATCAAGTCGCTCTGTAGGCTTCAGATCCACCAGTATCCATTTATTTTTCTAATTTATAGAGGTTAGCTGAAACTGCAAATAGAAAGCACATTTATTACTGTTTTACAAGACCCTTATGAGGTAAAAGATAGCCTAGGTGGATGCAATTCCATACTGATTTACATCACAGAAGGGAAGCTTCCTCACCGGCCCTTAAACTAAGTTTTCTATATCTTCATTGACTGATTTTTATAGCCTGTTCACAGTCTAAATCATTTAAAGTTCATACAAAGTAATCAAATATTTTACCTCAATTGTTTTACTCCTATTTCTCACTTCCCTTTAATGAAAATGGTTTTGACTCACTGAGTTCTTCATATAAGTTTGGGTTTTAGGGATGGGGAGGGTAGGTTTGTTGTTGTTGTTGTTTTAATGTCACAAGGGTTTATAATATATTAATTGAAAAAACACTGAATTTGGAGTCAGGAGTCTGGCCCCCTGCCATTAGACAGCTGTGTCATTTCAAGTTAAATCACAGTCACTCTGGGACTTAACTATGTCACCAATAAAATGAAGGCACTAGAGTGGAGAATTTCGAAGGCTCCTTCTATCTACAACCAAATAACACAAATGTTTCCAATACTTGGGGGAAAAGGGACCCTTCCTTTTCCTTCAATCAGAACAGAGTTCAATATGAACAAACTTTCAAATTGGAGGGAACACTCTGCCCAACGAATGCTCTGCTCAAAACTTAAAAAGCCTTAGCAAAACATACAAATGAATGCCAGTCTTGGCTTTATCCGGACACACAGTGGAACAAAACAAGGCCCTTAGCTCTTTAATGCTGCCATTTCTTAGCCATTCAACATCCCTGTAAAAGGCTGAGTAAGCTATTTAACTGGCCAAGGGCATCAAGAATCTTAAGTAATCAGTTGTTTTTGTATAAGGTAATCTACCCTAAGTGCATGGAAGAAGCAAATTAAAGTAAAAAAACAAATCAGAAGTGATGCAGAGGAAATTTGCTAACAAATGTAAAATAAAATCTTAAAAGATGCAAAATAGGGCTGGGGGTAGAGCTCAGTGACAGAGTGCTTGCATAGCCATGCCTGATGCCCTGGGTTCTATCCCCAGGACCACCCCTGCCCCCAAAAGATAAAAAAAACAACAAAACATGTACAATTATGAGGGGGAAAACACAGCCCTTAGCACTCCCTACTATGAAAGTCATCAAGGAGGGCAAAGGTGAAGGAAAAGGAGGCCGGCTTGTTCACCACCTTTTATCCACATTCCATACCCAGGGACTCCTACTCTCCCCAGCAAAGTGAAAAACGTGACAATTTGCTTCTCTTTTGACCAGTTCTCCTTCCAATTCCCAATAGCTACTCCAAATTCCATTTTGTCACTAGGATGAATTTTCTAAAATGTGTTCTTGACCACATCACCATCACTGTTCCAATCCGCTCAACTTACCTTTGTGCAAACTGCGGAGAGGCTCTCGTCTTCCATGAAGATCTTAACTTATTATGTCACTGTACACTATGAAGGCTCTGCTGAAGGGAGCTGACACGGGTTAAGACGTCACCCGCATGAACACTGTTCACAACACCCCACGTGCAAGAAGGGTGCACATTCCCGGAGCAAGCCCTCTAGGTGAAGGGATTCTCAGGTCCCAAGCTGGGCAAGAGTGGAAGATGGGCAAAAGAAGTCACCATTGGGGACATGAAGGTGGCTGAAGTGGTGCTACAGACACATGCATGCATGCCATAAAGTGTGCATGTGTACAGAGGTGAGCTGGAGAGAGAGACGTAGGAGGGTGCTCTCCTCCACAGCTCCAGAACTCACCTGGGAAGTCTGGAGTCTCCACCTCAGCCAGTCTCCATGGTAACTAATGTCTAGGGTGTGAATGGCACTCCCTTCAAAATGGGATCCTCTCGAGGACACAATGTAGACATTTTACATGGCCTCCCAGAGTGTCACTCTCCTGCTTGGTTTCCATGGAGTGCTATTCACAAGTCTTCCAATAAGCCATGCACTTTCCTCCTTTATGCTTCTGATTCAGTTGGCTTTTGCTTGGAGTGCCTTTTTTCTACATCCAAAAATCCAATTCATCAAGAACCTCCTGCTCACCCATGTTACCTTTCCTGTGAAGATTTTCCTAATCTTTCAACAGAATTGCTCGCTCTAACACTTCAATTATTCACTCAACAAATAGCTGTTCAGCATCTCAGTGTGTTAGAAGTATATCTACACTGGGAGTGGTGGTGTATAGCTGCAATCCCAGCAACTCAGGTGGCTGAGACAGGAGGGTCACGAGTTCAAGGCCAGCCTCAGCAACTCAGCAAGACCTTGTCTCAAAAAATGTAGAGGACTGGGGATGTAGCTCAATAAAAGAATGCTCCTAGATTCAATTCTCAGGACTAAATAAATAAAAATAATAAATAGAAGCATATCTATCATATTTTATGACAGTATTTTAGTTTGTGTCTGAGAGTTCCTTTAGAAATACACATGTTAAGCCAGACGCAGTGGTGCACACCAATAATCCCAGCAACACGGGAGGCTGAGGCAGGATCACAAGGTCAAGGCCAGCCCTCAGTGATTTGGCTTTTATCCCAGACTCATCTGTGTCTTCCAGGCCACTTCTCCACCTCTCCTCCTCCCTCTGGCTATTTCAGCTAGAGTTCTTCCTGCTCTGCATTCTGTATACATATTTCATTCATGACCAGGTTAAACATTCCTGTGGGGCTGAGGGTTTCCTTGAATGCACTTATATCCTTCCATTTGCACAACTGTGACTCTGTCATAAAAAATTCCCAATCTTACTGATATACAATGCCCACCATAACCCAACAGATCTCTCAGAACTGTTCTCCCATGCCTGGAAGCCTTTCTCAATGGATCAGCCTCTGTGTCACCCTCATTATTGCTGGCCCTCTAGAGGGGCATCCCTATGATCCAGGTTCCCTTGGTCACCATCCAACATATTTTCAGACAGACTGCAAGTATTCTTAAATATCAGTATAATCACTCTGTTCACTACATAAAGTAAAACTTAAACACTGTACATAAAGATGAAACCTTTTGAAAAACATATTTCCACTCTAAACTTGATATGGACTAATTATATATGTCAACTAGTATCCAGAAGGAAAATAAATGTTTTGATCCAGAAGGAAATTATGCAGCACACACTAAACTGCGTGTTAATAATGTCATTGAGTTCAACCTTCTGAATTCATTCTCTTCTAATTCGTTTCCACGAGCTATGGTGGTTATTTAAATGAGAAAGTATGGCTGGCATGGTGGCGCATGCCTGTAACCCCAGCAACTCAGGAGCCTGAGGCAGGAGGATCGCAGGTTCAAAGCCAGCCTCAGCAACTTAGCAAGGCCCTGTCTCAAAATACAAATATAAAGGGCTGCAGATGTGGCTTAGCGATTCCCAGTACCAAACAAACAAGACAAAAAGAAATAAGGAAGTACATTCACATTGTTCTTTCTTTCTCATATGTCAAAGACAAAAATAAAAAAATAAAAACATCACCACACCTTCATTTCTGTACACTTATCTAGTAGAGGCTTCTATACTTACTTGATTAGCTTCCTTTACATGTTCAGTGGGGGCGGGGCTTTTTTGTAGTGTTGGGAATCAAACTCAGGTCCTCAAGAATGCTAGACAAGAGCTCTACCATTGAGCTGCACCCCTAGACCCTTCTACACGTTTAATATTTTGGTAATAATATTAAAGCTTGTTTCTACCAAAAAAAAAAAATCAAACAAGGTAATAAAGTACATACCAACATTTCCCATAAAAATGTAAACTGGATCCAACATTTACCTTTTTTTTAATAAAATGATGTGTCTAGATATGAAGTCCTGCTAGTAAAAGGGAAGACCTAATCACCATTTCTGACTTGCAGCTGTCCTTCAAGGTAAAGTCCTTAAGTGACTAGGGTCCCAACTGGTTTATCTTTGCATCCTTAACACAAAGCGGGATACCTGGTACAAAATGGGTGATAATGCTACTGAACTCAACAGACAGTCCTTGATTTCAAAGAGCTCCAATTCAGTGCAGGAAGGGACACTAGATCACTAGCAAAGGACACTCTGACACCTGTCCAAAGGCAAAAGAGAAAGAGTAACAGATATATTACTCAAAAGACCAAAGGTAAAGAAGCCTCTGAACAAGACCTATGTAGCAAGTTGGGTTCTGTTGTCCAGCATCCATGTCCTCACTTTCCTGATAACTGAACATACTTTTTCCATTCAGTTCAGGGTAACCTCTGACCAGCACCGCAAAGTAGTGAGTGCCCAGTTACACTGCTTGGTTCTGGAATTCTGCCCTGTTGCTAGAGTTCATGCTTTCAGGATGAATAGAATAAACCCCCAACAGCCCTGAAGCTGCTTGGGGCCACCAGGAAAGAGAACAACCAATGAAATACACTCAGTCCAGAGGGCAAAGCACTGGGGACTCCCTGGTTTTCCAGCACAGCTGGATTCAACAGGAGCCAACAGATATCTCCAATTCTCCCTCAAACCTGTTTGGGCTGGGTTCTTGGTTTCACTAATGCAAAGTACCCCAACATACTGAATAGACCAGGTATAAACGTCTGTCAAATGGAGGATTGTGCAAAAATAGGCAAGGTACACTGGCAGGACCGGGGCATCGCTCTAATGCAGGGACAAAGGGTTCCCTGAAGCATTTCGCTGCCTCCAGCCTGATGGGGAAGCCTCACCACCTGGCTCTGGCCTCCCTACAGGATGCACCTCCCTCCACCCACTCCTGCCTCACACACACTCAGTCACAGAGCACACACGCAACAGTGGCCTCTGCGATGGCTGCCAAGTGCTCCGCCGCCTTTGCTTAGACCACCTAAAATTCTCTTTTACTCCAAAAACTGCAGTCTCCCTCATCAAAGCTCTATTTAAGTGTTCCGGTCTTTGACAGGAGGGAAGATCCCCTCCTTGGGAATGAGTCATGCCTTTGTTCTCAAGGTGTTTATTGAACATCTCAAAGGTTTTACCCAGCTCATTATTCGACTCCCCTCACTGACAGATAACACTGGCCTTGAATGTTCGGTAAGCCTGTTCCATTTAAAACGCAATTTAAATATTCAAACACTAGCAAGGCAGGAGCTTTTCTAAATAAAAGAAGTGGGCTTTTAAACTATTATTCTGTGAACAGTAATGATGCATATTTTGGGTCATGCCTTAACCGTAAGTAGTCATTTCAGGAAAATTTAAGTCTAAGTCACCATTCACCTTCTCCCAGGAAGTATATGGGAAATTCACTGTTTGAGATCAGGTATTGAGCTTTCATTTCTAAAACTCTGATTATGGAGTTTTCAAAACAAAAATCATCTTGTATCATGAGTATTTTCAAATTATGCTTCTCTCTCCCCACTTTGTTATTTAATAAAGGGTGGAGTCCTGAATGTTCATAGGATCTAAATTTTTCTCGTTGCCAGGCTCACAATTCCCTGTTTTCTCTTCTTCTAAGAAAATCAATGTATATTGGTTTTTTCCCTAGTGCTTTCTACACTTCAGTAACAATTTGCTATATAATTCCAATTGATGCAAAATGTGAGAATTGAATAAGCTGTATAACAATAACATTAATACCATGCATAGCATCCCAGTTCATAACCTGTACATTTTTAATAAGAACCACAGGGAAAAAACACTTTAACGACTACTAGGAAAATTTCAAGGGAGCTTTTCAGGTCCTATTTGGAGATATTTTCCATTTCAAGCTTCTTGAGGAAGCTTGAGTAAAGCATTCAAAATGCCATCTTCCTAGGCTTCCGCAGGAATTCCTTTACTGGGTCTTATGTGCAAATCAAAATCATCACAATAATGATGTCAGGACAATTGGGACACAGTAGCCTCCGGCGGGGAGCTTCAGGTCTCCTCTAGCTCACTCCACTTCAGGCCACACAGAGGTTCCACAGCGCCACCCCAATGTGAAGCTCTCAGCTATTCCACGGGCCCAAATAAGTCTCCCAGGACACATCCCTAGGCCCTTACTCCATGTGGTCCTCTGCAAATTCTTCACAAGAGATGCCCTTTTCCAGAAATGAAGGCTGCATCCATGCTGCACACAGTGTTTCTGTCCTTCCCACAGCTGGAGTGTGACATGGGAAGGATAAGCAAATGACTCCCTTCAGAACAGTTTTTGCTATAAAGGTGTCATACCAAAAAGACAATAAAAACAAAATAAAAAACCACCCAGAGAGTCTGACCACCAGGATGCAGCTGGGAGTGCTGGCGGCAAGCAGGACAGTAGGCATGAAGCCTGCCAATCGAAAAAGCCCTTCCCTGGAGCTCCGGAAGACTGTGCAGCCGCGCTCTCTGCTGGGAATGGGAGGCCAGCAGAGAGGAAGAGGCCTGCCAACCATTGTGCTCAGCCCTCCTTTATTTCAGCTGGGAAAAGTTTCCACACAGGGCTCCAGGGGACCCTGAAAGAAACTCACAGCTCATTAACGTCCAGCATTTCACCAGATAACAAAGGTCAAGATGCAGGCAATTGGCTGTTAGTCTGTTAGCTATAATTTCACTTTATTTTGGGGCATCTTGAGCAGGCGATGGGAGGAAACCGGCCTGATCAATGTGTCCAGAAGTGCTATTACTCAGAAGAGGGCATTAAGCAAGTCCTACATAAATACAAGTGTCAGGCTCAAGGGCAGTGGCCTAGAACATTTACCTCCATATTTTTTAAATGATAAATGCTTCATTTATCAAGAACTTACTCTGTGACAAACAAAGCTAAATGCTTTTACTATGTTGCATCTCAATCTGGACAACAGCCCAGTGAGGTAGGTATTACCATTCCCATGTTACGGATGAAAAAGGCCATCATTTCACAGGAGAAACTGAGGCTCAGTGTGATTCAATGCTGTATCACCCACGCTAGGCTTCTGCCTCCAATTTCTCCAATGCTCCTCCTGTCAAAGAGCAGAATATCTTCTTCAATGAGGCAGAAGGGATGGAGGAGAATATTATATTGATTTTCCTGAAATGGTGAGAATATACCGGGCTTCTAGTATAAAAATTGTTTTCTTTTAAAAATTGTTTTTAATCTCAAACAAATTTATTTAAACCTCCCATTAAACAATGAGAATTCCAGGGATTGGGGGAAAAAAACCCTCTATTTTTGAGAAAGCAGCATATTGAATATATACTCATGTACACTTTAATTATGGTCTTCACAGAAGTGTCCTTTGTCAAAATGTTCTCTGAACAAAAATGAAAAAAGCCATTTAAAAACATAAGCAAATTAAAAATATGAAGTTTTACTCAGTCTGACATCTGGGTCCTTCTGATTTTACAGGGACTGTTCACACAATTCAACAGCACTTTAACAGTCACTGGATCACCTCCCTACACTCCCCAGGATGTCTTCCACTGAGGTTCAGGATCAGTACAGACAGTGCATTAAACCCAATTCCAAAACCAAGAGCAAGAGACGGTCACAGTGACAAAAACGTGTTCTTGCTTCTTACCCCAGGAGGAGAGAAGCTTCTATGTTGTAAAATAGCTCCTGTTTGCCAAATGCCCTTCAGTAAATCTTCACAAAACATGATGCCAAAGAGCTCCACAAACTAAAACACCTCGCTTGGTGCCAGAGAGTGAGAGCCACCTGCCAAATGAACAGGACACTTACAGATTCCCTCTCCATGGTGCTGCCCATTCCCTCTGTCAAACATGCTGGCTGAAGGACACACTGACCACCGAGACTCAGACTACCTCTGATAGATGCCCAAACCCTAGCTTCCACCAGCGCAGTTCAACACAAAGCTCTGTTTGGCTATGACTGCTAAAGTTCTATAATTTAATTAACTGTTATAGAAACAGAAGGAATATACATATGAAGACAAGTTTTTCAACAGGAATGAATGTAAATGATTTGGGAAAGTACCACAAAGATAAATTGCTCAAATAACTTGCTACTGAAATTAAATGTTGTCAAGACATTTCAAACTTGGGGGAAGGGATCTGATAAGAATTTAAATGGACTCTGTCCTCAGAATAGTAAAGTCACCTCAGGTCTTCCTTCATTTTAAAGAAATGACATTGTACGTATGGTTCATACAGAGAGGTAAGGTAAAAGTTTTCCTCAACTGTTCACACTGAAAAGGCTCTGGATATATATCAAATACATGGTGAGTCAGAGGGCACCAAGTCAAAATTTACTATGAAAAGTACATGTCATTTTTTATAATCCCTGTAGGTAAGACTTTTTATAAACCAATAATCAATGATATTAAACTACAAGATCAATGATATTAAAATAGGATCTCTACTGCAAATCTTATCACAAACAAAATTTTAATACTATCAGAGCACACCTTCCAAGGAAACCCTTATCTCAAAACCCATCTATCATCTGACAAACCACCAATAGATATTGCCTAGAATGGTATTTCACTTAACCTGCCTATTACAACTCTCTGCCAAACAAAAAAATATGATGGGCTAGAACTGAGGGTAATACATTGGCAATGTTCTCCCTAAACTGGACATGCCACTGAATATGTATTTATTAGTCAGCTTGTCATCACTACAACAAAATGGTTGAGACAACTAACTTATAAAGAAAAAAGGTGGGTTTTGTTTTTGTTTTTGCCTTGCTAGGAATTGAACCCAGGGTCTCATGCATAGTAAGCACATACTGTACCCCTGAGCTACACCTTCAGTCCCTACAAATATTATTTAAATAAATTAATTTTGCTTGTGAAGTTGTATAAGCACTTCAGGGTCAGAGAAGCCTTGGAAACTTTGATGCTGTATATTTTTTTGAAAATTCATAACTGTTTCTGTGAGGTATTTCAGAGGAAACATGAGCTGTGGAGTCAAAAAAATCAAGAGTTGGCATTCCAGCTCTAAGGACCCAGTAGTTGAGTGACCTCAGGGAAACTGATGTGCAAAGAGGTTAAGTCACTTTGATATCAATTAAACTGGGATAAGGCTAACTAGCTCCTTAAATCTGTCTTAAGAACTAAGTGAGAGAACACATTCAAGCCATGGTCTATACCTCATGGTAGGTACTCTAAAAGTGCTCACCATCGTACTCCCTTAGTAATTAGTAAATGATCTCCTACCATGCCAGTCTATCTTCAGTAGCAAAAGTAGATGACAGCAACAAAAAATCTTTTGGCCAATGCTGGTGGTTAAAGGGAGAACAATGTCATAGCAGCTGACATTTACTCAACACTCTAAGGTGCTTCCTACCGTCATCTCTTTTTCAGGTAAGGAAGCAGGATTAGATTGAATAACCCACCCCAAATCCAACCCCAATATGGGCTCCTTAGCTCAGTAACAAGTGACTATCTCCCCCCCAGTCAGTGGTGGGGATGGGAACTTAGGGATGCAAAGGACACCCAAGGTGAACTCAAAGAGTGAGATCCAAGCCAGCCTTCTCTGCATCCTCTCACCTCACTGCAATATTTCCTTCCATAGCCTTTCTCAAGAACACCACACGGAAGCCATGGTTTTAGTTTTTCTTATTGAAGCTGCTTCAGTGTTTTGCCAATTCAAACATAAGCTCGCTAAAGGTACAAACCACATCTTAGGCACTTTTGTGTCTAGTAAATAGAGTCTTGGAATCCAGGGATGCTCGAATACTTGATTTAATATATTATTTCCTCTGGAGCATGACTCTGTTAATTTCAGAACGGATTCCACAAATAAAATGTCTGAAGTCAATTCTGAGGTCAACACATACCAGAAGAAAGGGTCTCTAATTTGGAACAAGAGCGAGGAATGATGAATGCTACAGAAATTAAGCATACTAAATGATAAAGGAAACAAAAGAAACTTAGAACATTCAGGGACATGCTGTCTTTCTTTTTAGCTCCACATTCTGATCAACCAAAAGGGAACTGTGGTTTAGAAACCGTTATGTACCATTATGCTTCAGAGAAGGAAGAGCCGGGGTCAATCATGACATGTCAGATTACCCAATCATTATCCCTGCTCAGCAATCCAGCTGACACCTCCTAAGACATTGTGTTAATTATCTACATGACAATGACAGATGTGCTCCCAAGAACCAACTGCAGATCTGAAGAGGGAGTCAGATGAGAGTGTTGAAGGAGATTCATAAAAGAGTGTGTGGCAGCACAAGAAATTAAATGGAAATGGCACTAAAGAATTATCTTACAACAGGTTCCTAAACGACTTTGATTACTAACAGGAAAAAGAACCTCAGACATTTCATGGTCCTCTGTCTAAAATACACGGAAAACAGTTTAACTTAACGTAGTATGATTTCGTTGGTACACAAATTCTTCCTGAAAGAGGTCTGAGGCACTTACTATGTCAAGCATTAAACCTCAAACCAGAGTTGGAGCCAATTCTGTATGATAACTGCAGCTGTATGGTTCACCACAATTACCAGGCTCCAGGGCATGAAATCATGCTGCACTCTTGAGGAAAATTCCTGGTCTTTAAAAACGAATTTAACAACAACAAAAAAGTCTACCAATGTCTTCTTTCAAACTTTGGTAAGGTGGTTCCCATTTGCTCAGGATTCACACTTTCCTTCCCATTTTTTTTTCTGCCAAGAAATGGTGTGTCCTTCAAGTTTACCACTCTATTCCCTAACATCTTTAAGCTCCTCTGTGCCGTGATGTGTTTAGACACTTTCAGTAAAAACGCTATGGAAGAGATGATGACATTTCCAGAATGTTGGTCCTATAAAGATGCTGATAAAATAGTTAGCAGCCCAATGCTCAGAAACAAACAAGGCCCTGCAACGGTTTCCATCCCAGAGGAGCCAAGACTTCGAGGGCTTCCTCTCCGTTTCAGCACTCCCTTCTAACCCTGGATTTAGATCTGCAAAATGAAACACCAACAGGGACACCTGAGAAATAAAACTGACCCCTGTCATCACAATCACTGCTAGCAGAGATCTAGGGAGCATTCAGGGAAATACTCAAGTGCCAAGCTCTAAATATTTCACCTTACCCCACAAAACTTCTCAAATACAACTGGGGAAGGAAAGCCAGCACAAATCATCCTAAAACTTTCATAAGATGAAATTTCAGAAAATGTACTGAAATACTGCCTACTGTTAATTAATAAATATCAGGCTGGGGGAGTAGTTCAGTGGTAGAGCACTTGCCAAGGTGTTCGAGGTCCTGGGTTCACCACAACGAAAAGGAAGGAAGGGAGGAAGGGCAGGAAGAAACTAAAAAAGAAGAAATTCAGAAATATTATATAATTAAAACTCCAGCTAAGGAAATTCCACACCAACTTCTGTTGCCCTAAAACCAGACACCCAAAGCCACACACAGTTGGCAGTTCGGTTTTAAAACCATAAATGAAATAGCTGACTAGTTGAATCTGTATGTGTGAAGAAAGAATTGTTAGGAGGAAGCAGTATTCTTCTCCTTGACTGGGTAGACAGTTTTGTAGGCAAACGCTTTATCTATGACAACTAAGTTTTCCATCCAAGTTCCTGATACACTATGCAAAACCTGCGAAAGCCATCAGGTACACAAGCATGATATTGCTAGTTATAATCCAGCATGCATTCTGTTTACTAGTACCAAACACTTTAGCCTTATCCTCAACAAATGATTTTAAGCCCTGTAATAATATTCCTCATCTAAACATCTAAAAGGATACCAAACTCTATTATAGTATTTTTTCAAAAATAAAGCAGCAGCACCTTCGTGGGTTCCTATGAAAAGCAAACAGGAAACGAATAGGAATAAGTATATTAAATTTCTTATTAGCACTTTATCTTCAGCCCTTGAGCATACAGTAAGTAGCACATACTGCCCGCGGCAAAACCTTCTGTGATAAAGTCCATTTCTCCCAAGCGGTGTATCTGTGAGAGTCCACCACTTGCTCCTGCCTCACGTAGTATCACCATGGGACCTCAAGCTTGCTGACCACTTTGCTGTGTTGTCTCTGCTCCACTGAGTCCTTAAGACATGTGGGGTCACAAGAGGGGCCTCCATTCTTGTTGGGGGAGGATATGCTTGTTTCCTCATTAGCTTCACTCAGTTGGCGAGAGCGAGGTTAAAAGATACCAAGTGCCTTCTGTAGGAACTTATATTTTAAGAAATTAGGTCTTTGTAATATGACAAATAGAGAACATGAATCTACACTAACGAATCATTGCCTCTGTTTTATACTTTACTACATTTCATTAAAGAAAAATCTGTCACGTTTATGGTTCGTAGGAAGGGAAAACCGTATTCTACATTTCACTCTCATCGTCAGAGTACTTCATTCGACTACACAATGGGGTGTTAAAGCTCTGTTTTTACGTTGTATCAAGACACAGACCAATACCCACCTTTATAGGTTATATCAGGTAACTGAGCAGTAACACTCTGGAAGCATGAAACTTTGCCTATAAAAGTTGCCAAGATGTAACATCAAGCCATGTGTTTGGAAAACAGGCAAACAAAATGAATTTCATACAAACTTTGAAGTCATGCATTTAAAAAGAAGGATTGTAAAGACAATGACGACCAAGTACTCTTGGCTCAAAATGGCTTGGCCCTTGCAGTGCGTGGTGGCGCACGCCTGTAATCCTAGCACTTTGGGAGGTTGAAACAGGAGAATCATGAGTTCAAAGCCAACCTCAGCAAAGGCGAGGCGCTAAGCAACTCAGTGAGACCCTGTCTCTACATAAAACACAAAATAGGGCTGGGGATGTGGCTCAGTGGTTGAGTACCGCTGAATTCAATCCCCGGTACCAAAAAAAAAAAAAAAGGCTTGGCTCTGCAGTGACAGTCTGCCTCTCCTAGCAACAGCCAAAGACACTAGACAGTCAGGCACACTGACTGGAGGGAGCAGAGCAGCATGTTCTGAGGCTGGATGTTTTCTGTACTCCCCCTGCAAGAAGAGGCCCTCTCAGAGTCTTTGGAAGCACTAGAACATCAGCTAGGAAACCTTGCTTCTTCCTCTGTGGATTCTCATTTCAATTGTAAACATGCCTTGCAAAACCACAACCTGACCTTGCAGGGCATCCTGCGTCAGCCAGCACCTAACCACACTGCTGTGGCGAACCCCAGAGCCGTCATCTGATTCCATGCCACGGAGGTGGCGGCATCGTCTAACAGGCACCCATCCAGCACTCGGGATGAACCCTCCTTTCACACACCTAGCCTGCCCTCTATCACTCAGATCTCATGTTTGATTATTTTGCTTTTTCCACCTGCTCGCTACCTTCTTTTAAAATATTTTTAGTTGTAGATGGACACAATAACTTTGTTATTGTATGTGGTGCTGGGATCGAACCCAGTGCCTCACACGTGCTAGGCAAGCACTCCACCGAGCCACAATCCCAGCCGGCTCACTAGCTTCTTGAAGTTGGAGACTACACCTTAAGTTTGTTGCCAGGTGTACCATTACCATACTTGTGGTGGGTCCATGATTAATAATCTGATTGACTAATTCCTTTTTGCAAAATAATTCTCACATTGATATGAGACTTGAAAAATCCAAAGACAGATACAACTTTTCAACCTTTTCCACTAAGATACCCAAATTAACAAAATCACATCTTAGATTTGCTTTAACTATCATTGAGCACTAATGAGCCAAATACCAAGTTTATTTACATTTCATTCATTGTTGCAAAAGAAGTTTTGACCTTTACTGAACACTTAAAATGGGCCAGATACTGAGCTCAGAGGTCTGAACAGGCTACATCTCAATCCTCACAAGCATACCACCTCATATATAGGTAAATAGAATTCTTATTCTCTTTTTAAACGTGGAAGAACTGAGGTGATATTACCCACCTTGCCCAGCATCCCATGGCGAAAGGGGGGCAAAGCCAGGAATCACACCCAGGCAGTTTAGCTGCAGAGCCGGAGAGCTTACATTACGTTCTTGGAGAAACTATTACTGGTTTATGATACTCTATAACCTTGAAATTACTTTCACATACTTTATTTTCACATCTGATCTTTTTTAAAATACCTTTATTTTATTTATCTATATTTATGTGGTGCTGAGATCGAACCCAGGGCCTCACCCATGCTAGGCAAGTGCTCTACACCTGAGCCACAGCCCCAGCCCTATTTTCACATCTGATCTTAATAACAAACCTCCGAAGAAGGGCAGACATTACTACAAATGAAGAACAGGCAGAGATAAAAATTCATGCACATAACCCTAAAGCAAGCATAAGTACAGAACCCAATTTCCACATCTTAAAATCCAATGTGCTAGGGCTTGCCACAGGTTCCCTGGATATGCACCCTGATAACTAGATGGTAGCTGATATGGGTGTGGTCTGGGGATTCAATAACTTCATTGCATAATATATTGTTATAAAGTGGGATTTTAAGCAATATGGAAAATACAGATGGTCACATTGTATGAACAGTTCCAAAGCTCATTTGAAAATCTAAATAAATTTTCTTGTGGGGAAGAAAAAGTTATAAATCAAGATAGGATTGCAAAGTCTTGCTCCCACCCCTCACCTGTTTAACTCCTAAGGTAACTAACACGTATAATTAATCCTTTATCATGAGCAGTTATTGATTAATTTTACCATTGAGCCTGATGTAGAGAAGGAGCCTCATCAACATTTTCCTTTGTAGTCATTTAGCTTTCACCAGTAAAAGCTTATGTTGCAGGCTTTTGTGACAGTTCCTCATTCTTCATCCCTCTGTATCCATGTCCTTTGCATATCTCATCATCCCCCAACACAAGACCTTGGCCACTCTGACCTACAGGATGAGGCATAAGTAACGGCACGCTAGTGTTGACTCCATACTTCAAGGTCATGTGTTTGCATGCGCTCTCCGGGCTTCAGCCATCACCATGAGAAGGCCTGAGTTAACCTGCTGGTGCACAGAGTACAAGACACACGTATCCCAGTCACCCCCCTGCCCCCACCTATCCCTGCTGTCCTGCAACCCAGGTGAAAAAAGCAGAGCTGCTGCAGCCAACCTTAAAAGATAAGGCATAAATGTTAATTTCTCAATGCAATAGAATTTCAACAAATATGCAACAAAAACCAACCAATACATTTTTCTGAACTGCAAAATGGAAAATCTCACACATCATCTTATTTAATCCTGACAATTTGGGGAAGTTGATATTATCAGTTCTACTTTGTAACTGTGTGTGTGTGTTCTTTTTTGTGGTGCTGGAGATGGAAACCAAGGCTTCAGGCATGCTAGGCAAGTATTCTACTACTGAGCTACATCTGCAGCCCTGTTTTTAGGTATTTTAAAATTTATCTCTATAGGCTCTACTTCGGACATAGAAATAAAAACCCTCTGGGGAATGGGGTTTCTGAACCTACAGGTGACTTTACAGTAATGTACTAAAAGAAGAGCAGGGTTTAGGTGTATTGCTCAGTGGTAGAGCATGTGTGTGGCATACTTGAGGCCCTAGGTTCAATCAGAGGAGGAGGAAGAGGAAGAAGAAAGGATGGCAGCCTATTCATTATGGTCCAAGTTTTGACTCATCTTCCACTTTCAGTCACGACTTCAGAGTCCTTGGGGGACTGGATCCTACACCATGTCAAGTTCACAGTGAAGAATGTCAAAAGTAAATCAATTCCTAATAGGACAATAGATTCCAAAAGCTCTTTTCCCTCTCCCACCACAACTATCAGCTCCAGGTGCCTTTGCAGAGATAGCTCCCAGAACCTCTGAAGATGCTAATGAGAACCACTATAATCACCAGTCAAGTATCACAGGCTAGTCCCTGTGCCGGGTGCTTCAGCATAAACCTTACTTCATTCACATTTTTACTTTTATTATATATTTATTATTTATTTATTTATTTATTTACTTATTTATTGTGGTATAGGGGGCTGAACCCAGGTGCTCTATTGATGAACTGTAGTCCTTTTATTTATTTATTTTTGTATTTTCAGATAGGGTCTTGATAAGTTGCCAAGGCCGGCCTCAAACTTGCCATCCTGCCTCAGCCTCCTGAGTCACTGCGATTACAGGCATGCACCACTGCACCTGGCCCTTCATCCACATTTTTAAAAAGGGCAATGACAGCTGGGGATGTAGCTTAGTGTTAGAGCACTTGTCTAGCATGCTCGAGGCTCAGCACTGGGCAGGGGGGCGGGGGAGGCAGTGAGGCTAACAAGTGCTTGGAGGAAGCTCACAGTATGAATAAAGAATTGCTCCAGGAATCAAATCCATTTCTGTCCAGTGCAAAGCTCTCACTCTTCTAAGGGAAATGGCTCTAGGAACAATGGCTCTCACAAAAGTTTCAAAGAAAATGGACTGAAAATAAGGACCTCTGAAAGATCTCTACTGATAAGGTATGGGCTTGGGTTTCTAGCAAAAATTCTAGTTATTAACAGGACCAATGTGGATGGAAGGAATAAGAGGAATATAACATTTATATTGGAAATGTGGTCACAGATGGAGATCTATGAGCAATCATTTGATGAATAAGGCAATTTTCAAAAATATTGGATGTCCTAAAGAAAATTATCCAAAGACTTGGTCCATATGATATACCAACTATACACAATGGCAATAGTACCCACCGTATCCTTTAAAGATGTATTGACATTCTAATGAACTTGATTTTTTTTATCCCGTATCCACTACATCTCTGCAGCTAGAGATGGACACATAGCCAGGAGACTTCAAGCTTTGTGTCCACGAGTTGCTAACCACATGAAAAAGCCAGTCTCTTCAGACCACAGGGTGATGTATTAAACTGCATTCCAGGCACCTTGGAGGTTGCTGCCCCGTCCACACCTACTTCCTCAGAGTTAGGATCAGAAGCAAGCACCTGTTACAAACTCAGACTTTTCCAATCACGTCTACAACCTTTTTAAAAAAAAAAAAAAAAGCACCTCCATTTCTGAGTCTCACACCATCCAATTACAACAGGTTGTATTCCTCAGCTCTGACCCTCTCCTCCTCCACTGGAGGCTTTAGAACTTGGTTCAGGGCCTCTCCAACCCAAGTACTTCTATTTTTATGGGTGACATGATAGAACATGCTGATGGTCAGGACAACTCTTTGGCTCCAGTGTGGTCAGTACCATCACAATTCCTCAGCCAGGGCAGTCCATGGCCACATCCTGGACTATTATCAATCCTTAAAAATACTCTGAATCCTTAAAAATAACCTGAGTCATAAACTTCCTGTCCTGACTCTCTCCACCTTACTACACCTCCACATCAATCTTTGGTATTTAATCCCTCAACCTCTCCTTGTTCCTTCTGTGAGATTCCTCTGCACTTGGCTTCCCTCTCATCCAGCTCAGCCTCAGACGTCCACAGTGGTCCACTACTGAGGAGTTAAAGTTCCAATTCTTGACAGTCCTCTGAGGGTCCACAACTTAGAAGTCCCAAATTCAGTCAACCCAATCCTCTACGCTCTGTGACCTCACCTGGGTCAACAGATGCAGGGCTCTGGGACCCTGAGTTGTGTCTTCCTTTCACAGGAAATGTTCATATTTGCAAAATGAACGAAAGAACAAACCTTTACGCTTTGTTCATTGGCTTTCTCTGCCCCATATGGGCTGGATGCCTGCTATGATTTGGATGTTCTTTTCCTTCCCCTAAGTTTCAGGAGTTGGGAGCCAGGCGGGTGATTTTGGGTAGTGGGACCTAGTGGGAGATCCTTAGGTCAACTGGGGTGTGCCTTTTAAAGAGACTGAGAGACCCCCAGCTCTCTCTGGCTTCCTGTTTTGAAATGGGACCTCTCCCTCCCACCACTGCCATCCTCCAGGACATGGTGCAGCTTGAAGGCAGAGGAGGGGCCATACCATGTGTTGAACTTGGTCTCCCAAACTGTGAGCTAAATAATAAACCTTTGCTTGTAAAAATTAGCCCAGTGTTTCTTTCCAGTAATGAGATGTGAACGAACACAGTACCCATCTTCTACTTCTCCACTGCACCCCTCATGTTATTTATCAGCCTTTCACAGTTCCCTGCTTTAGGAGGTGTAAAGTCCTAGGTACCGATTAGAATGCCTGGTACTTAACTCAGTAACAGGAACAGAGTTATTACTCACTAAATTTGAGTAAATAACAGTTAAGTGCTTATCTGTCTTCAGGGTAGCATTTTATGAAACACGCGTCCAAGGGAATGTTAACAGGGCCTTCTTGCATTAAAGGGTTTTATGGCTCAATAATTTGGGAAATGTTCCAACAAGTTTCTTCACTTCAGGACTTTTCAAATTTCTAATGCGCTAAGGTGCACTGTGAACCTTGAAGAATTAAGCTTTTCCCAAATACAACTTAAAACTCGCCCGTGCACACACGCACGTGAGACAGATACACGAGACAGACGTGATTTTTAAAATCTGGTTTTGTTTCTCTGATATCACTATGGTGGAGAACAGAAAATAATTTAGAAAAAATTATCTAAAATTTTGTCCACAAATTATTCAAAAGCTATTAAGCGGGGCTGGGATTGTAGCTCAATGGCAGAGCGCTTGCCTTGCATATATGAGGCACTGGGTTCGATACTCAGTACCACATAAAAATAAAATAAAGATATCTGTGTCCATCTATAAATAAAATTTTTTAAAAAAGCTATTAAGCAGCCTTTTCATTATAACACGGATTGAGATCAGTATTTTCCAAAATCAATTAACATTCATAATCAGTTAACATTTTCATTTGGATTAGGTAAGTCAGCAAACAGTTATTAAAAAGATACACCCCTTGAAGAGGCAAAACAGTACCAAAAGGGAAAGAAGGTAGTTGCCCACTTAGTCTCCTTAGTAAAATAGGAGGAAAAAACACTGGATTTGGGGAACTGCTGAGAAGAATAACTATAAAGCAAAACTGTGGTCCAATTGCACATTAGGCTATAGAAAACAGGAAAGATTTTTAGAGGGCAGAAAGTTTTAAAAAATATTTTAATTGTTTTTTGTGAGGAAGAGTGCTGGGGGTAGAACCCAGATCCTCCTGTACACTAAGCAAGCACTCTACCACTGAGCTACAGCCCAGGCTCCTTAAAATTTTGCTGTAAAAAAGCAAATATAAATGATACTTGGGCACTATGCCAGAACTGTATAGAATTGTTTTGGAAATAAGAGGCCAACTTACTCAGACCAATCAGAACAAAATTTTAGAAACCCCAAAACATTGACATACGCACATTCACACACACAAAAATATTTCTTATAAATGACTGGAATTTTTAATCAAGCTATCATTTTCAGTTATCTTGTCAACAACAAGCACTGCCTTATCTGTTTATTTCACAAAATAATCCCTACCATAAGAATGCTTCAAAATATTTTGAACACAAACGTGACATTCAGAAGGAAATGCTTTCAAGATGTATAATTCTCATTTTCTGAATGTCAACATTGTATCAAAAACATTCACTGAATTCTGTTTTCAAAAGGAATTCCTTTAATCAGGAAGAGACACACCGGAAGATATCTGGGGCTATATCAGTTTCCTTTAAAATCATGCAAAGCCCTACAGCCTTTTCCTATCTGACCTGTGTTCTTTTTATGTCCTCGCTTCATTACAACCCTATTTATATGAGATGATTCATGAACTAAATCAAATGTAACCTGCTAGTAGTTGGACATTTCTATACATCGTAATTAGCTAACACTTAATACTTGTTATTAGCACAGTTATTAAACCCACAACACCTTGTTCACATTCTGTCATCAGAGAGAAGTATATGCATTTTAGGTTTCATATGGAAATGTTGACATAGAGTTAACTTTGGGGGGGATTGAACCTAGGGGCCCTTTACCACTGAGTCACATCCCCAGTCCTTCTTGAGAAAGGGTCTCACTTAGTTGCTTAGGGCCTAAGTTGCTAAGCCTGGCCTCAAACTTGTGATCCTTCTGTCTTGGCCTCCCAAATTGCTGAGATTACAAGTGTGCACCACACCTGGCTAGAATTAACTTTTTGTGTCCTCTTAAACAGCTCCCTACTCCACCTCTCACCCCAGGTTAAAAAAAAAAAAAAAAGACATTGCCTTGGTCTATCATGTGAACACATTGTACTTCGTCATGTTGATAGCTGGTTTCACATTACACATTCCTTTATTCTCAGGTTCTATATTTGCCAATTTATGTATTTGCTAAAATTGGTTCTGAATCCCAAAATTAATACTCACAGCACTTCTGAGGTCATTCTCAGATTTGTACTGGTTGGTAAAAAGTCTCGAGTCGTCCGATGTGCACCCTGCCAAGGCTGGACAGAGCATTGTTGTACCCAGTTTCAGTTCTCCTGTTTAATATTCTGTAATATTCTGTTGTCCTTTTCACAGTCTATTTAGTGCCGCATGTTTCTATTTTGTGTGTGTGCTTTTTGTTAGTGATCTGTGTGTTTAAAATGGTCCCCAAGCACCGGTGCTATCTAGTGTTCCTAAGAGCAAGAAAGAAACGATGTGGCTTTTGCAGAAGATGCATGTGTTAGAGGAGCCTGTTAAGAGGTGGTGGCCTTGAACCTAATGCTATTGAATCATCAGTATATACTAAATAAGGTGTCTTTAAACAGCAACACCCATAAAATAAGGCTATGTGTTGACGCTGATGAAAAGGTGTCCGGGGACTGTTAGGAACCTAATCCTGTATGTCGCTAGGAGTAAACAGTATTTGCTCACTCAGTGGTGTTCGCAACTTTATACAACACAGGAACCATGAATGGAGAGAATCAAGTGTTCCCTCGAGGTACTGAAAGCTTTCCCATTTTGTGTCTGTTTCCTAAAATGAACACTCTACTTCAACACTGGTCTCCACACAAGGATCGGTCCCAGAAGTACACCTGGATTCACAGTCCACGTTTCCCACCAACTTTTAAATTTCCCCTTGTATTTTATGGAGCATGATCTAGCCCGTAAATGCTGGGAGAAGCCAACCAATCCCAAGAACAAAGCTCTATTAACCACACCACCCCAAGTGTGGAGGAACAGACAGGGAGCCGCCCCTCCTCCACTGGACCACCGGCAGGTGTGTGTGGGTGAGTAGGAGCAGCAGCCAGCTGGGCGCCCCTCCTTCCAGTGCAGTGGAAGGCAAGCCGAAGACGCCCTCCAATGCCTCCCAAGATCTTGAGAGAGGGAAGGACAGCACAGCTATCCCCACACACAGGGCTGGCTTTGTGGGCAAGCGACAGGGCCCCAGATTTGGTTTACTATTCTGATATTGCTGTCTTGAACATAGTAGTCTTTAAAGGGGAGCCCACATTTCTTTTTTATACTGGCCCCACAAATATGTAGCTGATTCTGTCCACAAGACCCCTACACTGCTGTGAAGGAGGTAAATCCCCAGAAAAGGGGGATCACCCCCTGCTGAAGACGTGTCAGGAGGGCACAATGGGGCCTGCAGAGGTGTAACAGGAAGGGCCAGTGACTGGGACAGTCTCCCTTGGGACTCCTACAGCATTTCTACCTCTTTTTTTTTTTTTTTTAAATAAACATGGAACAGTGATTCTGGGACCCAGGATGGCCCTGGGCTCACCTAAGAGACCCCAATAAACATTAAAGAGAGAACCTCAGCTGTTTTCCTACAGGGTATTCTCACACATTCAGTAAAATCTGCTCCAGTCAAAATGCTGTTCTTTTGGCATGTGTCCTTGGCTAACAGCAAAACAAGGAGCTTTGCTATATAAATTAGATTTACATTGTACCAAGTAAGGGCAATCGTTTTTTTCTTCAAAGACTATGTACTGTATTTTAAACCTCCCACACAAGCAACTGTGACATGTCATTCAACAAAAACGTTATTTCTACCTTATTGTTAACATTAAAGAGAAATGGGTATTTTAGAAAACAGATTAACCTGCCAGGTACAGTGGTACACAGCTATAATCCCAGCAGCTCGAGAGGCTGAGGCAGGAGGATCACAAGTCTGAGGCCAGCCTCAGCAACTTATTGAAGCCTTGAACAACTTAGTGAGACCCTGTCTTAAAATAAAATATAAAAAAGGTTGGGAATGTGGCTAAGTGGTTAAGCACCTCTGGGCTCAATTCCTAGTATCCCCCACCCCAAAAAAGAAGAAGATTAATCTATTCCTAGAAGAAAATATACTTGGCTTTGTCCGACTTTAAACAATAATGAGCTCCTGCAGAAGCACACTTTTGGTTCTTGGTACTGCTGCCTACTCCACCTCGAGTGGCCCATTAGGAAACCAGAACTTGAATAAGAGCTCCTGCACTGGGACCTCTAGTCGGCTACATTGTTTGTCACCCGTGCACAGAGCAAGGGAGCAGTTCGCATGCCACTGCCCTCGCACCACCAGAAACATGAATCTCTCCCTTGGTCTGTACTGCCTCCTCCGTATCTTTGCCTGTATCCCAATTTTGGCTGCTAGTCTGGGCCACACTTGGATGGACAGGGTCTCCCGGTGGGTTCTGCTGTGCTCCTCCTTCCATCAATCCAGCTGGCAGACTCACCCCAAAGCACACTATTGCATCAAAAGTTGACATCTCTCTCCACCCACCCCAGGTGAACTGAAGTCCACTTCCACCTCCCAATTTCCCCCAACATATTTCCTACCATGCCCAGGCATTATTCTCATTTCCCCTTAACACTGCCTTTGTCTGTTGCTCTATGCGTGTGTGTGTGTGTGTGTGTGTGTGTGTGTGTGTGTGTGTGTTTGGGAGGGTGGAGTGAGGATTTAGGTGGGTGGGAACAATCTTTGTAAACCAGCCTGCCACCTCTAGCCCACTCTGTATTCTATCCAGTCATGAATTCCTCCCAGCTCCTCCCGGTCATTCTTCTGTCCTAGCTAAACAGTATCAACCAGGCCTTTGTCATTCTCTCATTACGTCATGTGTTTTAGACTTCTTTACCAAACAGTACAATGCCTGAAGAACAGGGCCCTTGCCTCATCTGCATTCTGCACGTGCTGGCCGTCGCGGGGCTCACTAGGAACACACGTTAAGAACTTCTGGTTTTGCTTTAGCATTCCAGATTCATTATGTCAGCTGGATGTTTGCTCAACATGGAAATTATCCTACAAAAAACTCCCATGCAAAATGTCCGTGAACTTAATCTTTTCTCTCTTCCCTATATGAATGCCCAAAATGCTCTAAAAATAGTCTGAAGAAGCCATTAGCCAAGAACCATTATAAAATATAAACAAAACTATATGTCACCAAAGTAGACTAAACAAATCAGCACAAAAACAGCAAACACAACCACATGAAAAGCCAAGTTATTAATGGAGATTAGGCACTTTTTCAAAGAGATGCCTATTTCTTGAGTAAAGAAGACAATTTTGACCTTGGGAAGAAACACTATTGATTTTTTTAAAATATTACTTTAAAAATAATTTCTCAATTATTTAAAAACATTTAAAGTATATTATTAGCATTCACTAAATTATTAAATATAATTGATGATTCAAATTATGGGGTTAATAAATTATTTACAATAAGTTCTACTTTTGATAGCATATCTTATTAGCCAAGCATAAGAGCATTTAACGCTAATGTCAAAAATTATGTCATGACTTAGGAAGAGTGACCATTAATTTTCTAGAATGGTTGTGTCAGGCATGGGATAGTAAAAGCACTCCCAAGTCCAGAAGCACCTAGGGAAAGACAGTGTTTACCTACACTGCCAGCATTGCTCCTGAATAACAATCCTGATATCTGATCTCAAACATTCCAAGCAGTTTGACAACAAAAATCACAGGGAAAATAATGTCTTCTTTTTCTCTTCTTCTTTTTGGCACTAAAACTGGAAATAATATACCACTTCTTTCTAATCACCATAAAAGATTCTTAAAAATCTCCAATGAAATCATTGGAGACTGATTACTTTCTGCCCATACACTTAAGAGAATCCACTACCTTGACCCACTTTATTTTTTTCATTTCTTGCTAGGACCCAATCTTTACCCTGTAAAACTACTTATCTTTCTTTAGGAATGCCTACTTCCTATCTGGAATACAGTTTTACGAGCTACCTCCCATAAGCATTTAGGAAATTACAAATCACATTACAATTCAGAAATAAGATTATCTGAAACAGCTTCCCACACCCTGGGATATTCAATCTTTTAGGATTTGATCATCTTTATAAACTCATTTTATACCCTCCAAAGTAAACTTTTCTAAATCACAAAACTGATCCTTTTAACAATTCTTTGGCAGTAACCTAATGCCGGATGAAGTCCACAACCTTTGGAAATGCACTGTACACCATGAATGATCTTGGCTTTGCCTACTTTTTAAATTTCAAACACCTACATTCTACCATAGACACACTCCTACACCCCTTACCCTAGTAATTCCAAAACCATATCTTTCTTAATAGCCATCAAATTATGCCATAGGCTCTCAACCTCAGAAATGTTGCAAGATTATTCTTTGTTGTGGAGGCCTGTAGGATCTTTGACAGCATCCCTGAATTCAATCCATCAGATGTCAGTAGCACACCCCACTCCATCCTAGTTATAATATCCAAATATACCTCTGAAAATTTCCAACTGTTCTAATGGGCAAAAATTGCCTCCAGCTGAGAATTGCTGAAACACACAGTCACTGAATCCTTAGTTGCCTCCAGGACTCAAAGCCCCTTTTAAGCCAGGTCCATTGGACATAGGTGGCAGGGTCAAAGGATTTAAACCACAGCAATGCTGTTAAAAAAAAATCTTGAGTATTCATGTTAAAGCAGCCATCCTTAGATAAGAACATGGATACTAAGGACCTGTGATAATGCTCTTGTACTGGACAATAATTAACCAACTCAGAAATACACTAGGCCCTGGTTTCTGTGACCTTAATGCCAAATACATTGAGAGAAACACAGCTACAAATAAACCTAGAGATAAGCACCATGAATAAAAATCAAGTCTCTGCAGACACACATGGAGAGAAGATACAGCATTAAAAGAACCCAAGAATGGTGGACCCAGAGCAGCTGAAAAACATTTTGTTTGCCACAAGGCCTCATTATGAATCTAATAAAGTTCCTTGTATTCTTACTCCCTTATATGCCCTTAAATAAGTCAAAAAGGGGAGAATCCACCCTGAAGAAGTTGACCATATCTGGGACATTTTCAACCACAAAATAACAGTAAGGAATTATAACCCACAGAATATAAAGATTCCTTAGTCCATACTATTACAAATAATTGAATAAATAATATTAGTGTTCTGGTTTTGATATGTGGCAGCTCCCAAATCTCCTGTTAATGGAGAAATATTCAGAGGTAAAATGATTAGATTATGAGAGCTGTAACCTAATCAGTCCATCCTAGTTTAAACAGACTGGGTGGTAACTATAGGCAGGTGGGGTGTGGCTGGGTCACTGAGGGTGTGCCCTGGATGGGTACATCTTCCCTCACCCCTCTCTGCTTCTTGAACCTGCCATGGTTTAGGCAGCTTCCCTCCACTGGGCCTTTCTTCCATGATATGCTGCCTCACCTTAAGCCCAGAACAATAGAGTTGGACGTCTATGGACTGAAACCTCTGAAACTGGGAGCCCCAAATTAATTTTTTTCTACTTTAGGTTGTTCTCATCAGGTGTTTTGGTCCCAGTGATGAAAAAGCTGACTAAAACAAACTGGTATAAAGAAGTGCTATGACTAACCTGGCCATGTTGTTGAAAAGCCTTTGGAGTTGGTTTGAAGTTTAGAGATGCATTCTGGAAAAACTTCAGAATGTTTTAATTGGAGCTTCATATGCAATTCTAGTGGAGACTCAGAGGACTAGGATGCCAACAGGCATGGGGCTGTACTCATGGGGTTGCAGAGAGAAATGAGGAGAGCTTTGAATTGAACTAAAGACCAGTAGTGTTATATTCTAGCAAAGAACTTGGCCACATTTTGCCCATATCCTGAGACTATGTGTGAGGTTGAATTTAAAAGTGATGATTTCTCAGAGGAAATTTCAAGTCAGCATAGCATTCAGTCAGTGGCAGGTATATTGCTGAAGGCTTTTAGCCAGGTTTACTGTGAGAATCAGGAGCAGAGCTGAAGGATTTTAATCATTTGCATTTTGGCTAGAAAAATATGCATGTAAAGGTGAAGCCAAGGAAGGTATGCTTGTTGAAGAGATTATAGCCCCTAAAGAGATGCTAAGTGTTTTGCACAGAAACAATGGAAAAGAGGCCTTGAGGGAATCTCAGGAATTTGTAAGACCACATCCACTTCAGGCTCAAGGACGTTGAAGGGAAAATTCCTTTGAGTAGAGATTATGTGGGTGCTCAGCTCATGTAGGGGGGCATAGGAAGTTGTTTCATCATGCCAAGTTGCATAGGCACTCAGAGGCTGCTGTAGCCATGATTCCATGATGCCCATATATTGAGCCAGCTGGTGGTAGACCCTGGTGCTGGTTCCACAGGACTGCAGGATGTTAAAGTTAGGGAATCATGGAGACTTCTACTGAGATTTCAAAGGAAGGCCTGGGAGGCCAGGCAGAGTGTAGGAAGGTCAGAGTCCCTGAAGGCTACCCCAAGAGGTCGAGGTCGATAAAGGGAGCTGGAATGGAAACCACAGGAATTAAGAAATGACAGTAACAAACTGCAGAGAAAGCTAGAGCCCATGGGCACCGCAACCAGCAAGGCCAAAGGGTCATTGCTGCCCAAGCCCTTCAGAAATAACATCTTGCCACCACATGTCCTAGATGCTGTACATGGAGTTACAGGCAGAGTTAGGGGACTTACTTGCCTGGCAGGGCTTTGGTCTTGCTTTGGCCCCATCCCTTCTTTCTATGCCCCATACCCTTTTGGAATGCAAATGTTTACTCCAAGTCCCTGTATAATTGGATATATATATATAACTTTTTTTATTTTAACAGGGGCTCACAGACAAGATTTCGAGTGTCAAACTTTGGACTTGGGCAATGCCAGAACAGTTAAGACCATGAGACTCTTGGAAATGAACTAAAAATATTCTGTGTTGGAAAGGACATGAGCTTTTGGGCCAGAGGCAGAGTGTAGGGTTTTGATATGAGCTGTCCCCCTGAAGAGCTCCTATTAATGCTGGAATATTCAGAGGTAAAATGATTATGAGATTTGTAGCCTAATCAGTCCCTCCTAGTTTGAATGGACTGGCTGGGTAGTAAATATAAGCAAGTGGGGCCTGACTGGAGGAGGTAGGTCACTAGAGTTGTACCCCTGAGGGTCCATCTGCCCTGTGGCCCCTCCCCCAAGTTCTTGACCCTGCCATGAGCTGAGCAGGTCCCCCCTGCTGTCCGTGATATGTGGCCTCACTTTGAGCCCAAAGCAATGGAGTTGGCCATTAAACCATGGGCCCTGACCATTTCCTCCTGTAAATTGTTCTTATTGGGTATTTTGACCACAGCAATGAAAAAGCTAACTAAAATAAGGAGGGAAGAGATAACTTTTCCTAAGAGAATTTCTGTTAATAAACATGGAAGGAATGGTAGAAATACAAAATTACTATTTGGCAAACACCACAGTAATAACTAGTATGGGCAAGAAGCATCAGTGGATGCTATCATTATGGGAGAATAACACATTTGCACGTTCTCAAAGTATCTCCCTGCAACACATTATTCCTATAACCAAAAACCAGCAGTTTTACAGTGAAAACATCCAGCACACAATCAAGCAATCAACATTAACTTCACCAGTCATGAGACATAGACACTAAGATCAGGAACCTTCTGATCTGGTGCACTGAGAAGGGAATAACAACTTCTTCTCACCCAAAACATAACCCCAATGTGATAACAGAACACCAGAAAACTTGAACTTGAAGGGAATTGTACAAAATTACTGGCCAGAACTCTCTAAAAGTATCAAGAAAAACATTGGCAAGACAACTGGAAAAACTCAAAATCTGTATTACCTCTGTCAATTTCCTCATTTAGTTAAATGTACTACGTTGTGGAAGCTGTTAATCCACACAAAAAGTGTGCAGCTTTTTCATAATTCTAAATTTTCTTCAAAACAAAAAGTTTAAAAAATTTAAAATAAAAAGACCAAAAAAGAAAAATTTCATGATCAAAAATATATATTCTATCACGTCCTAAGATACTCCTTGCAAGGTAAAGCACCTCATTTAAACATGTTATTCCATTACATAGTATGCCTTTAATAAATCTGTCACCTCCTCTGTGAAGAACTTTTGATACCTCTTACAAGGAATTAACTTCCCCTTCTTTGACCACAATCCCTTACATCATCCCCTGGCCTATTATAGGATCACCCTGTTTTGCAATTATTAATTCCTGTTTGTCTTTTCTACTATAAAGAGTTCCTCAAAAGCAGAGAACTTTTTTTATACTTGTTCCTCAAGTATCCAGTAGAGTGCTTAGTACAAGGTAGGCACAAAATATTAATGTTTGAATGAATTGGTTCCCCACTAATCAAAAAAAAATTCTATCTTATAGCCCATTGATCACAAACATGTTAAAAATGGTTTATATGTGAGACAACTGGAAAATTCATACAAGGTATGAAGATTAGTTGACTCCTCTGTGGGTCTACTTTGATAATATCCAATGATGCTGATACAGCCCCCAATACAGAATTTATTGCATAACCACATAATGGAAATTTCAGAAAGGTCATCTACAGTCCCTTCACTGAAACAAATTATCACTTTTTATAGTTTTATAGTATTTCTCTCCATGCATAATAGTTTAGATATAGAGGGTAGACACTTTTAAGTTGTCTTCCCATTTATCAAACATTGGCTCTAAATGTATATATGTACAATACTAGAATTGTTTCATATTCTACATCATCGTCTTTGACTATCCTCGATAGTGTGTCACACTGTCATCTGAGAGTGAATGTAAGTTTGGGGGAAATTTAGGAAGCTATTCAGAGCCAAGTCCCACAAAACTAATGTGCTATATGACAGACTCTAGAAAACAATCCAGAAAAAGCATAAAGTTGTAAAACTGATCTTTCTCTGGATCTCAGAAACTAGCTCAGACCAAATTTTTAAATTTCTGAAGCTTCATGGTTTAAGTGCCCTGCTATATCTAAGATGGTGAACTGAAACCAAAGGACAAGAGTTCTCCAGTGTGCTCTGTAACACTCCACAGGTAGGAGTATGACCATATTCCTACTGCAGGATGACCCTGAGAATTAAATGGCAACATGTGTAAAAATTCTGGCACAAAATTTTGGTGTCTTAACTTTCCCATAATTAAAAATTCTATGAGAAGCTAGGCAGGGTGGTGCACGTCTGTTATCCCAGCACTTAGGGAGGCTGAGACAGGAGAATCACGAGTTCAAGGCCAGCCTCAGCAATGGCGAGACACTGAGCAACTCAGTAAGACCCTGTCTCTACATAAAACACAAAATACAGCTGGGGATGTGGCTCAGTGGTTGAGTGTCCCTAAATTCAATCCCCAATACCCTCCCCCACACACACAAAAAAAAATTCTATAAGGACATTCTTCATTGCATAACTGAGAACTTGGTACCATTAAAATGGCACTGTGTCATAATAAATACATTTAAATTTCAATTTGTATTTTCTGGACTCCAATGCATACAATCAGCTCCTTGGGGCACAAATCACTTTGACCACACTTCCTAATTCCTTTAAGTTCAAGAAGTGATTAAGACATGGAATGGTGCTGCCTAGGTGGGAATGCTCTGGAAGAAAAATCACATTTAACTTCTATTAAAAAAAAGTGAACTTTTTTTTTTTTTGGTACAAGAGGTTGAACTCAAGGGCACTTAACCACTGAGCCACATCCCTACCTCTTTTTATTTTACTTAGAGACAGGGTTTCACTGAGTTGCTTAGAGTCTTGCTAAGTTGCCAAAGCTGGCTTTCAACTTGCGATCCTCCTGCCTCAGCCTCTTCAGCCTCTAGGATTACATATATGTGCCACAGTGCCCAGCCTGAAAATATGAACATTTACCTTTGGTCTGCCTACATGTAAAACCTGGGCTACTGTATTAAACAGAGGCATATTTCAATTTGCATTTTCAAAATGGCATGTACCAACCATATTTGACCATGCCCCCCCCAAAAAAATTAACAAAAGGGCTACTAAAGATTAGATGTTTAATAAGTTTAATCCTTCAGAAATGCAACTATGTAGCAAACGCTAGCCTAAGTACCCATACACGGGTACTTAAATATCCTCCACAGCTCACACTTAAAATGTCATTTTAATGACTTAGCATATGGGCAAACTACAAGAACAATATTTTCAAATATAATCAAATGTCTTTATGCTCACATTTAGAGAAGCCTGCCACAAACCATTACAAAACAAAAAGAGAAAATTTTAAACAAAATCTTGCAGTCTTGAGAAGGGCCTGGAATGCATAAGGAGGAATGGAAGGCTCCCACTGGGTAGGCACATTGCTGCTAAGAGTCCTCAGGCCCAGAAAATTAAACTTGGGTGGAGGCGAGTGCCTAATCACTACAGAGCTCTCTGACATGTTGTGTGGAGTCTGGCAGCTGCATCACACTACAATTAAGTATCCTATAAATACACAGGAGAATAGTCACGAACTAGTCTTGCTGTATTAAGTGTGGTTTACTTCTTCATTAAAAAAAGAATAAAAACAAATGTATGAGGTTAATTTTTGAATCTGGAAACTTGCTCAAGGTTACTGAAAAAGCAAATATGGACTCTGGCATTGTTTTTTCTCCATGAAGCAATTTTTAATTTAGATTCAATTAATTCCTCTATGAGGCAGCATGCTAGGAATGTGGACATGCATGGTCAAGCTTAACTTTACTCTCAGGCAAATGACAGACTGAAAATAAGTACTTCCCCCAAATAAAGAGAACAGAGTACAAGGCCAAAGCACGGGTTCTTAACTGCATGGCAATTGGTAAATTAGCTGATCAGATGCAAAATTTTGGATGGGATTTTACTTGGAAGAGAAAAAAAAATTCAAATTTCAACAGGTTCTCAAAAGCTATTATGAATATGCAAATACTTCTCATTTATAAGAAAGCTAGACTAAAAATCTGAGTGAGGTGGCACATGACTATAATCCAGCTACTGGACAGGTTAAGGCAGGAGGACTTTGAGTTCAAGGGCAACAGAGTGAAATCTTGTCTCAAAAAAATAATGCCAGATGTGGCAGTGCACACCTGTGATCCCAGTGACTTGGAAGGCTGAGGCAGGAGGATTACAAATTTGAGGCCAGCTTCAGCAACTTAGCAAGACTCCATCACAAAATAAAAAAGGCTAGACATGTAGCTCAATGATAAAGCACTCCTGGGTTCAATCCCTAGTGCTGAAAAAAAAAAAATATATATAAAATATATATAAAATAAAGGTGTGTATATGTATACACACACACACATACATATAAAATAAAAGTAAAAGAATGCTGGACTAGTTTCTGTATCATTATGAGTTCTAAAATACTATACTGATTTTGCACCTTCCCTTGTTTTTAACCACAAGGCATAATGAATAAATGACCCTTTCATGAAATCTAATAAAACCTATAAAGTAATATTACATATTATACATATTGGTACAAATTACTATCAGCAGGCATTCAAGATATAAAAGCAACAAGTTCAAAAGTTAGCTATAACCAAAATCAATTAACTTTACAAAGCATCTATTACAAGTAATCTCCTTGACTCAAATCTGAGACAGAATAAAGCATTACAATGGAATGGACTGCCTGGACCAGTGGCACACATCCATAATCCCACTCAGGAGACGGAGGCAGGAAAATCACAAGCTTGAGACCAGCCTCAGCAACTTTGCAAAATCCTCTCTCAAAATAAAAAATTAAACAGGAGTAAGGCTGTAGGTCAGTGGTAAATCACCCCTATGTTCAATCAGCAGCACAAAACAATAAAAAACTTTCATCAGAAAATCAGTCCTGAAAAGTCAAGTGAGGTACAAAATAAGTATTCTTGATAAAATGGAACTAAACTTTCTGCAATGTCATGGTCCTTTAATTTTTTAAATTTAAATTAATAAAATAATTCTAAGGGTCAGTTTTATGTCGAGCATATAATCACCATGTAACATTTTTTTTCATTTTCCAGTTCCCAAAGTATAATTTTATAACGTAACCTGTTATTACGCAGATTTCAGATAAATGTCAGGTGAAATTGCATTACTCTAAAACCTATAATTTTTTTAAGTCACCTAATTAGGTTTTGTTTGTTTTTTAAATTTTTTTTTGTAGTTGCAGATGGACAGCATGTCATTTTATTTATCTTTATGTGATGCTAAAGATCGAACCCAGTGCCTCACACATACTAGGCAAGTGTTCTGCCACGGACCTACAGCCCCAGCCCTGGTTTATTAGATCTTTGTCCTGTCCCTCATTGTTATCACTGAAGCCTCCCCCAGAGCCTGACCACAGGGGCTACACAGCCAGGAAGACTGTGGGATCTGGAATCTCACTTCCTGCATATGAATCTCAGCTTCAGTATCACCTGCAGAATTCTGAATAGTTTACGTAACAACCTCTGTTCCTCAATCTTCTGACTGTAAAATGGGAATTTTAGAATTAACTCTTAAGTTTGTTGTGAGGTTAGTGGAGCATACTAATGTAAAGCATTAACATAATGCCTGGTATAGAACTTATTAGTTGTTATCTATTAACTAAACTACCTATTGGCTATCATTCTTGGCATTATAAAATACATATGCAACAACACTAGTAAGATTACACTCAATGAAAAATGTATTAATAATGAAAATAAAAGTAGATCTCAGGTGTCAAAAATGTGATAGTGTGTCAAGTTTCAGTTTCACAAACTAATTTTAGCACAGTCTTTATGCTCCATGTACGACTTCAGCTCACCCATCAAAGGAATGATTAAGAGTTTGCAATGATGTCATTTTTATCTCACCTACACTTTACATTGCATAATTCATTGCAAGCTAAAATTGTGTCTTTTAAACATCTCTTGTTATGTGCAACTGCAATAACTACTTGACAGGATTTTAGTGTTTTCCTCTACTTGGTATTAAAAGGGAGGAAATGTTCAAAGTTAGGGTAAAATGCTTTACAAATAGGTGTCAGAATGGCAAGAGACAAACTGAAAAAAAAAAGATATCTAAATATTTCCCTTTTACTTCTCACTTTTTAGATCACTCTTTGAATAAAGGGGCTCACCAAATCAAAGATTAAGCCCTCCCCCATCTTTAATCCAAGGTAAAGCTCCTTACATTAGAAATCAAAGAACAAAAACATTTTCTCCCCCTCTCCACCACCTAAAAAATTCTATAGGTTGCTCTTAGTCTGGCCATTCCTGGCTAGGATAAAGTTTACATTCCTTGGGGTAGGTCAGGGATACCCATACTTAGGCAATGTGAATGTACCTAGTAAGAGCAGACAGAATTGCGTAGATTTCTGTAATCTACAAAAGGAAATGCATGCTTTGGGAGCAGTGTGAAAAGTAACCCAAATTCTGTCCTCATCTACTTCAAGGAAGAATTAAATCAGTATTAACCATGAAAAGTATTTATGAATACATACTAGCCATTCTGTTTTTACGTAGTAATTTTTGAGAAGATGTTGCTTAACTTAAGTACAGTCAGGTCATTACAATGAGATGAGCCCCTGCCAGAAAATGTAAGTCCACAAAAGAAAAGTAAGGTACAAAATAAATACTATTCATATTATGGTATTAAACTTTTTAACAAGTGAAGATGGAAACCTTCCTAAACTCTAAGATGGCTGATATGAAGAAGGCACTCCAGGCTTGTCATGTTCCCCAAAGAGGACCTACTGCACGTGGGTATCCTATGCTGGCAATTGTCCCAAAGTCTGGAATTGTTTTCTCCCTAAAGCATCAACTGCAAGCAATTTCTGAGTCTGTTTTGCCTCTGCCCATAACAAGAATCGACTTGTTCCAAATTCCACAAAATGTTTCTTTTATGTTAAAACTCTGTTTCTGGGAACGCTAAAAGCTAGAATTTTTTTACACATGTGGACAAAAGCTGTATTTGGACCTTTCAGTCCCTTAAAAGAATAAAGGCATTTTTAAAGAACTTTTCCCGCTGCAGTTTATTATAAGAAGGTTACTCTTTCAAAAAAAAAATTTAAGAGATTTTTCCTATACAATCCTTCAAAATTAAAAGTTCAAAGTTTATTTTTAAAGACATTTAAGTTTTTGTTTCAAATTATTGCAATTTGAAAGAAAATCAAATGGTCACAACTTCTCTTTACAGGTCACTTTCTAGTTATCCCATTTATGAACACAGATTATATATTTTTAAAAAAATCAATAGCCACCACATTACTTTTAAGTGTTAAATACTTGAAAACACAAGATTAAATCATGATCCCATATACTTCACTTTAAATACATGTAAAAACCATTTGGTGTGTCTTTACTTAATTCCCTGTAATGCTATATGACCCAACTGTGTGTCAGCCTCATGCAATAAACAAAGATTGAAATCTAAGCAACAAAGATAATCAACCGTGATGTTCTAACACAGCTGGATCCATCAGATAATAAGTGAACAGATGAGCTACAAGGATAGTTCTGAAATAAAGTTTAGCAAGTGGCCTAACAATAAAGTTAATATTCAAATAAGCAGCATTTCCTTTTAAATCATTTCACTTACTCTAAACCAGGATTTCTGAACCTCAGCACTATTGGCACTTGAGACCTCAACACGTTATGTTGTGGTTGTGGTGTGCAGGGCAGGATGGAGAGCAGCACCCCAGCCTTCATCCACCAGATGCCCGTAGAACCCCCCTTCCTAGAGGTGATCCCCAAAAAGTGAGTCTACACATGGCCACATACCGGCCCCCACTCCCCGGGACAAAGTTGCCAGTGGCTGAAAAACACTGCTTTATGCAAGAAAGCCAGGAGTTAAAGATTAAATCCTAAAAGATGATTTTACTTAAAGTGACTTTATAAAGAGTTAAAACACATGAGTTAGTTGTACTATCCAAGTCAGAGCTTGTAAATGGAATCAACATGAACACATCCAATTTGAAGGAAGATTCAAGGCCCCTATTTTAACAACATAAATGCTACTGGGACATGGCACATATTTTCAAAGCCCAAAGCCTTCAGGTCCAGAAAAAGAGAACCAGAGCTTCTTAAAACCCTCATGCAGGTGTCAGGATGGGATCAGTGGCTATTCATGGTAACTGCCTAAAAGACTCTACCGGTATGCTGCAGATCAGATTAAGTTTACACAAAAACAATTCAGGAGAAAGTAACTAGTAAAGAACATAAAATTTAGGGCACTGTAAAATGTACAGGGACAGCTCATTAGCAGTTCCTTTTGAATTCCTTTCGCTTCCCCAAAGGACAGGTGTTTTTTCCCCATCCAGTTCTGGGGATTGAACCCCAGGACCTCATGTTGGAAAGTGCTCTACCACTGAGCTACACCCCAGCCCAAAGCTGTCCTTAATGTCCAGAGAACAGATAGTTTAACACACCCATAGGGAAAAAAATCATTTTTGTGGAGAGGGAAAAAATAGAATCAAAATGAATACTATCAATAAAAGGTTTGCAAAAAACATAATTCTTCATGCTATTTTAAAGCAAGATTTAATGTTCTCTGCTCTATTTAGAGCACATCAACCAAAAACAGACTTGAAGATTTGAAGAATAGCAATTCCACCTATGATATTACACTGAGAAGCCACCAAGAAAGCTATAACTTTTTAAGGATGCCTAGCACTCCAATGTAGTGGCTATAAAAACCAAATCCAAAATTTTTCCAAATAAATGAATTAAAGTTCAAAAACATCATTTTTCCTTGCTCATGGAAAATATTTTAGTTCCTAAGGCATAAACAGTGACAAAAGTGTTACCTGTAACATTTTATAGTCACCAAAATTTCAGAGTAGTTCATTGCTTAAATTTCATGAGGACAAGAGCAGAAATTAGAACAAATATTTAATTTCTGATGGCAACTATAGTCTTGTTTCCTTCTGAATTAGTTTTTTAAAAATCTACTTTTAACACAAAATTGAAAACATACTTCAGACTTTGTTTCTTGCTCTTTACATTTAACATTTTCTCATGTCTTCATATATTCACCTACACATAGTTTTCAATGGCTAGTACCTACATATTCTACAGTAATGCCATTTAACTGTGTTCTTGTTTGGGAATTTTAAACTCTGATCTTTTGCTTTTATGTGAGAATGAATATTCTTATGCATAATATCTTACATCTTTGGTTATTAAGGATAATTTCTAAAGTAAAAATTCAAATATTAAGAACATTGTATGGAACTGCTTTCCATAAAGCTTCTAAATATTATATTTCCAGCTGGACATGGTGGAACATGCCTATGATCCCAGTGACTTGGAAGGTTGAGGCAGGAGGATCACAAGTTTGAGGCAAGCCTCAGCAACTTAGCGAGGCCCTAAGCAACTCAGTAAGACTCTGTCTCTAAATAAAATATTAAAAAGAACTGAGGATGTGGCACAGTGGTTGGGTACCCCTGAATTCAATCCCTAATAGCCTCCCCAAAAATAAATAAATAAAAATAAACAAGGGCTGGGGATATGGCTCAGTGGTTGAATGCCCCTGAGTTCAATCCCAGTACTCAAAAAATTAAAAAAATTTAAAAATTGTCTGTTTTGACTTTCATCCATTTTTCTATTATAGCATTTTTCATATTAAATGACTCCAACTCAGTATACAAGTATGCAATCCTTGCTTGACATCCAAAAAGTTTAATTTTTAAAAAATTTTTTTTAGTTGTAGATGGACACAATGTCTTTATTTTATTGCTTTGTATTTGGTGCTAAGGATCAAACTCAGGGCCTCACGCATGAGAGGCAAGTGCTCTACCACTAAGCTACAATCCCAGCCCCCAAAAAGTTTAAATTTTTAATGTTGTCCAACCCATCAATGTTTCCCTTTTAGATTTTCCTACTACTTTCATGCTTAGAAAATCCTTTCCCATTTCAATATAAGTACTGGCATTTTTTATTTTTAAGTTCATTTTACTTCAACATCTCCATTTTTAAAACACCTGGAATTTATTTGTGGTATAGTATGAGGATGATGATTTAATATCTGGTAGTATGAAAGCCCATTAATCATTATTTACAAAATTTTCCTATTTTTCCAGATTAACTTCTAAAATCACTTTGCCAGCATTCTTATTCTCCACCCAAATCTCATTTAGTTTCTTGCTGAAATTGCATTAAACATCAGAAAAAAATTAGGGAAGAATGTCAAAAACTGATGCTATCTTGGAGTTAATCCCTGTAGGAATACTTCCAGGATTGTATTTGTTGAGCAATGTTTTGGCTTTTTATTTTAGACAGGAAAAAATTTTAGCATATTAAAGAAATTACTTTCTATATTCGATACTAAATCTTTACCTGAACATAGATTTTGTATTTTGTTGAATGCCTTTTAAATACCCTTTTAGCACATCTTTGTGCTATTATTACACTTTATCCTATAGTTCTCAATATAAAGAGGTTTCTTAATAAATAGGATGCAAACTTTTAACTGTTGGCATCCATTTTACTCCCCCCACTGCTTTATTCTGAACACAATGATGGCTTTGAGTTACTTGTGCTTTGGTTAACTTTTTTTAAAAAATTTTTTTATTACTTGTTGATGAACCTTTATTTTATGTATTTTTATATGTGGTGCTGAAAATCGAACCCAGTGCCTCAGACATGCTAGGCAAGCACTATCACTGAACCACAATCCCAGCCCTCGGTTAACACTTTTTTACATTTGTGGTCTGGAGTCTTTTTGAAGATAATTTTCTGTGTGACTATTAACATTTCAATGGTTACTATGAATCAGATGTTCAACTTTATTTATATTTTCCTTCAATGTTATTCATTTGGAGATTTCCAGATTCGAATTTTCTTATTTAAAATCTCATCTGCAACTGTTTACATGCCATTTTTTTTTCCAATTTGGCATAATTTGGTTTTCATTATCCTGTTAGTTAGATATTTTAAATATTTGTTTCTATGCTTCCTGTCTTCCTTGTGCCCCCCCAGAACAAACTGATTTACTGTATCTCCTTTTTAATCCTGTGGCCTAATTTATTCTCACTTACATGTTAAGTGAATCTTGAGGCATTTTGTCTCCTACTGTGCTATTAACTTCATTATACAAAGTATTCATTTTCATTAATACTGTGGACTTATTTGGAACAGGCTGCTATGAAATATATACCTTCTAAACACTAATAAACTAGAGCATTCTAATCTTACCATATTCTATTGTCGCCTTCAAAACCTATTTTGTGTTTATATTTGATGCTGGGAAATTAAACTCAGGGTCTCACACATGCTAAGCATGTGCTCTACCACTGAGCTACATCCTCGGCCCCCAGAATCTATTTTTAAAATTTTGTTAATGTTGCAGAAGACAGCCTACTAACTAGATCTGGTCTAAGAAAAGTAGAAACAATTTTAATTTTGTTTTTCTGGAAGACACTGCTGCAGTGTTTTACATTATTTTCTTTTATATATATTCTTAGCATTATAAGACCCAAACACTTAAAAACACAAATGTTGGGGAAAGACACAAATTTAGTACATTAAAATTATAATTTTTCATACAGTGTATGTAATGTATAAATATATGTAATAATGTAAATATAAACTATTTAACTTTAGGAAATTAGGGAAGTCATGTTTCTTTTCAGAAAAAGATAATCAGTTTGTGGCAAAATGCAACATTTTGTAACTATTATTCCCAGGTCCTCCATAGGAGCCCAAGTTTTTTAAGTTTATTAGATCCCTTGATACATTGTTGCCACTTGCATTTTCCTGGGCAATTGATGCTCCTTTTTCAGAAATGCTAATTGCCTCCATTGTTCCCTATGAAACTTACATGAACATTCCTCTAAAAGTACTTTCATTTTTTCTCCTATACATGTAGGGGAAGAAGCTTTCCTCTCCCTATTTAAAATGAAAGCACTCACATCTCACTAATATTCAAAATTGAGAAATTATGTTTCGGCATAAAATATAGCAAGGAGAAAAGATAACTTTTTATCAGTCCAGAGGACCCACAAATAGAGAGTATTCTGCTCTATGAAATAATGTGTCTTTTATTTTTATGAAAATAATCTGTGTACATAATATTTCATAAGGCAAATATACAAAATCTTATGGCTGGAACAAAAGCAGTCCCCTGTCCCATGCCCCAGTCCTGCTGTCAGATGACGACTGCTACCCCAAATTCTAATACATTCATCTGTTTTCTCATATTTCTAAATACTGAGCGTATGCTCATTTCTTAAAAAAAAAATGTTCTCTTTAAAAAACGATTATTTCAAATCCATTAAAAATCCAGATTCTCAAAGTAACATAATGAAACAAAATTCTATTGACTCCTCTGACAGATGAGAGTGTCGTCCTCCTGTGCACCTCTGACCCCACAATGCACTTTGCCTCATGTCAGTATATCAACACTACAATTTTTGATAAGACCAATTCTCAGAGTTTAATTATTGGGACTATGTAAATACTGTTAACTCCTGAGCCAGTAGTATCCTGAGATATCAAATCACATTGGTAACAAGGAGTGGTGTTAATGCAACTCAGACGTCATTCTGTCTTGCTGGACATTTCTCATAGTATTCTGGTGTTTTGAGGATATGAAGGACAAGTGATATCATGATTAAAAGAAAGCTTTAGGGCTGGGATTGTGGCTCAGTGGTAGAGCGCTTGCCTCGCACGCGTGAGGTGCTGGGTTCAATCCTCAGCACCACATAAAAATAAAGATATTGTGTCCATCTACAACTAAAAAAAAGAAAAAGAAAAAAAGAAAGCCTTATCAGTATGTAAGTGCCTCAAAAAATTGAAAATCCTGTAAAATGCCTTCTAGTAGAGCACAGAGCTGCTGGCTTAGTAGCATCAAACTACTGGGGTTGTAGCTTAGTGGTAGAGCACTTGCCTAGCACATGTGAGGCAATGGGTTCGATTTTCAGCACTGTATATAAACAAATAAAGATTCATTGACAAGTAAAAATATTTTTTTAAAAAATAGGCTTTTCTCAATATGCTAACTACCTTTACTTTTGAGTTCAGTGATACCCAAGCCAATAGGATGTCACTAATCAACAGTTGTTATTCACAGGATCCCTCCCTTATGGCAACCCTAACCCTCAGGGATCTACATTGTCCTTTCCACTAGCTAGAGCAACATATGCACATTTGAGATACCAGAGAACTGCAAGCCACTTATGCATATGGATGTGAATACACACTCACGAGCAGGACTCCGAGAATTATTTTCAGCAGAGTACTACATTTTTGTTGTTGAACATAAAACCTACATGGTATAGGGAGTTTAAAAGAAAGGTGGAGAGGTGGAGGCAGGAAGCATCTCACCTGCTTTCCATCCAAGGTGCAGAGCCTCTTAACCACTCCTGAGTCTAGCTTAATGGCTTCGGTGATATCAGTCAAGACCTGTTCAAAGGAATGAGCAGTCTTTTTATTCAGAAGGATCCGCACGGCTTTTCTAGGCTTCACTCCGCTTCGAATCACAGTCACTAACTTGGGTTTGATGAAATCTTTACTTTCTTTGACTTCACTTTTCACAGAGGCGGTGGCAGCCAAGGTCCGGGATGTCCCACCCTTGATGTTCACAGACCAGTTCGGGTTAATATTTTTGGTGTAATCGACTTTACGAAATGGTTCGTTGGATGCACACACATAACTCTCACCTAAAAAGCAGAAATTAATTTCGTTAGCATTGATTATCCCCACCATAAGCACATTGCGGGGGGTGGGGGAGACATGAAAAACCCATGAACTGAACTCCTGAGCTTAGGTTCACCACAAGGGCATATGCTATACCCTTCTCCTTGGGCATTCTCACATTCCCTTTCTTTTAAAGGGTACCTAGATCAGCTTTCAGAGAATAAGGTGGATTGTAGGCTAAAAAGCACTAGTCCAAGAAATAGAGCAAGATCTATTATTTTGACCAAACATGTCACCTTGGTTCATTCATTTCTGCACACTGTGACTCTCAGTATCATTGGCTACAAGGTGAAATAGCTGACCTGGTCGAATTCTAAGGCATTTCCTAGTTTCCAGAGCCTGTTAACTAGTTTATTGTTTAAATCTAATTCTGGTAGAAATCGCACAAAATAATGTTCCAATAAATAAAAACTATTTCCTTTCTTCCAATTACAGATTTCAGTCCAAATGGAGATCACTGTGTCTGCACAAAGCTGACTAAACTGTACCATTATAAGATCATTTATTGAATTAGTGAAGCACCAGAAAACTGAAAGAAAAGTTTTAGCAGCTCAAAGAAACATCTTGGATATATATGTTTTCAGGAATATAAATTTAAAATAACTTGTAAGTTTCAATAGACATCCTTTGCCATACCTACTTAAATAGAAGAGGACATTAAGTAGTCAAAATGTGTTTTTTATTAATGAAAATTTCTGCTTAATTTTTATTAAGTATAACAAATGTTATTATATTTGCCAATTGGTTTTTCAGTATTTACTAATTTTTTAATTTTCAAAATGTCCAAAATTATATGTCAAGATGCCATAATTTTTCTTTTAGAAAACTCAGAAGTCACTCAGTTTTTTGAGTCTCAACTTTTTGACACACAAGAGGATTTAATATAAGATTTTCTCTAAGATATAATTTTAAAATAATTTTTTTTAATATATAGTATTAGTAGACTCAGCCTTAATTTTATGAACCTTAAATGTTATGAATGCTTAAAACAAAAACCAAAATCATGAAAGAATTCCTGAGGAAAACCTATTAATATCAGTATCATATTTAACTATTATCATAATGTTCTTAAAATCCTGATTAATGGAGAACTTTAGAAACTCCCAAAGGCACATGAATAATTCAGTAACAGATCAGGCATATAAGAAGGATTTAAAAAGAAAAGCAATGGCTTTTATTTAAAGGTATAATTATGACACTAAGATAACTAGGGAACCAATCATGGGCTTTAACATTTCTATACCACTAATCTGAAATCTGGTCCAATCTTCACCATTTAAAGATTTTTCATCTCTGTAGAGTCATTTAAATTATTTTTCACAGTATGATCATCTGAGAAAATGGCATGTAATTTAAAAAATAGGTATCACTTAATAAAACTCCATCACATGTATGCATTAATGGGAAAAACTGTCACATCAAAAAGCTCTTACCAGGCCTGGTGACGTAGCTCAGAGCAGAGCACTTGCCTAGCATGTGCAAGGCTCTGGGTTCAATCCCTAGTACAAGAGTAGGTGGAACTCTTTTTTATTTTTTATGTTTTTATTTTTATTTTTTTTTGGTACTGAGGATTGAACTCATGGGTACTCGACCACTGAGCCACATCCCCAGCCCTATTTTGTGTTTTATGTAGAGACAGGGTCTCACTGAGTTGCTTAGCGCCTCACCATTGCTGAGGCTGGCTTTGAACTTGCAATTCTCCTGTCTCAGCCTCTCTAAATGCCGGGATTACAGGCTTGAGCCACTGCGTCCAGCTTCTTACTATTTTATATATGATAAAAATTTCGTTGTATGTTCTGATCTAAAATATAAGATGGAAGAATAAAAGGAATCTTAGCAATTTCTAAGAGCAGCGAGAACTCAGCCAACTTGGGAAAAGCATTTTTCCAATTTTTAAAGAAAAAAAATGGTAAGATGAAACAAAACAAGAACAAATTCAATATATCAAATTTCCTTGATCAACCAGTCCCTGCAGAGTTGACATATCAATCTGGAGAGCTGATTTTTAAATGTGTCTGAATTCAGTCTCCTTACTGGGTTCAGAAAGAAAACAGGTAAAGGAAACCCTTTCCCTCATGTGCAGCTATGGATAAATGCTAACCCCTTCCCTCTGTCCCTTCTTCATATTACTTGTATTGCAGGGAGGGAGAAGAGCCAAAGACTGAATTTGAGCAAATTATATTCCATGCTTTTGAATTACATTCCAAATTATATTCCATTGATTTTGTCCAAGCATATCCTAATGTTACATATAAAAAGAATCAATTTTAAAAACTTATAGGCCAGCTCTGCAATACACTGTAAAACTAGGTGGCAAATACCTAAGAAATAGACCTTCACCACCTTCTGCACCCATAGCAGACACAAACAAGAGCTCTTCTGTTAAGCCCAGACTCCTCACAGTGTGCACTGAGTACCTACTATGCCTCTGATGCCTCTCAGGGTCAGGGAATGGGATCAGGGTCAGTTCTGTGCTTTTGTAAAATGGCTCATAAATTCCTAAGGTACAGATGTCTGTATGACGACAGCCACCAAGAGAATGAAGCCAGCTTCCTTTATGTCCTTACCTGGTTCAAGAAATCTTCTGATCATAATTTTGTCAATTATAGACATTATGCTGACAAAAGAAGTTAAGGTGTTAATAAGTCAATGTGAATGGAATAAATGAACATTCTCTGATACCAGCACTCATAAAACTGTTGAGAAGTAATCAGTCCACCCTCTACCCAGATTCACGGTACTGTAGGGATTCCTGCTGAGGACTAACTGTGCCTCTCCCCGCCCCCAGCGTGCTGAGGAGCACCACTCCTACTCAGACTACTCAGCCTACTCAGCTAGACACCCAGCTGTCATCCTTCCCTCTTCTGCCTTCCCTCCCTACTATGCTCTGACATCAAATTCTGTTCACTCTACCTTCTAAACAGTCCTCAAAATGCTCTTCCTCTCTGTCCTCTGCCTACCACTCACATCCTACCTGGATCAAAGCAAGAATCTTCTGTTTTCTACTCATTCCCCGGAAGTGTAAAGTTTTCCAAATGGCAGTAGAGCTACTTACACGGCTGAAAAAGTATATCCTAAAGTGATGATCTTGCCAGATTGATAAAATATTATATATTAGTCCATTTTCCACTGCTATAACAAAACACTTGAGGCAAGGTACTTTATGAAGAAAAGATTAGCTCCTAGTTCGGAAGGTCCAATAACATGGCACTAGCTCTGCTCAGCTCTGGTGGGGGCCTCATGGCAAATACCATCACAACAGTGGAAGTACATGTGAAAGAGATCACATGGCATGAAAGGGAACCAGAACTTCCTTAACAAGACTCCTATAGCACAAGAAGTGAAATCAAGAACAAACAAATGAGATGGATTCAAACTAAAAAGCTTCTTCTCAGCAAAAGAAATAACCAATGAAGTAAACAGAGAGCCAACATTCTGGGAACAAATCTTTGCCACACACACATCTGACAGAGCACTCATCTCCAGGATATATAAAGAACTCAAAAAACTTAACACCAAAAAAAACTAACAACCCAATCAATAAATGGGCCAAAGAGCTGAACACAAACTTCACAGAAGATATACAATCCATCAACAGACATATGAAAAAATGTCCAACATCTCTAGCAATCAGAGAAATGCAAATCAAAACTACCCTAAGATTTCATCTCACGCCAGTCAGAATGGCAATTATCAAGAATACAAACAACAATAAGTGTTGGCGAGGTTGTGGGGAAAAAGGCATGCTCATACATTGCTGGTGGAACTGCAAATTGGTACAACCAATCTGGAAAGCAGT
>CM053408.1:21777235-21868378 GCA_028644305.1 Xerus rutilus | reverse complement strand
TATGTATGACTGCATATATGTTGTGATTCTATACAACTTACAACTAGAGAATTGATATGTTATCCTCTATGTACAATGAATCAAATTGCACTGTTATCATGTAAGCCTAAATAGAACAAATAAATTAAATATGAAAAAAAAAATAAAACTAAATGTAAGAAAGTGGAAAAAAAAAAAAAGAAAGGGAACCAAAGACCTAGAAAGAGTCAGTTTTGTTCTTCTATAAGAACTCACTCTCTTAGGATTTAACACTACAAATCCACCAGTAATCCCTTCTGAAGGTGGTGCCCCCAGTGACCTAACCACCTTTCCCTGGGCCCTACATTTTCAAGGCTCCACCACCTCTTAATATTGGCACAGTGCAGACCAAGCATCCGACATGTGAATCTGGGGGACACACTTGAAGTACATCCAAACCACAGCACTCCACAAGAGAAGTTTAATCATCGCCAATCTGCACTCTCCAAAACAAAAGATTAAAAATTAGTGCTAGACTAGGATACAAGTGTATTTTGTGTGTGTGTGTGTGAGAAAAATGAAACATCTCCTGACTTCAGGAAATGATCTGACTTTCACAGCTAGACATTAATGTTACTACAAACTGGTGTGACAGGCCATCTTATTCTGTTTGGCATAATCTCACAGAATATCTGCATTCAAATAAAGTCATTCTGAGACAAAGACAAATCAATGCAAAAACAAGGTCCCCATGCAACCCACAGTACCAAACATCCCCTCTCACACTGAATGAATGCTGGTTTTTTTGTTTTGTTTTGTTTTGTTTTTTTGTGGGATTGAACTCAGGGGTACTTGACTGCTGAGCCACATCTCCAGCCCTATTTTGTGTTTTATGTAGAGACAGGGTCTCACTGAGTTGCTTAGTGGCTTGCCTTGCTGAGGCTGGCTCTGAACTCGCGATTCTCCTGTCTCAGCCTCCCAAAGTGCTGGATTACAGCAAGTACTGTTTCTTGACCACTTATAGCTTTTCCCTCAATCTAGTCTGCCTATGCCACTTATAAGATTTATACATATTCAACCACACAATTATCCTGCTCCTCACCCTGCTTTCTCAGACCAGTCCTAAAATGACCAAACCCAGGCCTAAATCCTAAAATAGTTCTCATGCCTTCTTCCCATGGCATCTTGTAAGATACAAATTCTTCACTGTAGAGTGATAAGCCCAACTTGCTAGACCATAGGTATATACCTGATAATCTTTGACTGAAGTGAATTAAGACACATATATACATTTTTCTCATTCTCCTCCTCCTGTTTTGCTAAGAGATTGAGGAGAAATCATTTTACAAATTTTGATCATGAGACTACTACATACAGAGGGTTTTCTTTCTGTACGGAAAAAGGATGAATAGAAGCATAAAATGCCTATATAACCAAATTATTTTCAAGTATGGCACAAAAGAGAAAGTCTTTCTTCAATTTCTTTTAAGACTCCTCCAGTGCCAGGCACCATGGTGCATGCCTGGAATTCCAGCAGCTTGGGAGGCTCAGGTAAGAGGATCACAAGTTTGAGGCCAGCCTCAGCAACTTAATGAGGCCCTAAGAAACTTAGTGAGACCCCATATCAAAAACAAAAAAAAATAAAAGGGCTAGGGATATAACTCTGTAGTAGAGCACCCCTGGGTTCAATCCTCAGTACCATTAAAAAAAAGATTCGGAGCTGGGATTGTAGCTCAGTGGTAGAGCGCTTGCCTCGCATGCGTGAGGCCCTGGGTTCGATCCTTAGCACCACATACAAAGCAATAAAATAAAGACATTGTGTCCATCTACAACTAAAAAAATATTTAAAAAAAAAAAAAGATTCCCTCCAGCGGTACAGCCATGGCTTCTCACCACTGACATTTGTTCAAAGACACTCTGTACTACTTCATATTAGGCACATTGACAAACTGTCTAAAATTATGTAACACAACCTGGATATTTGTGTAGGAGGCTATTAACTTTCTTCCTTATTCAACCAAATGAACTTCCTATGGAAGAGGCAAGAGGCTATGAAAAGCTACAATTTCTCCAATTTCTTGCTCTCTGAAAACCCTCCTCCTTCCCATTTCCACCTTACCATTTGCCAACGCCTCCCACCTCCTCCCGCTCCTCAGTGATGGCGATGCTCTCCTCCTTTTTAAAGCTAAGAACTTGAGTGCTTCCTTCCCCTCATACTGAGAGGCTTCAGGGTCTTTCTTCTCTCTTCTCTAGTGAGATGGCCCTCTCCACCAGATTACAAAAGTGTTTCTCACCTTGAAACAACCTCCCTTTCACAGCTCATCCCACGCTGCCCCATGTGCCTACCTGCACCACCTGGGGAAGAGCGGTCCTGGTCTGTTTTCTGCTTCATCCCCACCGTTGGCTCTCAAGCCCCAGCAGCATCTCCTGTTCCCTGCACGCCACTGGCTGAAATGGTGCTCACCTGATCCCCAAGCACTTCCTCTTGACAGCCAAAGGTGAAGCATGACCCTCTGACTGGACCTGGTGTCTTCTGAGACCCCTGGACAGTAGTCCTGGGAACTGCTTCCCTTCGTGTCTATGATCTGGTTTTTTTCAGTTCACCTGTTACCTCTGCGGTCACACCTGCTCAGGGTGCTTCCTTCTTCCACCTGGCTGTTCCAGCCGAACCCAGGCTGTACTCTGGAGACTCAATGAAGGCATCTCCTGCCTAGACCTTTCTCTTGAGTTCAAATCATGAAACCTCTCTCTCCAGGTCATCTATGGGACTCTCACAAGCTACTTTGCCTAGAACTAACTTCATACTCATTGCTACCCTGACTTCCAGCTCCTTTCCTGAATCCCCAGCTTACTGAATGAAATCACCATCTCTACAGTCACCGAAGCAGAAACTGAGATTCCCCCTTCTCTGCCTCCTTTCCCCACATTCAAGAGAATGGCAAGCCTGCTGACAGCTCTTGAAACCGGCTCATTTTACTTTTTCCTTTACCCAGGCCTCACCCACTCATCCTCCACAAAGCTGTCATAGCAAGTTTTAGAAATGTAGATCTGCTGTCCTTTGTGTCCCCACTGCCCTTAGAATAAAGGCCAAACTCTTCAGCACATCGCATACTTTCAGCCTTATCACCCACCACTTCCCACGGGCTCCCAAATTAGTGTCTGTGGCAGTCCACGTGGGCTGCCATGAGAAAATACCTGAGGCTGAGAACTTCCTAAAGAAAAAGGAAAAAAAAAGGCTTATCATAGTTTGGGAGGCTGAAAATCCAATGTGAGGTGGCCCCAACCAGTTGGCCTCTGGTGAGGGCCTATGGCTTTGTCACAAGGCAGATGGCATCACATGGCAGGAGCCCATGCGAAAGAGTTCACATGGTGAAATGGGAAGAAAGTGACCAGTTGGGACCAAGGTCACTTTTTTTTTTCCTTTTGGTGGTACTGAGGATTGAACCCAGGGACTTACACAAGCTTGACAAGTGTTAAATACTCAACCGTTTTTAAATTTTATTTTGAGACAGGGTCTCACTACTTTGCCCAAGCTGGCCTCAAACTCATGATCCACCTGCCCCAGACTCCCAAGTGGCTTAGATAACAGGTGAGCTCCACTGTGCCTGGCTAGGCTTATTATTTTATAACAAACCACTCTCATGGAAACTAAGCTGTTCTGCCACAACTACATGGATCTCTTCTGAGGGTTGTGCCCCATGGCCTGATTATCTCTTTCAAAAGCCCCACCATCTCAACCCTGGTGCATTGGGGAATTAAGCCTCAACATGAATTTCAGTGTTGACAAACCACAGCAGGGTCATACCAGTGTATATGCAATTTCCTTCTAAACTTACCATACCCTTATCCCTATTCCTTCCTATTTATTCCATACAACCTTCCTCCTTTTTCTTTTTTCTTTTTTTAATTCACCATCAAAATGAACTGTCCCTGCCAAGGAGATAAACAGGAACTTTCACATACTGAATGGACTTTAAATTGGTTCCATCACTTACACAAAACAGGTTGGCATTATCTAGTACCAAGTTACTCAAGGCAAAAAGACCCCAGAGAGATTCATGTATGCTGGCATGATACACACACCCACACTCACAGAAGTATTGCACTGCTTAACAGCCAATGACAAGAGTCAATCCACAGGTCTAACAGCAGGAGAATGGAGACTGACACATACATATGGGGAGCGGTGTGTGGTCATTTAATGGACCACTACACAATGACGGCAAAGGACAAATGAGACTTATGTGCAACAACCTGAATGAATTTGATAAAACTGCTAGAATTTGGACCTGGAATGTCCCCCAAAGGTGCATGAGTTCTAAGGCTTAGTTCCCAGCTTGGTGCTCCTGGGAGGCAGCGGAACCTTTAAGAGGTGGGGCCTACTGGGAGGCCTTCTGGTCCTTAGTAGTTTGCCCTTGAAGGGGCTACTTGAATCTGCCCCTTCTTCTCTTTTACTTTCCAGCCACCATAAGGTGAGCAGCTTGCTCCACCCACCATGGCCCTCCACCAGGATGTGCTGTCTCACCAGAGGTCCAAATGGACCCAATTAACCGAGGATGAAAGCCTCCAGAACTATGAGTGAAAATAAACCTGTACTCTTCATAAATTGATTATTTTCAGGTATTTTGTTGTAGCAACAGAAAGCTGATTAACACAACAATGGTGAGCAAAAAGTGACACAAATATTCAGTAGGATTCTATTTCTATAGAATTCAAAACAGAAAAAACAAACTATGCGCTGACTAGGGATGCCTTCATAAGTGGTAAGAATATACAGAAAAGCAACACTCAGGCTTCTGTTATTTAGAGAAAAGAGTTCAACTGCGAAGGGACACAGGAAGAGTTTCTCAGATGAGAGAAATATTCTATTTCTTGTCATGGCTGGTAATCACAAAAGTGTTATTTGTCTTATGATCTTTGTGTATATTGTATCTAATAATTGAAAATAAAATTTTTAATATTATATCACTGAGGGTCCTTCTGTATACTGAGCTTACAATGTATTAATTTCTCATCAGCATTCTTTATCTGTGACAAAACAAAGTGTATGAGCCATTCTTAACTCTGTCTTCCAGTGGTTCTTAATGGAGAATAAAAGTCAGCCAAATCTGCAGCATAAGCACAGATGCCCAAGCCTCCTCACCCCAGTTCAACTGAAACAGAATCACTGGAAGATGAGACCTGCACAGGTGGGTAAGGTTTTTTAGTTTCACAGGCAACTTTGAAAACAATCTCTAATTACAAACCACAACCTAGACTGCGAGTTCCTTCAAAAAAACTGTACCTTCTTCGTATTACTATCACCTGGCACACAGCACCTGGTATATAACAAGCACTAAAAAGATGTTTGTCAGGCTGGGGATGTAGCACAGAGGTAGAGCATTTGCCTAACATGCACCAGGTCCTGGGTCCAATCCTTAGTACCACAGGAGAAAAAAACAAATGTCTGTCAGAGAAATAATGAGATTACATCATCTCCAAGATAAACATATTCCATGATTAGCATTTTCACTGTTTCTAGACAAACTACGTGCACAATGTAGCTATTTACAGAGAATGATCCTGGAATTCTCTGGGAGGCTCAGGGTCAACTTCCTAGAGAAGCTCCTACATGGTCTGAGACATTCTTAGGTCATGCCATACTATCAAAAGGCAAGAGGGTCAGGTACAATGGCACATGCCTAGAATCCCTGCGGCTCAGGAGGCTGAGGCAGGAGGATCGCAAGTTCAGAGCCAGCCTCAGTAACTTAGAGAGGCCCTGAGCAACTCAGCAAGACCCTGTGTTTAAATAAAATATAAAAAGGGCTGGGGATGTGGCTCCATGGTTAAGTGCCCCTGGGTTCAACCTCTGGTACCAAAAAAATAGGCAAGAGGAGGGGTTGGGGTATATGCTCAGCACATGCGAAGCTCTAGCTTTGATCCCCAGTACCCCTTTTAAAAAAAAAGTGACAAAAATCTGGGAAGGAGGCATCTAGGAAAGCTAACAGGAATAAGAATTGCCTAGTACCTACCAGTATTTTTTTTCACTCCAGACCACTAAAACATGAAGCATCCAGGGCGTTTTGTAGAATAAATGTAATGTGCCTTTTAATCAATGGAATATATGTATTTACATACACGTTTTTAACAGCTATGTCACAATAATTCCTTAACATTTAAAGATCTTGATTTACTGACAGATATTAAGCACCTCTCAGATGTACAGTCTGCAAGTATTTCCTCCCATTCTGTAATCTGCCTCTTCACTCCCTTGAGTCTTGGCTGTGATGAACTTTTTAGCATAATGCCCACTTGTCTATTTTTGCTTTTATTGTTTATGTTTTGTGGGGGGCGAGGAGGTCATATCCAACAAATTGTTGCCACACCCAAGGACATGAAATTTTCCTCTGCATTCTCTTCTAGGAGTTTTACAGTTTCAAGTCTTAGATTTACATTTTCAATCTTTTAAACTTTTTTTTTTTTGGCATAGTGTAAGATTGCAATTTCATTCTTTTGTGTGTGGGCACCAGTTTTTTTCCCAAAGCCATTTGTTGAAGAATCTGCCATTCCTTATTGTGTATTCTTGACACTCTCACTAAAGATCACTTGGCTGTATGTTTGTGGGTTTATTTCTGGATGCCTATTTTGTTCCAATGGTCAATATGTCTGATTTTATGCCAACATTACATTGTCTTAATTACCGTCTTTGTAATATATTTTAAAATCAGGAGGTATGACAGCGCCAGCCTTGCTCCTCTTTCTCTAGACTAATGAGATTTTGATAGAGACTGTACTGAACCTGTACTTCACTTTGGGTAAATGAAAATTCTAACAACATTATGTCTTTTAATTCATGAATACAGGATGTCTTTCCATTTACTTGGTAAAAGAAAACACAATGTTTTGTAGTATTTCAAGCACAAGTCTTTCACCCTCTTGGTAAGTTTATTGCTAAGTATTTTTAATGTGATTGCACATGGAATTGCTTTAACTTTCTTTTTAGATAGTTCATTGTTGTGTACAAAACCAACTCATTTTTGGACATTCATTCTGAATCCTGTAGCTTTACTGAATTCATCTATTCACTTTAATAATTTTTCTGGGGTCTTTGGGGTTTTTCCACATAAAAATCATGTCATCTGCAAACAGGTAATTTTACTTCTTCCTTTCTGATTTGCATGTTTTTAACCTCTTTCTCATGCTAGGACTTTTAGCACTATGTGGAATATTTAAGTGCCAAGAATGAGCATCCTTGCCTTTTTCTAAACTTAGAGGAAAAGCTCTATTTTTCACCTTTGAATATGATGTTGACTGTGGCCTTTTTATTTATGTTCTATATTTTGAGGTAAATATCTTCAAATCTAGGTTATTAGCATTTTTATCATACAAAGGTATTGAGTTTTAGCAAGTATTTTTTTCTGCACTCTACACCTACTGAAATGTGATTTTTATCCTTCAATCTCCAAATATACATAATAGTAAAAACAAACAAATTAGAAAATGAACAAAGGGTGTGGATATGTATTTCTCCAAAGACAACATGTAAACGACCAACAGGCATATGAAAAGATGCTCAACTTCACAAATAATCATGCAAATGCACATAAAACCACGATGATATATCAAGTCATTCCTATTAGGATGACCATCATATGCCTGGGCAGTGGGAGAGGGAGGTAGCTAAAGCGTAACAAGTATCAGAGAGGATACCGAGAAATCAGAACCCTAGTACACTGTTGGTGGGAATGTAAAATGGCAAGGCTGCTATGGAAAACAGCGTGGAGTTCTCTCAAAAATTAAACATATAACTATCCTATGATCCAGCAATTCTACTTCTGGATATACATCCAAAAGAACTGAAAGCAGGAACTCAGCCAGGCATGCTGGTACACATCTGTGATCCCAGGAACTTGGGAGGCTGAGACAAGAGGACCACAAGTTGGAGGCCAGTCTCAGCAACTTAGCAAGATTGTCTCAAAAGACATAAAAAGATACATAAAGGGCTAAGGATGTAGCTCGGCGGTAGAACATGCCTGTGTGCAATCCCCAGTACAAAAAAATAAAAAGAAAAGAAAAAAGCAAGCAAGCAGGGACTCAAACAGGTATTTGTAAGCCCACATTCCCACAGCAGCAGCATTATTCACGATGGCCAAAATACGGAGACAACAAGTATGCCCAGCAACAGATGAATACAAAGAAAATATGATGTATACAAACAACAGAATGCCATGTGGAATGCCATTCAGCCTTAACAAAAGGAAATCCTGCCATGTGCAATAACATGGATAAACCTAAAGACATACCCTAGGTGAAATAATCTCGATAAAGTAGGAAATACTACATGGTTCCACTCATATGAGATCTGCAGTAGCCACCCTTAGAATGAAAAGTAAAATGGTGGTTTCCAGGGGCTGAAGAGGGAGAAAGGGGAGCTGCCATCCCACAGGTATAAAGTTTCAGTTATGAAGATGAATAAGTTCTAGAGATCTGCTCTATCACACTGTACCTACAGATGACAATACTATATTACACACAGAAAAATCTGTTAAGAGGGTAGATCTCATTTTAAGCTTTCTCGACCCAATTAAAAACAAAAACAAAAAACACTACCATTAGAAATGACAAATGGCTACCTGTAATCTTTTTTTTTTTTAATTTTTTTTAGTTGTAGATGGACACAATGTCTTTATTTTATTGCTTTGTATGTAGTGCTGAGGATCGAACCCAGGGCCTCACGCATGCGAGGCAAGCGCTCTACCGCTGAGCTACAATCCCAGCCCCCCTGTAATCTTATTTAGGAAATTTCAACGTCAGTGATTTTAGCCTCCTTTTCTATCAGTTACTGCAGAGTCTCTCTTTCACCTATTTAAGTATTTACATGAACTGCCCAACACCACTAATTTGAAATTACAAATGATCCTGACATTTGTGGCAGAAATTCAGTTTCACAAAATTTGGACGCAAACTATACCGAACTCAGGGAGTGGAAAGCAAGCACCGAAAGACAAATCTGTTTACAAGCCTGAAGTGCAAAGATTCATGCTTACAGAAAAGGACACATAAACATGATCATGCAGAAAGAGGAAGACAAATGAAAGAAAACCTGGGCAGATACTCAAGGTCTAATATCAGCAAAATCTCAGGAACCTAAATGCTTTCCTAACTTCCAAAACTAAGGAAAAAACTGCTTCCAAAAGAATGTAACCAAGGAAACACATTTGGGAACGCCTGCATTTCCAAAATGGTTGGATGCCTTCAAGTGCAACATTTGTGAGATACTGCATGGATTATACTCCAATATGCATATTTCTACCCAAAGCATATCCCAGATGAGTTCCTAAGCCAAGCTGGGTAAGAAAAATAGAGAGTGCGGGAAAAGAAGACTGATTTATTCATCTGTTGTGGCAAACAACTTAATTGGTCTTCCTAACCAAACAGTACAGTGGCCAAAATTTAAAACGATAGGAACCAGTGAAATCTCACAAAATGCACTGCTTTGGCCTAGACACTGTTCGGTCTGTATCATTTGCCATGTCTCTGATGGTCACTGGTCATTCACCTGCTGAGGACACAAAAGGAGACCTTTGACCTCTGAGACTATCGCTCCTTCCACATACCTGAAAACAAGGGCTGAACAAAATCACCTCCAAAAGTCACATCAACACTCTGGTCCATGACACATTCCACCAAGAAAGGAGTACAGAAGCTACTCTAAACATGTAAATTATGAAGAAAGAGGTATGTCCACACATCCATGTTTCAGCAGAGTGATTTGGGAGGAGTTTAACCTGAGACCAAAGAGCTAAAGTGAAAACCAAGCACCTGCCCACAAAAAAGAAACTATCTAGTCTCCTGACAGGCTTCAGCCTACAGATGACATCCCTGATTTGCCCCCTTGACCCTCACAGCTGGGGCCAAGCACATTTTGCACTCAGAGTTCAATATGGGAATTTTAACTTTGCACTTATTTTGAGTATAAAATTTTTTAAAAAATTAAATCACTCCATTCTGGAACATCCTACTGAACAAATGCTTCTAAATAAAATACAGCCACCCACTTATCCAAAGCCCCTACTCTTTGGGTATCAAGTAGCTTTACCAGAAGTTAATGAGGAAGGAGAGAAGTGATTTTTTAAAATATTTTTTTAGTTGTAGATGGGACACAATATATTTATTTATTTTTATGTGGGGCTGATGATTGAACCCAGTGCCTCATGCATGTGAGGCAAGCGCTCTACCACTGAGCCACAATCCCAGTCCACGAAGTGATCTTTTAATGTATGTAAAAGACAAGTTCACAGCAAATTAAGGCCCAAGGACATAATTTTACTCTGTAGGAATAAAGACTTGTTGACAATGTGAAACTGACTCATTACATAGCATTCTAAAATACAACACACCAAATTCAGCAATCAGTACTACGGTCACACTAGGAACACCAACTTAGTTTAAATAGTACCTGTAGCTTCATATTGCCCTTTTTTTTTTTTTTTTTTTGGTACCAGGGACTGAACTCAGGGGTACTCCACCACTAGGCCACACCCCAGCCCTATTTTGTGTTTTAGTGCCTTGCCGTCACTGAGGCTGGCTTTGAACTCTCAATTCTCCCGTCTCAGCATCCCAAAGTGGTAGGATTACAGGCATGTGCCACTAGGCTCGGCTTCCATATAGCTATTTTAAGTTTTCACTGGTTACACAGTTTTGTTAGTTTTTACAGTGTTGATTTATTTGGATTGTACTGAAGTGTGAGCTATCTTTTATATTTGTAAACATGAAAGTAACAATGTAATTAAGGCAATACTGGGCTTCTGCTATTTAGAGGTGAGATTTGTATAGGTGTGGGGTTTTCTGTTTGTTTGGTACTGGATATAGAATCCAGGGACTTGCACATGCTAAGCACATGCTCTACCACCAAGTTACACCCCCAGGCCTAGTTTTTTTGTTTTTTTTGTTTTTTGTTTTTGGTACCGGGGATTGAACTCAGGGGCACTCGACCACTGAGCCATATCCCCAGCCCTATTTTTTGTTTTATGTAGAGACAGGGTCTCACTGAGTTACTTAGCGCCTCGCCATTGCTGAGGCTGGCTTTGAACTCGCGATTCTCCTGTCTCAGCCTCTCAAAGTGCTGGGATTACAGGTTTGCTCCACCACGCCGGCTCAGGCCTAGTTTTTTAAGTGGCCCTAACATTGCTATAGTTTGAGAAACTGCAATGTCCAGTTGGATAGTAAGAACAACATCTAATACTCTACATCACAGTAGGATAATGATGATTGGCAATTACTTGAATATTTCAGAATAGCTAGTGAAGATTTTGTATGTGACCAGAAGAAATGATATGAGGTGATAAACATGCCAATAACCCTGATCTGACCATTACACATTGTACGCATGTATTGAAATGTCACCCTGAACCCCACAAATATGTAAATTAGTGTCAATTATAACTATATATGTATGTGTGTATGCACACACATCTTCAAATTAAAATGTAACAAATAATATTTGTCAATAAATTGAGGCATGACTGATATAGAGTCAGTCTCATCATTTAAATGTAGGTAAAACTTTCCTCAACAAAGTTCCTTATGGTGGGGATCTGGAATCCTCCAAAGGCGCATGTGTTGCAGGCTTGGTACCCACTGCAGCAATTTTCAGAAGTGGGGCTTTGGGGGTTGGATCATGAGGGCTGTGGTCTCAGTGGATTAACTGGTTTATAGCTGAGAGGACTTCTGGGAGGTGGCAGTTTTGTCTTGGTGTCTTTCCCTCTCCACGTCCTGGCTGTCATGAGCTGAGCAGCTTTCCTCCTCCTTGCCCTTCCCCCATGATGTTCTGCCTCACTTCAGACCCAAAATAATGTAGCTAGCTAACCATGGGCTAAAACCTTCAAAACAGAGCCAAAATACCTCTTTCATCCTTTAAGTTGTTTATGTCGGGCATTTCAGTCACAACAACGAAAGCTGATTAATAGAGTTGTCCCAACTTCTGGGGACCTCTGCTTAATACCTTCCTCCTCCATCCCTTAAATCTCACAAGAAGGAAGATGAGGCCCCAGTGTTAAGCAAGTAATAATAAGACTGACTTGAAAAGGTTCAGTAAAAGTGATGAAGGATTCATAAACCAGATATTTGCCCAAGAGAAAGAGGTGATGATATTTAAGAGATGAGGGAACAAAATAATAAAGGATGTTCACTGGCTCAAAATGTCTATCATGCTGCTGTACAGGAGAAGAAGGGATGGCTGTGTAGCTCAGTGACAGAGGGCATGCTTAGCACAAGTAAGGCCCTGGGATCAATCCCCAGCACCAAACAATAAAACAGATAATAAGTAGAAAAAGGCTTATGTAGCTTCAAATGTTGTTCTTCAAATGTTGCTGCCTCCCAAACGAGGTGGCAAAAGGTTATAAGGACACATTTTGTTGTAAGATGCCAAAGACCACTATCATTTATTAAGAAATCGCACCAAGATCTGCTAAGGGCTAAATACAGTGTAGGGTTCGTTGGAACCTTCTAGCCACTGGCTTTGATTGCTAAAATAACAAAACAAATACACACTGGGCTATTTCTCCCACACAGAGTTAATGAACATGAGCATAACCGGTAGTGAGTTTCTATAACCTCCTTTTTCTTCTCTTGAAGAAGTTAAGCAAGGGTTTTGGGAAAGAGAATGTCAATCACTGAATGATAATCACATTGTTATTAGTTTAAAATTAAAGTAATCTCAAGCGTGTAAAACATTCTAAAGAAGAGATCAAGGATCATATGCCTAATTGTCTACTGTGATACATTCTGGTTGCAAGTGATTATAATTTAAGAAACAAAAGATAACATAGTAGGTCACCACTGTAGGTTATTTTTGTAATTTTGGAGATGTTAATATTACAGTGAAATAAAATGCATATAAGTTGGTCTCAGCAAACCAGTATTTTCCATTTCTTTGGTCTATCAGGTATGAGATAAACAAGTACAGGAACTCACACAATCACTGCCCACAAAACATGTGGTGAATAGTAGCACTGTGGGGAAGAAAAAGATCTCTAAATTCTAAGGTCATGGCTGACTTCACCAGAACAGCAAAAACAAGTAGTGGGCCAGTGAGGGTAGGGATCCAGATTCCTTTAGGCCCCATGGGAAAATAAAGAACTCAGCTCCATAATCCCTGTCCAAGAGAATCTAATTTTCTTCATTTCATATCACAGGACCATGAAATATCCATTTCCATAGCTTAAAACCTCATGAAATATTGATCTTGTCTTATAACTTCCAAAGTATCCCTGTATCGTACTGTAATCTCATAAATGCTTTTCTCAAATGCTCCCCTTCTTCCTCCTTTAGAATTACTCTTCAAATGAAAATTTCTTATTACCTCTGAAAAGAGATTATGCAGCTGTATTAAAGTACATATCATTTTTCTTAAGGAAATGAAGACAACAATGAAATCTGTAGAAAGTATTACGAAGAGTTTGTTCCCTCCACAACAGTGAGTTAGCACAGATTTTCCCCAACGATTAACCTCTCCCTCCTGCAGGTACTGGGGATTGAACAAAGAAGAGCTCTTTTATTTCCCAAGTTTTTTGTTTGTTTTGCTTAATTTTGAGAAAGTGTCTCCTAAGTTGCCCAGGCTGTCCTCAAACCCGCAATCCTCCTGCCTCAATATCCCAAGTAGCTGGGGTTATAGGTGTGCACCACTGTGCCTAGCTCCAACTACTACATCTTTAGTTTAGCTAAAATACTACATGTAGGGACAACTCCACTCAAGTTTAATTCATACAAAACTTTCCTTGATCACAAAGAGACTTAAGGGTAAAATCACTTTGAGTCCTCTAATCAATGGATTTATGGTTATCTAAGATCCCCGACCTCAGACTGCTCTCAGTCTAGTGCAAGAGAGACCCAAAATATCACTAATTAGACTACAAAGTACAGATTACAAAAGAAATACAGTACAAGCAGAGGAAAGGGGACCTCAGATTCTGGCTACAAGGTCCATTCCTCTGAAACCTTCTCCATCTCCCCAAGCAGGGTGGCACTCCTGCCTTCTCATCACCACCTCGTGTACAGCATTCTAGCTGAAACTGTCTTGTGTGTTTATGCTCATTTTCTCTCTTTCCCTAAATTGTGAGTTCCAAGAGGGAGACTGTACTCCAGCTGGAGGAGCAATGCCTGGCACACAGTGTGCTCTCAATTAGCAACTGTTCTAAGACCTACTGCCCAGAAATCTAAGATTTCAGACAGGCAATATTTGAAGAGGGCCTTGAATAATCCAAAAGTCTGGCTGTTAAAGAAGGCTTTGCAGATTAGAGAAATGCAAGTTAAAACTAGACTGAGACAGGCTGGGATTGTAGCTCAGTGGTAGAGTGCTTGCCTCACATGCGTGAGGCACTGGGTTCGATCCTCAGCACCATATAAAAATAAAGATATTGTTTCTATCTACAACTAAAAAAATATTTAAAAAAAAAACTAGACTAAGATTTCATCTCACTCCAGTCAGAATGGCAGTTTTCAAGAATACAAACAAGTGTTGGCGAGGATATGGGGGGAAAGGCACACACACATTGCTGGTGGGACTGCAAACTGTGCGACCACTCTGGAAAGCAGTATGGAGATTCCACAGAAGACTTGGAATGGAACCACCATTTAACCCAGTTATCCCACTCCTCAGCATATAACCAAAGGACTTAAAATCAGCATACTATAGTGACACAGCTACATCAATGTTTATAGCTGCTTAATTCACAATAACTAAGCTGTGGAACCAACCCAGGTGCTCTTCAACAGATGACTGGATAAAGAATGTGGTGCATATACACAATGCATATTACTCAGCCATAAAGAAAAATGAAGTTATGGCACTTGCTGATAAATGGATGGAACTGGAGACTACCATGCTAAGTGAAATAAGCTAATTCCAAAAACCAAAGGCCAAATGTTCTCTGATATGTGGATGCTGACTCACAATGGGGGTGGGGTGGAGGTTCACCTAACTGGATGGTGAACCAATTATGTCTGAATGAATCGGACATAACTTTCCTATGTTCATATATGAACACATGACCAGTGTAACTCCATACCATGTACAACCACAAGAATGGGAAGCTGGACTCCATGTATGTATGTCAAAGTACATTCTACTGTCACGTATAACTAAAAAGAAATTTTTTTTTTAAAAGAAGGTTTTGCAGATCTAAGATTCAATGTTAAACTGTCACATAGAAACTATTGCCTTCTAATGCAAATATCTCATGGGGTTTAAATTTCTCACCTCACCACATGTTCCAAAAGCACAGTTTCTATTTTTTTTTTTTTAAATCTACTTTTCAGAGGGGGTTAAAAAAAAACTAAGTATAATCTGGGTTCTTATAGAGTCTCATTTTACTTCAAAACTCTCTCAGACCCAGTATTTGGGGGTCTTTAAAACCTTCAAAGATGCCAGCCTAACTAAACAGGTAAACTAGGTTTGTCTGAGAACCTCAGGTGCTTGACTTTAGAATCTTATTTTTCTTAGATGTTCAAGTTAATTAACTTCATAAAGGAATTAAACTATCACTTATCAAATTACCAAAATTATCTCACACAACAAAAATCCAGCTTACCTATTGTTTACTAAGGGGTAAAGGTAGAAATAACATAAAATGACATTTTACTTTGGAATGTGAGAAATAGCAAGAAGTAGCTGTGACTATCTTTGTCTCTTGGCAAATACTTCTTCAGAGACACAAACTCCTCCCCCAGCTTGGGGGTGGGCATTTGCAGTTTTCTGAATGACAGGTTCTGGACAGGGAAAGGTGGTCCAGACCATCAGACATTCAGTAAACAATCACTCAGGGGCTGGGGTGGTAGCTCAGTGGTAGAGTGCTTGCCTAGCATGCATGAGGCACTGGGTTCGATTCTCAGCACCATATATAAATAAATGAATAAAATAAAAGTATTGTGTTCATATACAACTAAATAAATATTTTTTAAAAAATCACTCAGGTACAAAAAGGGTACATACCATTAGACCAGAAGGGACCAAACTCAGAGAGGGGATCTGCCAACCTCTCATTCTATAGAAAAGGACACTGAGACCAGGTAACCGAGGTGAATTTCTCAAATCCAGTTAGCAGAACCCAGCAAGCTGGATTTGATCAGACATTGTTTCTAGTATCCTTTATCTCTTCAAGACATCAAAATTTTCCAAACATAACCAAAATGCTCAGAAGGGAAGACAACTCATGGAACAGAAGTGAGACTAGGAATTCTGACTCAGCCCTGCATAAGAGAACCTCAGATGCTCTCAGTTGGCTCTTGGACTACTCCAGGCTAGGCAGACTCATAGCTGGAGACAGCTCAACTCATATTCCCCAACACTGATGGGCATGGGGGATCTCAGACCTCCTACAAAAGGAGGTCCCCATCCAATAGTAAAGAATAAACAGGATTACAGGGATGTACAGTATTGATTCAGTGAAATTAATCCTGCAAGAGGGTGGGTAAATCAATAAACGGAGGGTGCCCGATGACTTAGTGTAGTGCTGAAGGAGTGCTGGCTAACACTAGAACAGCTTTTAGTCTCCTGAGACTCTCAAGGTCAAGGGCAGAAGGGGAAAAAATCTGGGTCATGCAAATTTCTTTTGTCATCTGAGTTCAATGGCACTTTGAGGGCTAGAGCAGTGCTGTCTTGAGTCACCATTTCCTATTCCCTGATGAGGACGTTTAGGAAAAAAAAGTCTCCTAAACTACAAGTTTCATGGGATGGAAGATGCACAGGAGAGAAGAGAGGAATACAATGTTGTAAAATATTGCCTAAGAGTCTATTAAAAATGACAAAGTGAGAGAAAAATCCAGTTAACTAAATGAAATAAAACAATTTTGACAACATGGGCAATACTATGGACCCGTTTCTATGGATAAAAATAACTTCACAGATACCTGATTGGTTCTTCTACATGATCGATCTGAGTATTTGAGTACATGGTTTTAAATAAAACTTGAAGCTATTTGCATTCTGAAAGGATATTAAGCATGATGGGTATTTTTTGAAAAATGCATTACTATGAAGTATTTCACTCACCCTGTGGAAAGCTCAAGAATTGGACAAAGATCTATTGTCAGGGAGAATTCTATGACCTCCCCCCCCCCACACCAAAAAAGAAGACCGCCCATAGTTTCTTTTGCAGTAATTTTATATTAAAACTGCTTGAAACAAATGTGCAAAGCCACAGAAACATTTGTTCTGCAACTATCTGTTATAACTATACCATTATTTATTGTATTGTGGTATAATTTAGACCCTACATATGGTGTTTTTCCCAAATCTCCATTTTCCAAACATTAGCAAACGAATGATCTAAAGTAAATTTGTTGTCAATTTGTGGTTGAAACTATAGTTTAAGAATTAGACACAGTGGGCCAAGCACCCTCTGTGTAGTAACAACAGACAGCATATGTAACTGTGCTCTCATTAACGCAGAAAATAGTCATTTTGATCATCTCTCCTATGATATTCATCTTAGAAGGACTTTAATTTTATGTAGTTAAATACATTGTTAAAATTACTTCAGAAGACATCAGAATTGTTACCTCCTGAGACACACCTGGAACAGTATCTGAAAGGGAAATGAGTAACCAGTGCTTAAGCAATAGGCATTGATTGCCTGAATCCTTCCACAGAGCTGCAATCCAACCTTGGGTCAGCTACAAATTACTCAGTTTAGAAATATCTGGGCAAATGTTGCTTTTAAGCACTTATCACAATTAAGAAAAGGGATACATAGCCCTTTTGACACTGCATCTTCATTTTACTTACACTGCTACAAAAATCTCCACCTCCTTCTGAAAGTCTTTAAAATCAGAACAGTACTGATCAAGAGAATGTACAAATTGAAGAAACAACTTAACCTCAGCAGTACTGTCCTCCAGCCAGGGCAAAAACAACTTCTGATTAAAAGTGCCTAAACAGGGGCTGGGATTGTGGCTCAGCGGTAGAGCGCTTGCCTTGCATGCGTGAGGCCCTGGGTTTGATCCTCAGCACCACGTACAAAGCAATAAAAAAAAAAAAAGTAAAGGCAAACAAACAAACAAAAAAAGTGCCTAAACAGACACAATCTTTTTTTTTTTTTTTTTTTGTTACCAGGGGTTGAACCCAGGGATACTTAACACTGAGTCACATCCCTAGCCTTTTTTTATATTTTATTTAGAAACAGGATCTCACTGAATTGCTTAGAGCCTCGCTAAATTGCTGGGGCTGGCTTTGAATTGGTGATACTCCTGACTCAGCCTCCAGAGCTACTGGGACTACAGACGTGCACCATCGCACCAAGCAAGAAACTCAACCTCTTACAGGACTCATAAGGCTACATGAGACAAGGCCCTTTTAAAAAGATGAAACAAGTTTCCTCATCTATAAAATGGAGATAATGCCTTCAGAACATAACAAACCAGCATGTTGAGATAATATGAGGAAAACACCTGGTTCGATGATTGGTTGCCTCCCTATACCAAGACAATATTGCTGACTGTGACATTTGCATTAAGATAGATGGATGATCACTAACTCCATGAAAATATGCAGTCAACACATACTTGGGTTCTGCCTGATCTTTCTGGATGTTGTTTAGAACTGCAAACAGGTTCTTAACTACTAGCAAAGTTTTCCTCCCTGAAAAGAAAAGAAAACATTGCAGGAATTCAATAATGATCCAACATACAGCCAACTAAGTCCCCTTGAGTGGTGCATGGTGGTTATCTCTGGGTTACTAATTGATAATAGGCCTCAACTGCTGATTCCAATGGTTTCTATCATCCCAACTAGGTACTCTCATTAGGGGAGGAAGCAAGAAAGACTGACCTTGATTCACCTCATTTCCAATCCAATGTGGAAAACCCTTAGCACAGTGGTTCTCAATCTTGGCTTCTCATTAAAATCACCCAGGGAACTTTCAAAATGCCAAATGCCCAAGCCACACCCCAAACCAATGTCATCAGAATATCCAGGGGTGGGAGCCAGGCACCCCTACTTTTAAAAGACCCCATGGTGATCCAAGATGCAGCCAAAGTTGGGACCTCTGTCCAGGATCACTCCTTTTGACCTGAAGTGACTTCCGCAGCAAGCCAACCTAGGAAGCCAACCTAGAGCATTTCACAGTCACAGCTTCTAGGTAGAGCAATTACAATAGAATCCCATACACTGGAACACCACAGGTGCCTGCACTTGGGGTCCACACCAAGGGCTAAACAGCATATTAAGTAGGGGATTGTCCAAGATCAAGGGAGAGCCATGTTTTCAAATAGTTTGCATTTGAACAAAAAGAAGTTAGGCAATCTCAAGAGGTGCCACCAACGCCTAATTTTATCTCTGATCATTATGATTTTGTTTCCTTTTTTTTTTTAAGCAAATAATTTAAGAAGGAAAGAGTACGTGAGGGGGTCCCCTCCACCCCATACACACAACCCACAAAGAAGCTTGCAGTTCCCCTGGCCGCCTACAAAGCGCCCTGCAGGCTCTCTTCTGCGCAGGGCAGGCGGGTGCACTCTGGCCCGTGGCCACTGCACCTGCCAGCGCGCTCCGCCGCACCTGCAGCGCGGTGCCCGTCCCTCCTTACCTTCCAGCAGCTCGTCCAGGCTGGTGACCTTCCTGCTGCCGTCGATAGTGTAGATGGTGCGCACTCCCTGGGGCAGGTTCACGTTGTCGGACAGGGAGCGAGTGAGCTCCATGAGGAGCGCATCGAAGGACCGGAAACGGTCGCTGGAGATGGCAAAGACCAGGCCTTTGAAGTAGCGGTCCCCATTCCGGTAGAAACGCGCCTTCTTGGCCTTCTTCTCCGAGCTGAGGGCCTGTAGGGTCCGAGTGCGGTAAAAGCTGCAGTGGGCACTGTGCGCTGGGCTGGGGATGAGCCCGTTCCCCTTGGGGCCGGAGCTGCTGCTGCCCCCAGAGGAGCTGGGCGCCCCTCTCCGAGACCCCGGCCTCGGCCTTTTGTCCCGCTCTTCAAAGTGCTCCAGCTCAATACTCCTGGTGCTGGCCATCGCGGCTGCTCAGAAAGCTTTACCTCAAAAACACGTTCCTGGCAGCCTAGAGGCAGTGCGAACAGCCGTGCAAGGACGTCTGGCTGCGCGGGGCCTTAAAGCACCGGCACACCTGGCTCGGGCATCCCGCCCTCTGCTCGCAGGTGGGGCCTCTAAGCCGCGGAGGCGCGGGCCGACCCACGCCCCCAGCTAAAAGTGGCCGCAGCTTGGAGCTGCCTAGCTCATTGTCCAGCGCGGCTCGCTCCGTCCCTCCCGCCAGCTGGGGAGTCCCACGCCCCCCGAAGCGCCTCCTCCACCGGCCACGCCTCACAACTCCCGCTCGGGAGCCGGTCAGGAGCGGCAAAGTTGGGCCGCCCAAGGCTCGCCCGGGGCCCGCGGGCGCACACAAAGCTCGGGCGCCCGCCGCGGCTCGCGTCCGCCCACCGCTCCCGGGAGCGCCGGGAGGAAGGAAGGAAGAGGAGGGGGAGGGGAGCGAGCGTGGGAGAGCGCCCGGCCCCAGCCCGGGGACGCCGCGCCGCCGCCAAGTGCGCGCCCAGGCCCTGCCAGTTCCGCAGCGCGCGCCGTCCGGAGCTCTGAGGTCCCGGCAGGGCTCTTCCTCCCACCGCGCCCGGCCCTAGCGGGAAATAATGCAGCCCTCCTCCCACGCAGCCGGCCGGCCCAGCCCACCCGCAAGCATCCGCGCCGAGGCGGGACTTCGCCGCTGGGCCGGCTGTCAGGGCCTGAGAGGGCTTCTTGCCCCTGAAGGAGGCCAAAACCTCTAGGGGAGGGCCAGTCCGGCCGCGGGGGGGATGCAGCGGCTGCTCCCGGGTCCTAGGCAGCCCCGCCTGCCTGACAGCTACTACCCGGCGCAGCGCGCTAATGGGCGCAGCCGCGGCTCTGGCTCCTCCGCCTGGGAAGCGTAAACGCGCAGGCCAAAAAAACTACAAAGGAAGGAGATTCAAGGGCAGGGAGCACATCCCCTCGCTCGCCTCCCAGTGAGAAACCGAGGCCAAACTAGGGCAGAAATCCGAAACAAGGTTGAGTTTGGGCACACGGTTTATTTATTTATTTTTTAAACAGCAGATATGTTGCTTTATGGAATAATTCTTTGAGAAAACAGCCTTCACACTTCCCATTGCAGATTCGCTGATATGGCAGGTTCAGTAACTGAATGAATGAGTTATCAGAAGTTACTGGATTCTGAGGGATTTATTTAATCAAATATTAAGAGTATGGCATTTGCTAGGCATTATTTCCGTCACTGAGGATGCCCAAGTCTAGGAAAGAGAGGATCCCTGCACCCATCCCCCACTCACTCACATTAAGGGTATTTAATATCAATCTGAGCCTCTCACAAAAGAGACCTGATATTGGTAAACACCCGTCATCCTGGAAATCTCATTTTAGTGGTGTCCAGTCAACACTAAAAGCCTGTTTCCAAAGGTTAGTTATTTCCATCTTGCCAATGGAGAAACAGGAAGCTCAAAAATGGTCCCAACCTGACCAGTAAAACCTTAGGTTATTCAGCATTCGGGTTCTTCCGGTGGCCCTAGGCAACAATTCCAAACTGACCATTAAGGTAAAGAGGCATAAACACTTTTCTTGGAATGAGTTGGAATCCTGGAAGAGCATGAATAAGAGGAGGAAACATATCCAGCTACCTTCAGCACCTTCAAAGTCATTTCATCCCCGCCTCCCGCAACTTCGTTGCCATAGTTTTTTACCTCCAGCATAATAGTTCCTCCAAGGCACTCCTGGGAACACACCTGGGCATACAAGACTTGGAGAACCAGGGTAGCAGCGCTCTGGGAAGTTAGAGTTGATCTGAGCCTTTAATGTAGTTTTTTCCAGAGGAAACCCCTACAGTATAATTAGGTCCACAGCCATGACAGGCCTCACCCCAGATGAATTTCTGGGAGTAAGCTCCTCCAACTGGTTTTTTGTTCCATTTTGGGGTTTTTCATTTATTTGTTTTGTGTTTGTTTGGGTATCCCTAATGTATAAGCAGGGTTTTCAAACAGACTGTAACACTGTCAAATACATTAGTGCTTTTTCTCAAATTTTAACATACTTATATGTCATGTAAGAATCTCATTAAAATGCAAGAATCATTAGGATTCTAATTTATTAGGTCTAGGATAAAGTTTGAGATTCTTCATTTCTAACAAACTCCCAGGTAAAGCCAGTGCTGCTGATCTTGGTACAACACTCTGAGAAAAGGAACTCAATGGCAAATTCCATCTAAATGCAAGTAACTTCAGGACCTTCCAACTTTGTAAATGGCTTAAGATGGGCAGTTCATTTGTTTTGCTATTAGTATTTCTTGGTGGAGGAAAGACTTAGAAATCTATTTCTGTAGTAACAAGTCCTCCCAAATTTAGTGATTTGCCACAACAAACATGTATTATCTCAGTAGTTTCAGCAGGTCAGGAATCCCAAACAGTTTACCTCAGGGTACCACGTGACTGCAGTCAAGACATTGACTAGGGCTGTAGTCATCTGAAGGTCTGACTGGGGCTGCAAATTCCCCTCTTTCAAGATGGTTCACTCTCTCATAGGAAGTCTATAGTACCATGAGGACCATTCTCAAGGGCTGCTTGCCTCTAGAGAAAACATTCATGATGTAGCCTTGGAAGGCAGAGCATATCATTTCTATAATAGCTGTAATAGCCATAATAGCCATAATAGGTCATGCAAATCAACCCTGTTCATCATGGTAAGAAAGTACTCAATGTTGTGACAAGTTAGGAATCATGCAGGTCATCTTGAGGTCTGGTACCACAGGCTTCAGTCATTTAATCTTTACACACACATTTTCACACTCAAGAATCCTTGATGAAAGGTTTGGCCTTTCTTAAATAGTGAGTGCGATTATATAATATGCTGACATTTTAACATTACTCCCTAACATTATATCCCTAAGATGACTGCTTTTCAACTGGGATGGGGAAAGAAGTATTTCCAAAGCTGTTACTTCATTTTAAAAAAAATTGATACTAGTCTTTGCATTTGTTTGTTGGAAGAATATTATCTGTGACCCTCATATAAGAATTAAGACACAATCATTTTCTATAAGCTTACTTAATGAATATGATCTATATCAAGACACAAGTGATCAAAATTTGAAAGTTTATTCATGAGGCAAAATAATAATGGTTTTGTCATTTCAATTCTAATGCAAACAAACGTTGGGGACTCTAGAGAGGCAACTACTAATGAATGTGGGTTATAATTTAAAAGGTATAGAACCAAAGAAGATTCTCCTCTTTCATGCAGTTGCAGAATTTGAAGAGATTTAACTGGCAATTCCTTTGTTGAGCTTCTCTCTCTTTTTCTTTTTCTAACAGAGACACACCATTTTATTTACTAATCATTTATCCCTCCAGAGATGGTCCAATTCTCTTTGGTGGTTGCAAAATCCTGGCATAAAGGACTTCACTCTCTGGAAGCCTGCCTTAACCTTACCTCTCTCTTGGTTGTGAATTTCCTCCCTATCCTTTCCTAATTCCCTTAACCTAATACTTGCTTGAATAAAATCTTTTGTGTATAGTACTTTTAAAATGACTTCACTTCTCAAATATAGGCAATTCAATTTAAATTCTAAAACTCTTTTCCTTTCTCTACATAATAAGAAATTACTCCTTTCTGTTATTGATAGATAGTAATTTTTAATCATGGATATAAAAATTTTGTTGGTGGTATGCAAGAGGAGTCTTCTAAAAGCCAATTGGAATAGAAAAACTCAACCAGGCCAGGCAGAAGAGCAATGTTCTTTGTTCTCTACCCTGGACCACACAGGTTAGCAACACAATTTAGAGCTGCCTTTTAGCCAAGTGGTAACTCTTTTCCCTGCTCAACACCCCCTCTCAATTCCACCTGGACTGAGAAATATAAGGTAAATTTTCATTTAGCATAATTTGTTTAAGTGAGACTCCATTAAGTACTAGGGATTGAACTCAGGAGCACTTAACCACAAAGCCCCACTCCTAGCCCTTTTTATTTTTTATTTTAGGACAGGGTTTCCCTATGTTGCTAAGTTGCTGAGACTGACTTCAAACGTGCAATCCTCCTGCCTCAGCCTCTCCAGTTGCTGAGATTATAGGCGTTCACCACTATGTTGGGCAAGGATCTTTATATAAGAAATTTAGCTTGAATTTTCCTGCTTTTGCTTCATATTACTTTATTTCTCAAAGGCCTTGGCTAATCTTCACTTTGGCCATAAACTTGTGTTTTTAAAGGCAGTGTTCCAGCGCCTCCATTACTTATTACATAAAGGATGCCCAGGAGCCTTTTAGATTGCACTGTGCTGAGACTTTCTGCTGTCTCATGTTTTCATTCCAGTTCACTGTGTGCCAAGCATTTCTTCCAGAAGTAAAAGTGATGAAACAACTATTTTCCAGCCTGGTGACTATAGACTTGAGTTTTTGAAACAAAGCATGACTTTTTAAAATTTCATCATCTTTAATGATTGTAAATTATTGTGTTTTCTATGAAACTTTAATGAAAAGGGGTATAAAGCAAAAAGATTCAGAAAGGTGCTCTCCATCCCTACCCTGTAACCTGCTCCCAGACTGGAAAAGGGACTCAGAGAAATTTTTTCAGTTGTTTCATGGTGGAAGTTTTGCTGCCCTTTCACCCTCCATTCTTATAGCACTTTGCTATAAGATATATAATATGCTATAAGATAATGCTGTAAAATATAAGATTATATATTATAATGCCATAAGGTATAAGATAAGATATATTGATGCCTTCTTCACAAATATATATGAAGAAATTATTAAAACCACCTCTTCAGGCTCACACAATTCAAGTTTAGTTCATTGGCTTAATTGCAAGTTAACTTTTTAATGAAAATACCAGACACATGAAGAAAAATTCAAATATGCATGGTTTCAATATGTAGAATATACAAACATATTTTTTTTCCCATGAGAAAACCATGATTCTTCCCATTGGGACATTTAACTTCCAAAGTGTCTAGGACCAAAAACTTCCACATTTCATGAAAACTTGCTATATTCCTAATTCAGTTACTTTGTCATTTGCTGGTTCCTCTGCAATAACTGTTAAAGTGAAAATAACACAAACCATTAAAATCATTTAGCAGACATTTTCATAGGGATTTGATTTCTCTTTATCTTAAATCTTCCTGAGAAGAAAATCTGAGTAGCTAATTTTATCCCTATTCTTGGAGGGATCCCAGACAGAGCCAAGTGATTTTCCACAATTATTTTAATAATATAAAAAGTGAAAGACAGTGGAAAAAATGGAAAAACACTATAGTACTATCATTTTTTTCCTATAGAATCCAATTTCCCAAACCCAGTATAAAATTTACCCTTTATGCCTAGGCTTTATCTTATTTTTTCATCATTTAAAATTCAAAAATATTATCTAATAATCAATCATGATTTTAGTGGTTTCTTCTCAGCACACTAAATGTTTGTACAAAGTCTGAAGATGACAAACTATGCTTATGTCATTATAAATGTTATATTAAAATAATGACAGACCTACTTAAATGATAATAAAAGTTTCATAATGATTAATAAGTAGTTATGACCTGAAGAAATAGATTCTAGACAAGGAAATAAGAAAAGAATAAAACAGCAGAGATAGAAATTGGCCCCAGGGTATGCTACCTCTAGAAAATGTTCATTGCAAGCTTTCAAAGTTCATTCATCACAAGGAAATCTGTCTTCAGGAATTTGTAGTTTAAAATTAGTTATTTTTATGTATATGGTAGGCTTATAATGTAAATTAGCTGGGGTTTTTTTTTAGGATAAATAGTCTGTACTCCATACCCATGTTTGAAATATCAAGATGTTAATACATTTGTATTATTCATGGAAATAATACTACTCAGACTTGATCAGTACCCTTTAGCACTCTTATCTCATCTTCCTATGAGATGTTTAGATTGAAAAATAGTCTTCCCTTGGTGCTTCAGAGTCCTACCATCCTATCTGAAATAACTGATGTGGATCATGATTTACTGTTCATAAAATTTGACTAAAAATTTATATGTGTGCGTGTGATATTAAACATTTAAAGTAAAGAGGTAAATGCATGTGATTACCTGATTATATTTTTTTAAATTTTTTTTAGTTGTTGATGGACCTTTATTTTTATTTTATTCGTTTATTTATATGTGGTACTGAGAATCGAACCCAGTGCTTCACACATGCTAGGCAAGTGCTCTACCACTGAGCCACAACTCCAGCCCCACCTGATTATATTAATGTAATTCATATGTTCATTTTTAATATTTTGGTAACAATATAAAATTACAATTCCTTATAATGTAATCTTATTTCATTTGATAATATTTTTCTCCCTAAGAGTCCTATCTCTAGTGTAAGCCCTGAGCCCTGAGGGTCTTCCTTAGTTCAAAAGCTCTGTGCAGTGTCCTCAGGAAGACAAATCAGGAAATGAATCAGCCCCTGGGGGCTTCTATCCCAACTGCCTGTGCTATCAGTGCCTTGGGTATCTGATGATCTCCACTAACCAGAGCATGGGCTACATCCCTGAGCCCAGCATCAGTTTCTGCAGGCACCGAGAGGGAAGGTTTCCCTATCCCTGCCCCAACAAATAAGTAGTCCTGGTACCAACTTGTTATGCAGGGAACAAAGTTCTTTTCCAAAGTGACTTCTCTTCTTTGCCACTCAGACATCAAATGATTGGCTTCAAAAATGTTAAATGTAACTTGTAATTACAAATGTGCAGAAAATGGGGCATGTTGAAGTAATTACAAATAATTTTCCTATAGATTTCTTTTTGTTAAGGACTATCTTAATCTCTCCATCCCTCTTGGATTCCTTTAATACACTTTGCACAGCTAGACAGTGTAAACGATAGGTCTCTGGGTAATATGGAAGTACCACAAACCACTATTAATAGCTCAGCCATGTTTTCCTGGAATGCTACTGAAATTACCTACCTCACTTCATGTAGTTTACCCATTTTGTAACACAGTTCAGTGTGAAATTCTTTTTTTTTTTTTTTTGTGAAATTCTTAAGTAATCTAGAATAAGGGCCAGAGAGAAATGCACTGCAATATCCCTAACTTATCCCTATGCACAACTGCTTTATATTTTAATTAATCTTAATTCAGTGTCTGAACTTTTGATGTTGAAACTGGGTTTATTTATTTATTTTTCCTCTAGGCTGTGTCAGTTTCTCAGGCTTTCCTTATTTTTGAAACTGTATTTAAATGAGTGGATAAAATTAATCACCTTTTCTATATTACTGGATGGTTAAAGACCTTCCCTGGAGCACAAGTTTTACCCTAATGCAGGTTTTGTTAGCCGGGGTGTAGGGTTTTTTGCTAAAATTAAAGTCCTCCAACAAGAAATTGTGATCAAACCACAGATCTTTTCCATTCTGTGATCCAGTGTCAAGACTTTCAGAGATGATATATAAAGAAATCAGGAGGTATATCTCAGTGGTAGTGTTTACCTTGCATGTGTGAGAGACACTGGGCTCAACTTTAACACCAGAAAAAAATCTACTTTAACACTTGAAAGAATGAATTACTAATAAGGTTACTGCTGATTTTCTTTTAAAATATGATATATATATTTATTTATTATTTTGCAGTGCTGGGGGTGGAACCCAGGGTTCATGCTTGCTACTCAAGCCCTCTACCACTGAGCCATATATTTCCCCACTCCATGGCATAGTTTTCATATCTTCAACAACCATCTGCAGGTGGTACTTTTAATTAATAGTAGCTTCATTCCATTCATGTCAATCAAGACATTCACAACTGCCATAAACAAGGTTGGTAACAAATCTTTGGCATAACCAGAGGGTTAAAGGTTCAAGGCCAACTGGAGAGGAACACAATTAAGTGTTGGGCACTACTTAGTCTATGTTCTAGAATGAAGGTAGGGCTTTGGTTCATCTAGAGAGCTGAGCAGGAAAGACATATATTTCTAGCATTTTCCACAGAGCACCACCATGAGATAAAAGGAGGCTTATTCATTGCTGAGGACCAAAGGATCCCAAAACTCAATGGTTTAAATTGGCCATTTTTCTTAGCTCATGATTTTTTGAGTCAGAAATCTGGGAAGAATTGACCTGGATTAAGTTTGTCTCTGATCCATGTGGTTATCAACTGGGGTGGCTGGTACTGAAGTTACATTTCCAAGATGGTTTCTTCCCCCATGTGTCTGATGTCCTTATCTCAATCATCGTTCTCTCTCTCTCTGTGCTCTCTCTCTCTGTCTCTCTCACAGACACACACACACACACACACACACACACACACACACACACACTTTCTGTCTCCCTCTCTCCCTCCTCCCCTTTCTTCCTTTCTCCTCCCATCCCTATTTATTGCCCCATAATCCTGCCCATAATCCTATGTGGCTTGGGCTTCCTTACAATATGGCTGAGTCAGGGTAGTCAGACTTAAGCCCATCATGACCTATGATGTCCAACCTTCAGAAACATCAGAATGTCACCTCCATCACGTTCTATTGGTCAAACAAGTCACTCAAGACTAGGTTCAAAAGGAAGGAAACAGCTTCCCCTTATGATAGAGGAACAGAATGAGCGTACAGGAAGAAGGAAGTGATGTTGGTCATCTTGGAGACAAGCTGTCCTCATTTCCTAGAGTTGCTATAACAAAGAACTGCAAAAGCCAGGAGTGATGGCACACACCTGTAATCCCAGCTGCTCTGGAGGCTGAGGTAGAAAGATGGCAAGTTCAAGGGCAGTTTGGGAAAATTAGCAAGACTTTGTCTCAAAATAAAAATAAAAAAGGCTGGAGGTGTAGCTCAATCCCCAGTACTACAAAATAACAAAAACAAACAAACAAAACCAACAAAAAAAGACTATTAAACTGGGGGGCTTAGCCAGACACAGTGGTCCATATCTGTAATCCCAGCAACTTGGGAGGCTGAGGCAGGAGATTTTTAAATTGGAGGCCAGCCTGGCAATTTAGCCAGGTCCTAAGCAATTTAGCAAAACCCTGTCTCAAAATAAAAAATTAAAAAGGCTGGGGATGTGGCTCAGTGGTTAAGCACCTGTGGGGTCCATCCCCACGACCAAACAAAACCAAAAAAACCCCCTGGAGGTGGGTGAGAAATTGATTTCCTTACAGTTCAGGAAACCTGAAATTCAAAATCAAGGTGTTTGCTGGGCATGATGGCACACATCTGTAATCCCAGCACTTTGGGAAGCTGAGATAGGAGAATCACGAGTTCAAAGCCAGCCTCAGCAATAGCAAGGCGCTAAGCAACTCAGTGAGACCCTGTCTCTAAATAAAATACAAAAAAAAAAAAAAAAAATAGGGCTGGGGATGTGGCTCAGTGGTCGAGTGCCCCTGAGTTCAATCCCTGTTACAAAAACAAAAAACAAGGTGTTTGCAGATCAGTGTTTTCTGAAGCCTTGAGGGAGAATCCATTCTGTGCCTCTCTCCAGCTTCTGGTGTGGCCAGCAATCCTTGGTTTACAGACACATGGCTCCAAACTCTGTTCATGTTTGCATGGCCATCTCCTGATTTTCTTTTAAACATGGCTTTATTTTCAGCAAATGAACAAGGGAAAATCCCCTCTGAATTAGATCACAAGCAAATGGTATTAGTCAGCTGTGAAATTATTTCTCCTATCTTAGTTTGGTTTTAATCCTATCTAGCACACTCAAAACTATCTTTACCCTAAGTTTTCTACCTTACAAAGTTTCTTCTAACAATCTCACACTGACAGAAAGAGGCAAGTTTAGTACATAGACATATTTGAGAATAAGTTGCCAATGTGATGTTTCATCATCCCTAAATAATTTATTATGTATTTTCTATAAATAAAAGTATTCTCTTACACAGCATGATATAATTCCTAAAGTCAGGAAATTAACATTGATAACTACTACCATCTATTTTTCAGAATCCATTTGAATTTTGTCAGATCTTCCAATAAGGTCTCCTTGAGCAAAAGAGTCCAGTGCAGAAATGTGCTCAGAACTTGGTTCTCAGACCTCATTATTTCCGTTAGCCCACAACATTTCCTCAGTCTTTCTTAGACTTTCACGACCTTGACACTTCTGAAAGATTCCAGGGCAGTGATTGTGTAGAATCTCTCAGTTTGGGATTTGTCTGATTTTCCCTTTGGATTAGGCTTAAGATGTGTGTCTTTGGCAGGAATTACTCAGATATTGTGCTCTTCTTACTGTATCCTGTCAAGTGAGCTCAATTTCAATTACTCTCCTCACTGATGTTGCTTTTGATGACTGGGTACCTACCAGGCTTCTTCACTGTAGAGCTATTCTTTCTCCCTTTGTAATTAATACCTGCTTTGGAAGAAGGCACTTTGAAATTCATGCAAATACCATATTCATCTTCCAACTCTCAATATATTCATTTATTTTATCAGATGGAATGCACCATGTCCTATTTTAATTAACTGCTATCATTATTTATTTCAAGGCTCAAATTATCCCCAACTTAACAAGTGCTTTCAGGCTGACTCCCATGTGCTTTTGCTGACCTCATCATTTTTTAGCCCTTCTTTACTTTTAGTTATGTGTTTTGGACTCATGTTGTCCATTTTTGGCCCTATCCCTGGAGTCTGTCATTTCTCTTCTTTGTAATGGAAAATGATATTTAGAAGCTAAGATCTGAGCCACAGGTGTGCTCATTGCTTTTGGGTAATATCTGCTCCTGAGCCTCTAGGCAGACAGAGCTAGGGACTCTGCCTCCACTGGAGTAGATGCTCACCTTGCTTATCTCCCAAGTGACTTTAGGATTGCATTGTCTGTGAAAGGGCAAAGAAAAGACAAGAGCTATATTTTGTTCTCTTAAAATATATATATATATATTGGACTGGGGCTGTAGCTCAGTGGTAGAGCGCTTGCCTCGCATGCATGAGTCATTGGGTTCAATCCTCAGCACCACATAAAAATAAATAAAATGAAGATATTGCGTCCATCTACAACTGAAAAAATATTTTTAAAAACTTTTTAAAAATATATGTGTGTATATATATATATAGTTGTCGATGGACCTTTATTTTATCTATTTATATGCGGTGCTGAGTGTCAAACCCAGTGCCTCATATGTGCTAGACAAGCGCTCTACCACTGAGCCACAACTCCCAGCCCTATATTTTGTTCTTCAGGTCTGTTTTACTCAGTGCTTTCTCTATGCTGATAAAGCTCCAGTGAGTTATTTATTGTTCTTGGTTGGCCAACATCTTTACCCTGCCTTTGGTAGCATGCTGTAATTTTTACTCTGGTGAAAAACATCCTCTGATACTCTCAATACATGTATTTGGGGCAAAATTGACTTCAACCTTGCTCCACTGGTGGGCATGTGATTCAGTCCTTGCCAGTTTAGCATTCTCCTTATGATAGTAGTTAGTATTACCTTTTATGTTATTGCTTAAATAAAAAGAAAAAGAGAAAAAAAGAAAGGAAGGAAGGAAGGAAGGAAAAGAAAAAAATTCAGGTATCCATCTATAACTTCTTTCTTTTATAACCCACATCTAGCTCATCAACATATCATCTTCCTTCAAAACACTGTAGATATAACCATTTCTCTCTACTTTGAAGAGGAGCCCTTAACCATTCTCCTACCTCTAGTCCTGTTATACTATAGAACATTCTTCACACAGCAGCCAGAGAGAGTGTTTTAAAACTTTAAAACATGTCACCATGCTGAAGATCCTTTGTTGGCTTCCCCTTATACTTGGAAGAAAATCTAATGCCCTTTCACTATGGCCAATCAGTGCCTGCATCAGGAGCTATATCATCTGAGGAACTTATAAAACTATAGATGCCTGGGTCCACTCCAAGAGAGTCTAACTTAATTGACTTGAGATGGGATCTGAACATTGGTTTCTCTTAAAAACTCCTTATTTAATTTAACATTCAGCCAGAGTCAAGAACCACTGCCTACATGATCTGGCTCTGCCTACCTGTCAGGTCTCTTATGTTACCATTCTTAGCATATGTGTTAGTCAGCATTCTATTGCTGTGACAAAATACCTGAGATAATCAACTTAAAAGGAAAAAGGTTTATTTCAGTTCACAGCTTCAGAGGTTTCCGTCTATGGCTGGTTGGCCCTGTTGCTTTGGGCCTGAGACAGCACAGTACATCATGAAGGAGCACATGGCAGAGGAAACCTGTTCACCTCATGCCAACTAGGAAATGAAAAGAGAGGCAGGAAGGGGCCAGGACTCCAAAATCCCATACAAGAGTATGCCCTCAATGACTTAATTTCCTTCACTGGGCCTCACCTCCTAAAGATTCCATCATCTCCTAGACACACTGTATGATGGGAACAAAGTCTTAAACACACAGCCTCTACGGGGACATTCCATATCCAACCTATTTATTGCAGCCAACCAACCCTCCAGTGCTATTCCATGAGCTGGAAAAACAAGATCCCCCAAGCATCTGTGTAATACTGGGTTCAATGACTTCTGACACTAAGCACCTGGAATTAGGCCAAATTTAGAGATTAAGAGCATAGTCCTCCACATGACAGCCTTATTCCAGGAAACAGCAGCAAATTCAGAGATTGCCAGTTTACCTACACTTCTGACCAATTGCCTAACATTTCAGGGGTTCACACTATCTCTTCAGGTTTTTTTTTTTAATGTTTATTTTTTAGTTGTAGGTGACAGAATATCTTTATTTTATTTTTATGTGGTGCTGAGGATCTAACCCAGGGCCTTATGCGTGCTAGGCCAGCATGCTACCACTGCGCCATAATCCCAGCCCCCCTCTTCAGGTTTAATAATTAACTAGAATAATCCACAGAACTTAGGAAAGCACTTGAACAACATGGGTTGGAACTTCAAGGGTTCACCCACTTGTGGATTTTTTTTGGGAGACATTCGTGAAAAAAAACTGAACAGGTAAATTGTGCAGCCTAGAAATACTAAAAAGTTAATAAAAAGTTAGATTTGCCATGAATGCATAAAACACATGTAAGTAGTAGTCTAAAAAACCATACCAAAAATTATATATGACTCTATTATAAAAAGTTAAAATCTATCAATTTATACACACACTAACAGACCGTACATGGTGCCATTTTCAGTCGAGAAAAATATACACAAATGTTAAGATGCAGTATTAAGTCACAACTGCATAAATTAACTGTAGCACATACTGTACTACTAAAATAGTCTCATAGTCACCTCCTATTGCTATTGTGGAGAGTCAATACCCAAAAAGTTATAGTCAGATTTTTGACTACACAGAAGACCTGTGCCCTTGCCCCTTTGTTGTTCAAAGGTCAACTGCATACCTGTGATTCCTGTTTTATTATAGCAAAAAGGATGCAAATCAGGATGAGCTAAAGAAGTGTCCTGTGGTTTGGATTTCAAATGTTCCCCAAAGTCTTGTGTTGAAAGCATGGTTCCCAGTGCAGCTGGGTTCAGAGGTGTGGCCTTTAGCAATGATTAGACTATGAGGGCTCTGACCTCAGCAGTGGACTACTGAGGGCTAAATGGACCACTGGGAGGTGGGACCTAGTTGGAGGAAGTGAGTCACTGCAGGTATGCCCTGGAAGGCTCCCATCCCCCACTGTTTCTCAGCTGGCCTGAGCAACTTTCCTCTGCCATGCCCTTCTGCCATGATGGGTTTTTCTTTTTCTTTTTTTTTGCCTTGGAACCAGCCAACCGTGAACTGAAACCTTTTTCCCTTTGTAACTGTGAGTCAAAATAAGCCTTTCCTCCTTGAAGTTGTTTATGTCAAGTATTTCAGTCATAGCAATGGAAAACTGACTAACATGAATTGCATAGAGTCAGAAGACATCACCCCACCAGCTCACTGATGTGTAACATATACACAGAATATTACTAATCAGGGACCCTCGCTTGAGCTTATTGTTCTAAGATATTTAGGGTCTCCTTATAGAGGTATGATTGACTGAATTATTACTCCCGTGTTTGAACTCAACCTTCAGCCCTTCTCTCATCCCTGGAGGTTAGGCTGATTCCATGTGGATTCCATTCTAACCTTCTAATTACATGTTTGGTCTTTCTGGCATGATCAGTCCCCCATCCTAAGTCATTTTAGAATGAACTCCCTAGGAGCCCAATATGAGTCACCTCATTAGCATGAACTATCAAGGCCCACCACGAGTAACACATTTCAAGGATTTAGAAATTACCTGCCAGGAGCCAGAGACAAAGGACAGTCAAATCCTTCATTATACAACACTGGATAAAGATACACCTGACCAGATCCACCCTGGATATTTTGGTTACAATCTAATAAACCTCGTATTTGCTGAAGCCACGTTGAGTTGCATTTTCTGTCACCATTATAAAGAACTCTTAGTGACACAAGAATTAATCTATTTTCCTGATTCTCATGACTTTCTTCTCTACTTCATCCTTTAAGTAATAATACAGTTCTCATCTTGTTACTCTTTTGTTCAAAGACCTGTAGCAAGGAGTTACTGGAGGTGCTTTTTCTTTCTTTAGTCTGGCATTTAAGGCCTGAATCATCTGGCTCTCATTTTCTTAATCTCCCTCAATTAATGCTTCTATATATACTTGAACTAAATAAATGGCCCGCTGGCCTTTTCTCAGTGTGCCTTTATTATGTCATCCTGATTGTTACCAATTTCTTGAGCCCAAAAGGCTGGGTTCCTTTTCCCTCTTGGAACTGAAGAACCAGTGGCAAGACAGAGCACTGATGGTGTGATGGAGGAGACTTTCATTCTTGGCCAAGAAAAGGTGAAGTGGGAGATGAACACACAGATCAACTTCTTGCCCCTTAGGGTCAGGAAGTTATAGATAGAGGGTAAAAGAAACGAGGGGGAGGGATTGGCTAATCAAGGGGAAAATATCCAAGGTTTTGGTTTTTTTTTTTTTTGTCCTTGAAGTCAAGCAAGTTTAAGTCAAGGCAAAAGTTCAGCCTTGCCCTCTAGGCAGTATAAGACTAGCACTGGGTAACAGGATTGCTCGAAACGCCCAGTCCCTTCTTTCTGCTTATCAAATGGCACTGATTTACCTCTTCCATGCCTTCATCTCTAAAAATCCTAGCTGGAAGTAATCTCTCATTATGAATCCTTTGGCAGTGAACACTTTCTATTTCTCTCATGACATGTCACATCTTGCTCCTTAGTATACTTAAAGTACATTAATTAAACCAATATGTAATGAGTTCTTATAATGTTCTAAGAATACAAATAAATATAATTTAGTTTGTGCCCCAAAGCAGCCAATTATTTAGTAAAAGAGGAAAATAGACCTCTTATCAGTTGATTTTTATCAATCATCCATTACATCTCCTAATATTTTATTTATTCCCATTTCCTGTTTATTCTCACCTTCTGGAATTCTTGTTAGATCATCATTGAAGTTGGACCTTACAATCAAATCTCCATGCTTTTTCATGTGTTCCATTTATTTGTTTTTTTCCTGTACACAGGAATATTTTTTCAAATTTATCTTCAAGTTTACTAATTCCTCCTTTAGCTGAATCTAATATGATTAACCTATTCATCCAGAGGTGAATTTAAATTTAAATTTGCCCTTTTTTCAAAGTGAATTGCCATTTATCTTTTCCAGTGCCTTTTGTATTTTCAAAACTTAAAATACACACTTAGATTCTGACCTAGTTTAGATAGTTTTTCTCAGTATCAAACTGCAAGATAGAAGAACTCTTGTTCATTATATCCCCGATTCTTGTGCACTCTTTGTGAAACTTTATTGCAAACTCCCTTTCAGCAAGGAGAGTTTTGTCTGTGGTCATCCCATGCTGCACTTCCTCCAGGGGTCCCAGAGGAATCACTGGGCCAGGACTGTGAAAATGTCTAGGCTTGAGGATTTGTGTGCAGAACCAAGCAGAGTAAACTCAGACTACATGCTAATGAAAGAGGCAGAGTTGGCCTTTTTATTGCTCATAGAACACTTCATTTTCCCCAAAGAGACTTCATGGCCATCCTTTTGGTCTTGTTGCCTGGTATTTTTAGTACTCTTTGGCTGAGGTTAAAGCTTAGGAGGGGTGTTAATTTCATGTAAGCATCTCTGTTCCCCCTTCAGGTCCTGTGACAGGTCTTCTATTCCTGATGAGCATTAAAATCCTGGTCATTCCCAAAGCAATACCACCCTTTCACCCACCTTCCCAGCATCAATACTCAATTTTCATCAGACTACCTTTCAATTCCCTCTGTGTTCCTGGCACTTTAGGACTCTCTTTCTTCCTGGAAAGATCAGCTAAAAATTAACTTCTTTGGGGGGTGGATAGTACCAGGGATTGAACTCAGGGGCACTCAACCACATCCCCGGCCCTATTTTGTATTTTATTTAAAGACAGGGTTTCACTGAGTTGCTTAGCACCTTGCTTTTGCTGAGGCTGGCTTTGAACTCGCAATTCTCCCGCCTCATCCTCCTGAGCCTCTGGGGAAAATTAATTTCTTTTGGTTAACTTTTATCCCATGTTCGTAAAGGATTAGTCTAGCACATTACTGGAACCAGGAGAAAGAGTAGTTAACTATCCAACTATGTAAGATCTACCTCACCAGAAGAAGGCAGTTTGATACAAGTCATAATAGAAAAGTGAAGGAAATCCTATGGCAATTTGGAAGAAAGCAATTACTTGTGATGGTCAGGTTTGAGAAAATCTTTCCTGGGTCACCAACAACTGGACTTTAAAGAATGGGTAGGATTCTGACATGAAGAAGGGGGTTTGAGTCTGGTGGAGGAAATTGCAAATTAGGAATGAGTGAACATGTCATTTTGTGAAGTGGCTTATAGTCTGTGTGGCTGGATTTGAGCTGTGCCTGTTGGAGGCAGTCTCAGAGAAGCTGGCTGAAAGCACACCGGCATTTCCATACAGGACCTCTCCCAGAGCTTGGCATGTCATGCACACTAAATCCTGACTGGAAGAGAAAGTATGTATGAGAACTTGTCACCAAGGTAAGCAATACAGCCTGAATATACAGAATAATACACGCCTCGCTGTCTCAGCTTCCTCACCAGAAAACGAGAGGCTAAAATGATAGGACTCCTAAATTCCTTCTGGTTTTAATATTCTTTTCATCCAACTCAGTGCCAATCCTAATTAGTTACAATTTAAGCAAGGAAAACATGTGGATAACTTTTTGTTAAGGGCAAATGAATTTCATTGTCAATCTGCCACAGGGAAAGGAAGAAAGGCAGTCTTGAAAACTGCTGTTTAATGCATTGAAGGAACAAAGAGGATCAGAGGCTGACCCACTACAGAGAGACACTTTTATAACCTGCTCAAAGTTGCTGCTATCCTGAGCTAAATAGACGTTGCTTAGAAGTTCCCTCTTGAGATTCTGGTTTTCAAGAGCTTTCTCTGTATGCAGCCTTCAGTTTCTAAAAATAAACAAAATAGGAAGACTTCTCCTTGGAGGAAACATTTAGCAACAAAAACCACAGGAGTTTAAAAGGGAAACTCATTGTCCAGCAAAGGAAGGAGAAAAACCTTGCTATCTTTCTTTAAAAAGATATGTTCCCCGAGTTTTCTAAAGTTCCTTAGATTAAAAACAAAAGGGAAACAGGACAGTAGAGAATAAAAGAGTTTGCATTTGAAATATGGGTACAACCAACCAACCCTGAACCATTTAGGAATAATATTCTCAAAAGGAAAAAAGCCATGAAGATTCACTTTTATGTATCCACAATACATTTATTCATTGATCCATACTTTTATCTGTTACTTTTCTTTCTTTTTTTTGCTTTGCAGTGGTGTGTGTGTGTGTGTGTGTGTGTGTGTGTGTGTACACACGTGGGTGCATGCCTGCCTGCCAGGGATTGAACCCAGGGGCACTTAACCACTGAGTTACATCCCCAGCTCTTTTTGTTTTATATTTTATTTTGAGACATGGTCTTGCTGAATTACTGAGGCTGGCTTTGAACTTGGAATCCTCTTGCCTCAGCCTACCAAGCTACTGAGATTACAGGCTCCACTGAGCCCAGCCTGCTTTTTAGTGGTGATAGTGATTGAACTCAGGGCCTCACACCTGCTAGTCAAGGGCTCTATCACTAACCTACACCCCAACCCCTATCTATTGAATATCTTTTTGAGCATTTAATATATGTCAGCTATTTTTCTGGGCACTAAGCTGGAAATGTGACCTGACTTGTAGTTCCAAACTGACCCATCAACATAGTGACCTCAGCTGTTCCCTCTGGGTGTGGACCTTATGGACTGGCTGATCTGATTTTTATTTCATCTTTTCTACCAGGATATTTTTGCTTATTGCAGAGTTTGGAAAGCTACAAGTTTCATTTCCCAAAATAGATTTCTCCAGTTTGGTATATCTGCATGAGATCTTGGAGGTGAAAACGAAGTGGAGACCATTTTCATGATTTTTGCCTTATTCCATTGCAAAGTCATTACATGTGAGGTTTCCTGGGTAGTAATGATATTGTGTTTATCCTGCAAATTTCTGCATATTGAGAGGAGCTGCCGTGGAGAGGAAGGTGAATGCCGTATTTAGCTTCTTGTTTCCCACTTCCTAATTTCTTCATGACAGCTATGACCATGTGTTTTTGAACCCAATTGCTCAGGTTATATCCTCAGATGAATAGCTTCCCAATTAGCTGGTTCTAAAAAGTGGCCCTAGGACTCATTTCTAGAGACCACGCTCTGCCAAGGGTTTTATTAACACCTAATTCCATGTATTAAATCCTTTTTTGTTGAAAATAGAATCAGTTGTTTCCTGCACTGAATCACACATAAAACACACTTGGAAGTTGTTTGTAGATAATAATATTAGAAATCTTGGAGGCACAGTCTTGGGCCATTTTTGTTGTAAGTGATCCCTTGATATTCTTATCAAATACTGCAGTGATGATTAAAATATACACATAGGAGATGGTCACTGAGATTGGCCATATGCAGCAGGGGTAGGGAAAACAGGCTCCAAGTGGGAGCTTCCTAAGAGCTGGAACTTGGGTTCACCATGGGTTTCCCAGGTTCTAGGACCCTGCCTAGCACAAAACACATCTAATAACACATTTCTTTTGAAAGCATTAATTTGATTCCTGATCTAATACTTAGAAGGTAAATGACATGACCCCACTGGGGAAGCCAGATTTTGTGCCCAGAGGTATCATATACTACCAGGGCAGGAATTGGATCCAGGCAGGGTAAGGCAAGGGTACTCGGGCTATTGTATATCCTGCCATTATGGGGAACTGGAGGTTGTGCCCAGGCCTGGCCCTCCCTCACCTGGACTCTGGGATAGCTCAGGGAATTGGGTAGGGTCTGGTAGAGCCAAATCCGGGGTGCACATGTACTAAGCTTAGCACACCCATATGTTTTCACATGTGGGACATTAACATTCAGTTACACAGTTCTTCTGCCAGCCTTGCCTGGGAAAAATAGTGTTTTCACTCCCTAGGGAGCAGAGTGTTTGTGTGTCTGCTGATAATCACCTGACTGTCCCTGGTTAGCCACAAATATTATTCCAAAGAGATGGAATATTTTTCATCAACTAAAATAGCTTCCCAGGGCTGGAGTTGTGGCTCAGTGGTAGAACGCTTGCCTAGCACGTGTGAGGCACTGGGTTTGATCCTGAGCACCACATAAAAAATAAATTAATTAATTAAATAAAGATATTGTGTCCATCTACAACTAAAAATATTTTCTGACTCCTTAAAAAAATGAAATAAAGGGGCTTGGGTAGTAGCTCAGTAGTAGAGCGCTTGCCTAGCACACGAGGCACTAGGTTCGATCCCCAGCACCACATTAAAAAAAAAAAAGCAGATCCCCAACTAATCATGTGACTTAATCAAGTTTTTAGGCTTCTTTAAACTTCAGTTTACTAATGTGCCAAATGGGGAAAGAAATAGCGGGTAGTTCTGAAGATTAAATTTATGTGCATAAAACACAAGTTCTCCCTGCATTCTCCAGCTTAAAAATGACCCCAGTGATGAGTGCTCCCCTCCCCCTCCCCCTCCTCTCTGAGGATCCCTAATCACTCCCTGGACCTCATCTTTTTGCTGTGTGCTGTTTGGCTCTCGTGTGAGATGCTCATGCATTATTCACCAAACACCTACTACTGCATAATATAGAGACTACAGATGACACAAAGATGAATAATAAATAATTATTTATAATACAGGAATAAATCAGTCTATTAGTAGAATAAATAGTAGAATAAATCTACTATTGAGTAATTGCATTATATGAGGTTGCTTTTTTTGTAGGTCAAAAGTGGCCTAATGATTCTGATATCCTATTGTTCAACTTATCTATTTTTTTCTCTTTTTTTTCCTGCAGTGCTGGATTTTAAGCCCAGATCTTATACATGTTGGCGAGTACTCTACTACTGAGTTACACACCTGCAGTCCCTACTTATCTACTTTGGAAGTACTCACAATCCAGTGATACACAGGGAAGTAATTTAGGGAGTGCTATGAAAGAATTACAAAGTGGTTGAGTGGGTAGAAGAGAAAGAAAGACTGCTTTCTTTTGTGTGTGTGTGCTTTCTCTTTCCAAATTTTTTTTTATTGGTGCATTGGAGTTGTACATAATGATGGGATTGGTTGTTACATATTCATACATGCACACAATATGATTTGGCCCATATCACTTCCCAGCATTTCCCTCTTCCTCCCACCCCTGGTCCCTTTCCTCTACTGCTCCCTTTGATTTTCATGTGATCCCTGAGGTCTCTCCTATCTTTTCCTTTTTCCTCTTTAGCTTCCACATGAGAGAAAGAATACTACCTTTGACCTTCTGAGTTTGACTATTTTACTTAACATGATGGTCTCTAGTTCTATCCATTTTCCTGCGAATGACATAATTTCATTTTTATTTATGACTGAATAAGACTCCATTGCATATATATACACTACAGTTTTTAAATCCATTCATCTGTTGATGGATGCCTGGGCTGATTCATAGTTTGGCTATTGTGAATTGTGCTGCTATAAACGTGAGTATGCAGATATCACTATAGCACAATGACTTTAATTCTTTAGGATAAATACCAAGGGGTGATATAGCTGGGTCATATGTTGGTTCCATGCCTGGTCTTTTGAAGAACCTCCATACTGATTTTCATAGTGATTGTACTAATTTACAATCCCACTAATAATATGAAAATATTCCTTTTTCTCCACATGCTCACCAGTGTTTATTATTGGTTTTTTTTTTTTTTTTTGGTACCAGGGTTTGAACTCAAGGGTACTTGACCACTGAGCCATCCCCAGCCATGTTTGTTTTTTTTTTTTAATTTTTTTTAGTTGTTGATAGACCTTTATTTTATTCATTTATTTATATGTGGTGCTGAGAATCGAACCCAGGGCCTCACACATGCAAGGCAAATGCTCTACCACTGAGCCACAACCCCAGCCCCTCAGCCCTATTTTGTGTTTTATGTAGAGACAGGGTCTCACTGAGTTGCTTAGCCCCTTGCCGTTGCTGAGGCTGGCTTTGAACTCCCAATTCTCCTGTCTCAGCCTCTCCAAGGGCTGGGATTACAGGCGTGCACCACCGCGCCTGGCTTTGTTTATATTTTTGATGGCTGTCATTCTGACAGGTGTGAGATGAAAGTTCAGCATAGTTTTGATTTGCATTTCCCTGATTGTTAATGATAGTGAACATTTTTTCATATACTTATTGGCCATTTGCATTTCTTCTTTCAAGAATTGTGTGTTGAGTTCATTTGCCCATTTATTAATTGGGTTGTTTGATTTTGTGGGTGTTGAGTACTTTATTCTAAATATTAATTCTCTGTCAGAAGAGTAGCTAGCAGATTTTCTCCCATTTTGTAGGGTTTCTCTTTACATGGATAATTGTTTCTTTTTCAGTACAGAAGCTTTTTAATTGGATGCCATTCCATTTATTAACTCTTGGCATTATTTCCTGAGCTTTAGGGGTCTTATTGGGAAATCTTTGCCTATGCCTAAAAGCTAGAGTGTTGACCCTATGTTTTCTTCTAGGAGTTGCATAGTTTCTGCTCTAATCCTAGGTCTTTGATCCATTCTGAGTTGACCTTTGTGCAGAGTGAGAGATAAGGGTCTAGTTTCATTCTTCTACATATGGATAACCAGTTTTCCCAGCACCATTTGTTGAAAAGGCTTTTTTCTCCAATGTATGTTTCTGGTACCTTCATCAAGGATCAGAAGACTACAGATGTGTGGGTTTGTCTCTGTGCCTTTTATTCTGTACCATTGGTCCACGTGTCTATTTTTATGCCAGTACCATACAGTTTTTGTGACTACAAGTCTGTAGTATAATTTGAAGTCAGGTATTGTCATGCCTAACTTGCTTTTTTGGCTTAGATTTTCTTTGGCTATTCTGGGTCTTTTGTATTTCCAAATAAATTTTTGGATTGTTTTTCTAGTTCTGTGAAGAATGCCATTGGTATCTTGATAGGAATTATATTGAATCTGTACATTGCTTTTGGGAGTATAGCCATTTTAACCAAGGAAAGACTACTTCTGGGAGGAAATTTTTAGCAAGAGTTTGTGCACTAGGTGGGGTTTCCCTGGACCTAAAACTTCCAGGAAAGAGGCTTATTAGTCTTATGGGATAAAAACCAGAAGGTGACATCACCCTGTGTACTGGTCCAGTGACCCTATGGACAGCACATTGATAGGAGCAGCTGAATATGGTTTATTTTAGTAGGGATAAGAGCTTTTAATTGGGTTAAGGAGAACAAGACTCATTTTTCTAAAAGGGGAGGGGCTAAGGAATGTCTGTGGTGAGAACCATGAAGTCTCCTAGAGAATATTTATGTCTCATTATTCATCAGCATTTTATTTTGAATATAAATAATATAATGAGGAGAAAGTAGGGTGATGAGGCTCACTTCAAACTTGGCAACTGCAGTCTGTAAACTATAGAAGCTATGTATTATTTGATTTTTAAATGTAATTAATTATTAATTAATTTACTTTTCCAGTACAGGGGATAGAACCCAAGGTGCTTAACCACTGAGCCACATCCATAGTCCTTTGTATTTTTTATTTTGAGATGGGGGCTCACTAAGTTGCTGAGGCTGGCCTCAGATTGGTGATCCTCCTGTCTCAGCCTCCTGAGCGGCTGGGATTACAGGTGTGTGCCACCATGCCCAACTGAAATTGCTTTTTTAAAAACTTGAAATATATACATAAATTTGCCATTTTAACCATTGAATGCCCAGGTCAGTGGCACTAAGTGTATCTACACTATCATGATTATCACTACCAACCTTCTCCAGAACTTCTATCATGATTATCACTACCAACCTTCTCCAGAATAATATACCACCATGTGTACATATCACATTTTGTTTATTCACTTATCTGTCTATGGACATTTGTGTTATTTCCACCTTTGAACAGAAGTTACTTTAAAACCAATTCAGTAGCCTCAAATAAATAAATAAATAAATAAAATACTTGGGAATCAATTTAACAAAAGAGGTGAAAGACTTCTACAATGAAAACTACAGAACACTAAAGAAAGAAACTGAAGAAGACCTTAGAATATTGAAAATTCTCCCATGCACTTTGATAGACAGAATCAATATTGTCAAAATAGCCATACTACCCAAAGTGCTATACAGATTCAATGTGATTCCAATTAAAATCCCAACATCATTCCTTATAGAAATAGAAAAAGCAATCATGAAATTAATTTGGAAAACTAAGAGACCCAGAATAGCCAAAACAATCCTTAGCAAGAAGAGTGAAGCAGGAGGTATCACAATACCAGACCTTAAACTATATCACAAAGCTATAATAACAAAAATGGCATGATATTGTCTCCAAAATAGACATGTAGACCAATGGTATAGGATAGAAGACACAGAGACTAACCCGCATAAATACAGTTATCTCATACTAGACAAAGGTGCCCAAAACACATAATGGAGAAAAGAGAGCATCTCCAACAAATGGTGCTGGGAAAACTGGAAATCCATATGCAGCAAAATGAAACTAAACCCCTATCTCTCACCATGCACAAAGCTCAACTCAAAGTAGATCAAGGACCTAGGAATTAGACAGAGACCCTGCACCTAATAGAGGAAAAAGTAGGCCCACATCTTCATCATATTAGATTAGGCCCCAACTTCCTTAACAAGACTCTTAAACCTCAAGCAATAAGAGCAAGAATCAATAAATGGGATGGATTCAAATTAAAAAGCTTCTTCTCAGCAAAAGAAACAATCAATGAGGTGAACAGAGAGCCTACATTCTGGGAGCAAATTTTTGCCACATGTACATCAGATAGATAGATATATAAAGAACTCAAAAAACTTTACACCAAAAACCCCACAAACAACCCAATCAATAAATGGGCTAAGGAGCTGAACAGAAGAAGATATACAATCCACCAACAAATATATGAAAAAAACGTTCAACATCTTTAGCCATTAGACAAATGCAAATCAAAACTTCTCTACGACTTCATCTCACTTCAGTCAGAATGGCAGTTATCAAGAAGACAAACAACAATAAGTGTTGATGAGGATGTGGGGGAAAAGGCACACTCATACATTGCTGGTGTAACTGCAAATTGGTGCAACCAATCTGGAAAGCAGTATGGAGATTCCTTAGAAAATTTGGAATGGCACCACTATTTGACCCAGCTATCCCACTCCTTGGTCTGTACCCAAAGGACTTAAAAACAGCAAACTACAGTGACACAGCCACTTCAATGTTTGTAGCAGCTCAATTCACAATATCTGAACTGTGGAACTAGATGCCCTTCAATAGATGAATGGGTAAAGAAACTGTGGTATATATACACAATGGAAATATTCCTCAGCATTAAAAGAGAATAAAATTATGGCATTTGCAGGTAAATGGACGGAGTTGGAGAACATCATGCTAAGCGAAATAAGCCAATCCCCCAAAACCAAAGGCCAAATATTCTCTCTGATAAGTGGACGCTAATCCATAATGGAGGAGGGGGCATGGGAAGAATGGAGGAACTTTGGTCAAAGGGGAAGGAGGTGAAGGCTTGGGACATGGGGCCAGGAAAGATGGTGGAATGAGATGAACATCAATGCCCTAGGTACATATGGTGTAATGCTATATTGTGTACAACCAGAGAAATGAAAAGTTGTGCTCCATTTGTGTAAAATGAAAATGCATTCTGCTGTCATGTATACACATTTAGAATAAATAAGTAAATAAATAAAAAAAACAATTCAGGGCAGCAAAGGCTAGGCATGTTCAGAAAGCTAGATTGTCTGCCAGTCCTGGCCAGGTGGATGAAATACAAGCACCAAAGTCTACATGCTCTGGAAAACTGGGGGAGAATTCATCAGGTATGCTTTTATTCCAGGCTGAAATAAAACCAAGCAAGGCCTGAGCCTCTGGGCCTCAAGCTATGTCCTGAAGTCCTTGAGGGATGTGTGGTGGAACAGACTGAATTTGGAGACAATAATCCACCAACCCCATCACATTCCACGGCCAAGAATCATAGCATTCTGTTTTTGTTTTTCTGTAGGTTCTTTGGATGAAAGCTTATTTCCCAAGAGTCCACTTAAAAATCCTTTAAAAAAAAAATAAGGCCTGAAGGACAATGGCATTCTTTAGAAGCAGTAAAGTAACTGACTCCTCCTGTTTATCTTGCACCTATGGCATCTTTTCCCTGATGGCATTGAGCAGTCCTGGGAAGGGACAGTCAGCAGAACCACACTGCAGGAACACACAGAGTAAGACACAGTTGCTTTTCCTATTTCTAACACCGCTGAATTTTTAAAATTTTAAGTAAAATCCTCTCCTTCTCTAGAGAGGAGAAGGATAAGATTTTTTCATTTTGTTTTGCAAAAAATGTGTGGTGCAACACGTCTTCTAATTACAGCATCCCCACCGTGGTATCATCATGGCTGCTTCCAAAACAAGCGCCAACGGAGGAGGACGATACCCACGCTCTCCTAGCACATCAGCAATTACTACATACATTTTAATTACAGGGTTCCTTACCTAGGTATTCTTGCTCAAACAAACAACAACAACTTGGCTTCTGTTTTCAATCTATTAATACTCTTCATGCATCAGCCTGCCTACCTGCACCCAAGCTCTGCCCATTGATGTCACCTCTACCAGCTGCACAGAGGTGACTAGGGTATGCTAATTGTCAACATGGTATAATTGAAACCTGAAATTATTTAAGAATTTCAAGAATTTTCATGGAAGATTTTAAATCTTGCCATCTTAACCCTGTGATTCGCTAGCAAAGAAACACCCTGTCATCTGGGGAAGCGGAATCATCTTTACCCTATTGTGTAGCCTATTTCTCTGGGGTGTGAGGGGGTGGAGGGTGGAGAAAAAAAGCTCACAGTCATCAAAATATGCAAACAATAATCTGTATCCATCTAATTAGAGTTAATTCACTAAGCTCATTGGCTCGTTTTTCAAAAGTTATGCATTAGTTTAAAAAATCTCCTTGAGTACTGTTCCTGGTGTGGGATTGATTAATTATAAGTAGTGATAAAATAGTGAGTCATTATTTTGTTTTATTATCTTGGATAAACAGAAAGGTGGAAAGGGCAAAGAAGAAGCAGTCAGAAGAATACAAGTGTAATCTTGGCACTGCTCTTTAAAAGGCTCTGAAGCAAATCATCGCTTAAGCCACTCTGAATTGTAGTTCATTCATTTTAAAAAATAAAAGTAATTGCTTTCATGTTGGTATGGTTTAGCCATCTGAAATAATTGTCTATGTATTCTAAGCATGAGCAAACAGGTAAAATTAAGGATAATAAGAGCCAAGTTTTTCACTGTAAGGAAGGGGATTTATAAATATGGAAAAAGAGACCTGGGCGCAGTGGCCAATACCTGCAATCCCAGCAGTTTGGAAATCTGAGGCAGGAGGATCACGAGTTCAAAGCTAACTTCAGCAAAAGCAAGATGCTAAGCATCTCAGAGAGACCTTGTCTTTAAATAAAACAAAAAGGGTTGAGGATGTGTCTCAATGGTTAGGCGCCCTTGGGTTCAATCTCCAGGACAAAAAAAGGGGGGCGGGGAGGAAAAAGGGAAAGGAGAAACAAGAATGAGCCCTGCAGGGTTGTACTGGAATTGTAGGTATCGGAATAAACAGGATTGTAGGTGAGAGAGAAAAAGAGGAAAAGAGAGGAAGAGAAAGGAGAAGAGGAGGAGAAGGGAAGGAAGGTAGGAAGGAAAGAAGCTAGGTAAAGCTGATTCAAGGATCCACATAGGATAATATAAGCTGTGTCTGGAATTACATAAAGTCCCTGGAAATCTGCAGAAATCTTGACAGGAGACTGGACCACGTGACATAGGTAGTTTGAATTAATTGTATCAGAGTCTCTAACAATCAAGTTTGAATCTGATTCAGATGTGGTTAAATATAGGGAGGCCAGGCCAGGTGTGGTGGTGCACGCCTGTAATCCCAGCACTTTGTGAGCTGAAACAGGAGAATCGCGAGTTCAAAGCCAGCCTCAGCAACAGTGAGGCACTAAGCAACTCAGTGAGACCCTGTCTCTACATAAAACACAAAATAGGGCTGGGGATGTGGCTCAGTGGTAGAGTGCCCCTAAGTACAATCCCCAGTGCTAAAAACAACAACAACAACAACAAAAAAACAAACGGAGAGGCTGGGTGTGGTGACACACACCAGTGGCTGGGAAGGCTGAGGCAGGAGGATCACAATTTCAAAGCCAGCCTCAGCAACTTAGTAAATCCCTAACCAACTCATTGAGACCCTATCTCTAAATAAATACATAGGGAAGCCAAACCAAGAATCAGATGACATTATTTTCCTTAGATAAACCTAAATCTGATGGAACCAAGACCTTTTGATCTTCCCCTGCTTGATGCTCAATATCGTGAAGTATAATAAAAGGCAGAAGAAAGGGCTAGGCTGTACCGCTTTGTATGTTGTGGATCATCTGAACTTGGAACCCCGTGGCACTAGTGGCGCTAACTCAACTCTTCATTCTCATTGGGATAACTCCTCAAGCCTTTTGAGTCAGCAGTGGTATCTCTTAGATTAATGGCCAGAGCCCTCACTATCGTCTGTAAGGCTTTGTTCAGTTTGGCTCCAGCCCTGTACTCTTAGCCCCTACTCCACAGTGACCTGCCCTTAGGTTCACTTGCAGGTCAAGCTTTTTATCCTGTCTTACCTTTTGCTTTTGTTCTTTCCTACCCACATTTTTGGGCCTAATTCCTGCTCTTACATCTAATATCAGTTTAAAAGTCACTACCTAAAAGATTCCTCTGTGCCTAGTCTGGGTTCCCTGTTCTTTTCTCTTAGTGTATTTAACAAAATTGACATTTAAATATTTGTTTGCTTTTTTTTGGTACCAGGGATGGAACTCAGGGGTGCTTAAACAGTGGAGCCACATCCCCAGCTCTTTTAAATATTTTATTTAGAGACAGGGTCTCACTGAGTTGCTTAGGACCTCACTAAATTGAAGAGTCTAGTTTAGAACTCACCATCCTCCTGCTTTGGCCCCCTAAGCTGCTGGGATAGGAATCAGTGAATATTTGTGGAAGGAACAAAAGAAAGGAAAGGAAAGAGATAAATAATTCATTGTTATTATACCATAATGTGACTTATTTTGAAAAAACATTATAATGTTTAGAATATTTGTTAGATTTTTTCACTTTAAAAATTATTATTTCATTTTGCACACCTGTAATCTCAGCAATTTGGGAGGCTAAGGCAGGAAGATTAAGAGTTCAAAGGCAGCCTCAGCAGATTAGCAAGGCACTTAGCAACTCAGGGAGACCTTGTCTCTAAATAAAGCATTAAAAAGGGCTGAGGATGTGGCTCAGTGGTTAAGCACCCCTGGGTTTAATCCCTGGTACCAAAAAAAAATTATTATTTCATTTTATCTTTAAATTATTACAAATGGGAATACTTAAAATTACTATTTAATTCATAATTTTAGTTTATTAATTGCTTCCTTACAATTATGATCTGTAGTTTTATGTGCATATAAAGTGCTGTGCTGTTAAATGTTTAACTACTGGCTCTAATGTGGTTTTAACATGAACATTGGATGACTTTTTTTTTTTTTGCATTAATGTTTAAGATGAAAGTGAGAAAATAGAAGCACATTGGAAGAATTCACTCATTTACCAACAGAGGAAGCAAATTGCTTGCTAAATTGGATAATGGTTTTCCAATGCTGGGAGAATATTCCTTCAGATTTTCATGCTATTCAAAATGTAATGACAACAGATGTGATGTTCTTTAAACTTTTTTTAAAAATTTTTTTAGTTATAGATGGATACAATATCTTTATTTTATTTTTATGTGGTGCTGAGGATTGAACCCGGAGCCTCACACATGCAAGGCAAGCGCTCTACCACTGAGCCACAATCCCAGCCCCTGTTCTTTAAACTTTAATCTGTGTTATTGATGTGTTCTCTACCACCTTCTTAAGTCTATACAGTCATCAAGACAAATCAACATTGGTTCATAGCCTTTATCAATTTCTTTGGTGCAAAAACTCCCCTGTGTTTGAAGCCGGGAGCAGTGGCGCACCCCTATAATCCCAGCACTTTGGGAGGCTGAGACAGGAGAATAGCGAGTTCAGAGCCAGCTTCACCAATGGCGAGGTGCCAAGCAACTCAATGAGACCCTGTCTCTACATAAAACACAAAATAGGGCTGGGGATGTGGTTCAGTGGTCAAGTGCCCGTGAGTTAAAGCCCCGGTACCAAAACAAAACAAAACAAAACAAAACAAAATACTTCCCTCGCGTTTGTGTGGCAAATTTCAAACTGTCAAGGAAGCATGAGCGAAGGTGGAGCTGGGCAGATCCAGCAGCAGTGTGCTGTCAGAGTGATGTGCCTCTGCATAGACGTAACAGGCACAACTAACTTGAAGAACATGAATAGTATAGCTAAATAATTCAGAAGTGATGAAGTTCAGAGTACTGATTTGTTTATGGAATTTGTTTCATTTAATTTTTAATAATAGCTCTGCTTACAGCTTGTGCAATTCCTGGAATATTAACAATGGGCTCTCACAGACTGAAACAGGTCATCTCCAGCACACAAATGTCTATATGTGCACACACACACACACACACACACAATGTGTGTGTACTCACAATTTTAGTGTATTCACAATATGTAGTCCAATTTTCCCATTGAATTTTATCTCATTCTTCCATTATTAAATATAATAGGTTTATAGCTGGGCATTGTGGTATATCCCAGTGGCTCAGGAACCTGAGGCAAGAGGATCGTGAGTTCAAAGCCAGCCTCAGCAACTTAGTGAGGCCCTAAGCGACTTAGCAAGACCTTGTCTCTAAATAAAGTATAAAAAGGGCTGAGACTGGGACTCAGCATTTAAGCACCCCTGGGTTCAATCCCTGCGGACCTACCCCACAAATAAATAAATAAATAAATTTAATAGTTTTTTTTTTCCCAAGACAGAATCTAGCTAGGTCGCCCAAGCTGGTTTCAAGCCTGTGAGCTCAGGGATTCTCTTGCTTCAGCCTCCGGAGTAGCTGGAAATACAGGTGTTTGCTACCATAACTGGCTGCTGGTCCATACATGAACATGCCAGACATATTTAAACATGTCTGTATTGTTGGAAATTTAGTTTGTTTGCAGTTTTAAGTTATCACAAAGTCTATATTAAACACATTGGTACATGTTTATTTTCTACTGTGGAAATATTTACCAAGAATACACTTCTAAGAGTGGGGTTATAGATAAAAATACTTTTTGACTCTTACTTTTTAATGACTTGGAAAAATCCACATTTTATTGAGTTGATATATGAGTGTAAATACCTTAAAAATGTTTTCCAGTGCCCCAACAGTGGGCGGGAAATAGTACAACCCAGGAGCAGCATAGGACTATCCTGATCTTCAAAATCAAAGTGGCCACATGCAATAATGATGCCAGTGGTGTACAAGTGCCATTATGTTCTTATTTGTTCTTGGAAAGAGACAAAGCATTGATATTTTAGAGGTGTAGAGAGAGCTTTGCCAGTAATAGGGAACACTTACAGTTTCACTACATCTGTTGTCATGTGAGTTGTATTGGCTGACCTGCACCATCTGCCCATACACCACTGTCTCTTCTGTCCAGGGATTGTGTCTTCCTGGGTCCTGACTCCTTCCTAGATCTTTTGCAGGAAACAGACTGGTTGAGAAGCAGCAAGCAGCATTTGGAGAGGAGGAGAATTCCAAGCTTTATTTTATGCCAGGAGGCCCAGAGGAAAACAAAACTCCAAATTCTGAGCCCTGTTCCACAGTTTCTCATAACATTTATAGGTTATTTGGCGTCATCTTAGACCCATTCTATCCTTGGGCTTTTTTCCTCTTTTAAAAAAATGCCTAATCTATGTGGCTGAAGGCCTTGTGCAGGGTCTTTAACATAAAGCATGCTCACAGACACAAATAAGAAGAAATGGCAGGGCTGGGGCTGTAGCTCAGTGGTAGAGCGCTTGCCTAGCATGCGTAAGGCACTGGGTTTGATCCTCAGCACCACATAAATATAAACAAGTAAAACAAAGGTATAAAAATACATAACATTATTTTAGAAAGAAGAAGAAGAAATGACCCTTTTCACAGACATCTGTTACATTTCAAGAGGTAGTAGTCAGACTCCTAGGGCAGTTATTTACCATCCAAAAGGTAGGAACCCAGATAGAGAGGCTGAGAGAGCAGAGGGGAACTGACCCTTTCCCTAGGCATTGGTTTCTTACCATAATGTTTTTATAATTTCATTTCACAGCCAGGCCTGGTTTTTCAATCACAGTTCCAGTAGGAACTTAGCCCCAATTCTGCCCCTCATCCCAGCTTTCACAGCATAGGGCAGCTTTGGTACACTTGGCTGTTCATGGCTTGGTTTTAAACTACTTGCCATGACTTCCCCCTCAGAATGCACTCTATCCTGTTCTCTACCTGCTTGGCTTCTTCCCTAATCACTCATTTCCCCATTTTTAGCCTTTCCTGATGCCTAGTGCTACCTCATGATCCCTCTGCATGTGACCTGGTTTCTCCTTTACTTATACCACCTTGGAGTGGGTTGAGTAAAAGTCACTCTGAAATGACTGACTGAATGTTTGGACACTGCATTTTAGAGTCTGTCCCCTTCTCCACCTGCTCTTTCACACATGGTCCCACCCAGCTCTCCATGGGGCATGCACATGTTTAGCTAATAAATATTGGTGCCAGCGGCAGCTGTGGATACAGTGCAAACAGGAGAGACACTCTCTATGTGTTGCATTCTAATGTGCAGAAAAGCAATAAACAGGCAAATGTGCAAATATCGAAGACTTTCAGGTCAGGTAAGGGCTAGGAACAAACAAATACACTACAAACAAATAAAGGCATGTGGAGGAAAAGAGCGAGGTGGGGAAGGAAGTACCATATTAGGTGGTGAGGTAGGAACAGCTGATAGACATAAATGGCAAAAAGAGACCACCAACTAGGTGATGCTCTGGAGGAAATAATGCTACAGACAGAAGAGAAAATGCAAAGGATCTGAAACAAAAGGGAACCTGATGTGTTGAAAAAGAAAAAAGAAAAAAAAAAGAAAAAGAAAAAGAAGCTCAGTGTGGCTGAAGACATGGTGGGAGTATGAGCTGAGGGCAGAAGAAGACACAAAGAGCCTTAGGGGTCATCTGATTTAATGCTTAGTGAAACTGGACGCCATTGAAGGGTTTCCTGCTGGGGCATATCATTGTGTGTATTTATGGGGTGCAGTGAAATACAGGTATAAAATGAGTAATGACCAAATCAAGGTAACTAGGATTTCCATTTCCTTAAGCACCTGCCATTTCTTTGTGTTGGGAACCTTCACACTCCTCTCTTCTAATTCTTTATAAAAATTACAACAAATTATTGTAAACTATAGTCACTCTATTGTGCTGTAAACTCCTAGAACTATTGCTCTCACTAAAGCCACTTTCTTTGAAAGTGGCGTGAGGATATCTGGAAGCAGGTAAATTAGGTGTTTTCTTCGTTTGTTTGAGCTGCTGTAACAAAATACCCTAGACTGGGTGGCTTAGAAACAATTGAAAGGTACTTTCTATAGTTCTGGAGGCTGGGAAATCCAAGATCGAGGGATCAAGATCAGCGTCTGGGGAGGATCGGCTTCCTGCTTCATAGATGGCAGCCTCTCACTGTTCCTCACATGGTGGGTGGGATGTGTGAGCACTCTGGGGCCCTTTTGATCAGGGCACTGATCCCATAAGTCACCTTCCAAAGGCCCACCTCCTAATGCCATCCCACCAGAAAAGGTTAGAATTTCAATGCAAGATTTCGGGGAACATAAACAGTCTGTTCCAGGTGACTAGTTCTGCAGTCCAGGTGAGGAATGGTGTGGGTCTGGAACTTTGCACTGTGGTAGTAGCAGCGAATGTGGAGAGAAGTGGGCAGATTTGGAATATTCTTTAGAAGTGAGCTGACCCGGCTTGTGAATTGAATGTGTGGAAATGAAAAAAGGACCAGAACCAAGTTGACTGGTCTCTGGACTTGAATGACTGCATGGATGCTGGCCTGTGTGTAGAATTAAGGAAATCGGAGTATTAATTGCTTGTTATTATTTTTTATTTAGAGAGTGCCAACTTGGACAGCCTATGTTTGAAATGCAAAATGCAGACACTCAGTAGACACCTACAAACATGATTTTTTTTTTTTGGTTGGGTAGGGTGGCACACATCTGTAATCCCAGCAGCTCAGGAGGCTGAGGCAGGAGGATCGCGAGTTCAGAACCAGCCTCAGCAACTTAGTGAGGCCCTAAGCAACTCAAGGAGACCCTGTCTCTGAATAAAAAATATAGCCGGGTATGGTAGCACAAGCCCGTAATCCCAGAACTTTGGGAGGCTGAGACAGGAGAATCACGAGTTCAAAGCCAGCCTCATCAATGATGAGGCACTGAGCAACTCAGTGAGACCCTGACTCTACATAAAACACAAAAAATAGGGCTGGGGATATGGCTCAGTTGTTGAGTGCCCCTGAGTTCAATCTCCAGTACCCAAAAACAAACAAACAAACAAACAAAATACCATAGCCAGGCGCAGTGGTGCATGCCAGCACTTTGGGAGGATGACACAGGAGAATCGTGAGTTCAAAGCCAGCCTCAGCAACAGTGAGATGCTAAGCAACTCAGAGAGACCCTGTCTGTACATAAAACACAAACTAGGGCTGGTGATGTGGCTCAGTGGTCAAGTACCCCTGGTTCAATCTCTGGTAGCAAAACAAACAACAAACAAACATAAACCATGATTTTTGGCAAACATGGTGACCAAGTCATCTTTTTAAGGAGAGAACAGGGCTGGGGCATAATTTCAGGAGTTGATAGAGTATGGGCCACGTTTACAGCTGCAGATAGTGTGTGTTTGTTGGAGAGAATGTGCAATCAGAGGACTGAGGAGAAGGAGCTAGCCAAGGAAGAGGATCAGTGAGGCTGGGGGAAGCCAAGAGGAGGATATGGAGAGTGGAGGCCAAGAGGAGAGTCCCAAGACGGAGAGGCTGGTAAAAAGGTGCCACGTGCTGCTCAGAACATGAAGGAGGAAACATTTCATTAGCCATGACAACTTGGAAGTTGGTGAATTTGACAAGAACAAAGTGGAAAGGGAGAATTCTCGGTGAAGTAGGTGTGAGAAGCATGAACGTAAACTACTTTTTTTAGATAAATTTGCTGTGTGTGAAGATGTGGGAGAGGCACCAGTTGCTTCCGTCAAGTCCGTCTGTCTTCTCCTTACATTTAAGCAAAACAGAACGTCCTAATTTACCTGGACCTTTCTGTCTGGAATAAATACTTTGTTTTCCAGTCTCCCTGGCCTAAAAAAAGAGCTGTAGCCAGGTGATGTGGTGCTTTACATAGCGTTTCTGTGAAAGCTTCTTAAAAGCAAGAAATTCAGGTGGCAGGGACACCACTTTTGCCCTGTCCCCCTCCTTTGTCCTGCTGCTTGGAATATGGGATGTGATGATTAGCATCTCAAGAACCTGTGCTATGAGGTAAGAGAGCATGACGTCCAAACCCAGTCCTGTGAAAAAAAATGATAAAAGGAGGCTGGTGTTTGATGGTTCAGTGGATTTCCTACTTTTGGACTTCTTTAATGTGGGAGAACATACACTTGCATGGATAAATTGTTATTTTTCTTCCTGTTATAGTAACCAAATCTACTCTTTTTGGGGGGGGGGGAAGGGTATACCAGGGAACAAATTCAGGGGCACTTGACCACTGAGCCACATCCTTAGCCCTATTTTGTATTTTATTTAGAGACAGGGTCTCCCTGAGTTACTCAGTGCCTTGCTGTTGCTGCAACTGGCTTTGAAGTCGCGATCCTCCTATGTCAGCCTCCCAAACTGCTGGGATTACAGGCATGTGCCACCACACTCAGCCAAATCTATTCTTAATTGATATAGAATCTAAGCAGAGATAATGGCAGTGGATTAAAGATAGGTGAGGTCAATGTATGCTTTCTTTGGAATTAGATACATGATATTTTATTTTTTTTTAAATTCCACAGTTAAGCCGGGTATCGTAGCACACTCCTGTAATCTCAGCAGCTCAAGAGGCTGAGGCAGGAGGATCACAAGTTCAAAGCCAACCTGAGCAACTATTGTGAGACTCTGTCTCAAAATAAAAAATAAAAAGGGCTGGGATGTAGTTCAGTAGTTATGTGCTCCTACATTCCATCCCTGGTGCAAAATAAATAAATAAAATAAAAATAAAAATTGAACAGTTATTCAACAAACCTGTTATAAAATGCCATGCAAGCTTTCATATCTAAATTTAAAGTTAGTGCACCAGTTAGGGTTATTATGTGCAAGAAGTAGAAACTGACTGTTGGAATAAGCGGAAAAAAAAAAAAAAGAATTGGTTCCAGGCAGTCAGTACCCAATTGGATGGTAATGGCTGATTAAACAATAGACAGGGATGGAGACAGTGCATAGGACCACACATACACTTATGCCATAAAATCAGTCTGTCAGGGACACCATTGCTGTCACTGATAAACTCTGGATGCCCCCTCTGCAGGTCCCACACCTGGTGGCTGAATGCTGTTGCCAGACTGACTCTTCAGCCCACTCTTGTGTGTGTCATGCACTTCTGATTCCACATCTGCAGTGAGGTGTCTGCTTGACTGGACCTTCTCCAGGTGCCCACCCCCTTGCTACCAGGGAGTTGCTGTCGTCTGGCATTTTTAGGCTTCTAGGATGAGAGGGGCCTCCCATGAATGGGTTTCACAAGACATACAGACAAAAACAATGATTTATCTCTTTGGTCACGGTGGCAGAAGCGAGATGACCAAGGGAACGTCATCGTTTGGAAAGCGTCGTAAGAAGACATGCACATTGTGCTGTTGCTGGGGCTCTAAGGCCTTCCACCTTCAGAAGCTGACCTGTGGCAGACTGGTCAAGTGCGAGAGAAAGTACAACTGGAGTGCCAAGGTCGAAAGACGAGATACCACTGGGACTGGTCAAACGAGGCACCTAAAAATTATGTACTGCAGATTCAGACATGGATTCTGCAAAGGAACTACTCCTAAACCCAAGAGGGCAGCTGTTGCAGCCTCCCGTTCATCTTGAGAGTTTCAACAATTAGCCATCCCATAAATGTTCTGGTTTTTAAAAATGTAAAACAAAACAACAACAAGAAGAAAAACTAAAAAAACCAATGATTTAAGTTCTTTAGGTATAGACCAAGGAGTGGGATAGCTGGGTCAAATGGTTCCATTCCAAGTTTTCTAAGGAATCTCCATACCGCTTTCCAGATTGGTTGCAACAATTTGCAGTCCCACCAGCAGTGTATGAGTGTGCCTTTCCCCCCACATCCTCGTCAACACTTATTATTGCTTGTTTTCTTGATAATTGCCATTCTGACCAGAGTGAAATGAAATCTTAGTTTTGATTTGCATTTCTCTAATTGCTAGAGATGTTGAACATTTCTTCATGTATTTGTTGATTGATTGGATATCTTCTTCTGAGAAGTGTTTGCTCCTTAGCCCATTTATTGATTGGGTTATTTGTTTTTTGGTATAAAATTTTTTGAGTTCTTTATATATCCTGGAGATCAGTGCTGTATCTGATGTGCATGTGGTAAAAATTTGCTCTCAGAATATAGGCTCTATGTTCACCTCATTGTTCTTTTTCTGAGAGGAAGCTTTTTAGATTAAAAACAACATATTACAGTAATGCAGCCACAGCAATGTTTACAGCAGCACAATTCACAATAACTGAACTGTGTAACTGACTTAGATTCCCTTCAATAATGAATGGATAAAGAAACTGATATATATACACAATGGATTATTACTCAGCATTAAAAGAGAATAAAATTATGGCATTTGCAGATAAATGGATGGAGTTGGAGAATGTCATGTTAGGTGAAGTAAGCCAGTCTCAAAAAACCAATTAATTAGTGGATGCTGATCCATAACAGGGGTTGGGGTGGGGAACATGAGAGAAATGGAGGAACTTTGTATAGGGCAAAAGGGAGGTAGGGGAAAGTATGGGGTATGGGGGTAGAAAAGATGGTGGAATGAGATGGACATCACTACCCTAGATACATGTATGAAGACACAAATGGTGTGACTCTATCTTGTTTGTAACCAGAGAAATGAAAATTTGTGCTCCATAAGTGTACTGTAACTGGAAATGCATTCTGCTGTTTATAAATAAATAAATAATAAATAAATACCCAAGGATTAGTTTCAGAAGTAAAAAAAGGAAAAAGAGACTGTGGTATATATACACAATGGAATACTACTCAGCAATAAAAGACAATAATGTTATGACATTTGCAGGTAAATGGATGGAGTTGGAGAACATCATGCTAAGTGAAATAAGCCAATCCCAAAAAACCAAAGGCCAAATGTTTTCTGTAAGTGGATACTAAGCCATAAGGGATAGGTGGGCATGGGATGAGTAGAGGAACTTTGGATTGGCCAAAGGGGAGGGAGAAAAGAGGAGGGGGCACAGGGAAAGGAAAGATGGTGGAATGAGATGGTCATCATTACCCTAGGTACATGTATGATTGCACGAATGGTGTGACCCTACTTTGTGTACAACCAGAGATGTGAAAAATTGTGCTCCATTTGTGTACAATGAATCAAAGAGCATTCTGCTATCTTGTATAACTGATTAGAACAAACAAACAAATAAATAAATAAGCAAAAACAATGATTTAAAATGCCTAGAAGAGGCCAGGGTGGAGCTTAGTGATAGAGTGCTTGCCCAGCATGAGCAAAGTTCAATCCCCAATGCTGTGTTTAATTTCTCACATATATCTTTGAGTATTTATTTTAAAATTTGATATGTAAGTATGCCATACCATGTTAATTTCAATATGGATTTTAAAGTATATTTGGGTGATATACAGAAAAATAAAATATTTAAAATTGGAATAAATAACCAAAACATGGAGAAAAAAATGAAGACTATACATTGGGATAAGCAAAAGCATTCTTTAGGTCATAAGAATCATTGCTAATGAGCTAGAAAAATGTAAATGTCTAATAACAATTTTTTTCAGGATTGTACTTGTCTGCTTTTCAATTTTAATGTGAATTTTATAAAACTAGAATGTCCTCTTGTGTATCTTTTGACTGCAGGGTAACTAAGAGCAGAGAAGAGCAATTAGCAAATTCATCCACTATCTTTTGTAAACATTTTCAGCATTGATGATTTATCATTTATTGTTTACTTTGTATTTGTATTATGTGAAAACACATTTTCTTCTTTGTCCTTGCAATAACCCTTCACTTGCTAAATGTCATGCAACTAGTAAATGTCATCACTAGGGTTTTAACTCAAGTTTAATGACAACAAATAAGTCCAGTTTAACCAATGACTATAGGGCACACAGGGCGGGGAAGCCTCATCCAGGTTAATTCCCTCAAGGATGGTCCCAGAGTAGACCTTACGAGGGGAGACTAGATGTCAGCTAAAGCTCTACAAAATCCAAGTAAACATCCACATGACTTAATATCTTAGATGTAAGATGATGATCAGCGACAAATATGACTTGACAGTTTGTTCTTACTTGTCAAAATATCTGCAGCTCCGTGTTGGTAAATGTGACAATTTCTACATCATTCAAACTGAATATCTTTTTGTGAAAAGTGGGTTTGGCCCCATTTTTTATTTATTGCATGATTATGCCAAATTTATCCATTTACTTTATTCATGGGTCAAATAGTAGGATAAATAATCAAATTCCTAGTTTAATTAGAATGCCTCTAAATATGACTAAAAATTAGTCATATCCCTAATAATGGATAAATCATACTGGATAGTGAATTAAAAACATATTTTTTCTACCAAAGAAAATAACAAAACAGAAGTACATTAATCCTTATGACATAATAAGATGGAGAGTGCTTACTGTTTGATACATTGGAAAGAAAATGGACTTTAGAGAGATAAAAATGAAATTTTCAACCTTCTAAGAGGATCTAGTCATATTTGTTCCTCTCTCCCTATGCCTCGGATTTTCAATTCTAAGTTATTTGGAGCAATGAAATCTACTGAAAGTGACTTTCCCCTTCTGTTTATGGAAAGAAGAGCTGGAGGTTACTGACATTCTGGCACTTCATTAAAGAAGCAGTTCTTTGTGACCTGAGGGAACTCAAGGAAGCCCCTGAGGTCACCTGGAAAATGATGCATGCAGGAATTTGTGTTTTTGTGGGAAGAGGTTCCCTGAGTTAGAGGGGTTATGGTCCAAGAAAGACAACGAACACTTCTCTGACAAAGAAAAAACAAGTTTCGAGTCATGATCCAGTCACCTGGGCACCAAAGTATATTTGGGTTCTGAATCAAAAGGAGTGTTAGAGGATACATGCAGAGTTGGCCTCAACATGGTATTATTTGTTATTATAAATAACAAATACATTATTTCCAAGTACTATAAATCAATAATGAATTTAAGCTGCATACAATGGCGCTCACCTGTAATCCTAATGGAGGCAGGAAGATTGCAAGCTCAAGGCCAGCCTCAGAAATTCAGCAAGATCCTGTCTCAGAATAAAAAACAGAAAGGAGTGAGGAGGGAGCTCAGTGGTAAAATACTACTGGGTTCAATTACCAGTACCAAAATAAATAAATAAAATAAGACAAAAAAAATAAAAAAAATGAATTTGAAGAGAACATCACCCATTTCCAAGTCACTTTTATCTATATTTACTCATTTACAAATCATAATAATCTTTTGCTAAGGCTGGATAATTACTCCTATCTACTTTTTACAGCTAGGTAAATAAAAAGAGAGGAAAGAGCAACAACTGGTCCTAGATGACCTAGAGTCTCAGGGTTGAGACTCCTTCCCCTAAGTGACTAGACTAGGAATGGACAGTGACTCAAGATCAATCAAAAGTCCTTCTGTTGCCAAAAGCTTGATCCGTGTCCCCGATGCCAATCCAATAATGAGAACACAGTCTTGAGAAAAAGGAAAAAGTTTATTGCTTTGCTGGCAAAGGAGAAACATAGAGGACTCCTGTCCCAAAGGCAGTGATTCTGCCCATCAGCAGGAACAGGGGGCTTTTATAGAGGTGATTCAGAGAAAATGAGATTAGGGAGGAGAGATCAGAGAGAAGAAGGTTGGGAAAAAGAAAAAAAATGTAAGTTTCAAAGCCACAGGGGATATAATCAAAGCATCAAGTGAACCCCTGTCACATTTCTAGCAAGAATTTGGAAGTGTGACCAAAACCAAACTCTCATGGGGTTCAGGGTGTTTGTCTTCTTCCTCTCAGGATTAGCGAGCAGAGGGTTCGGGTTCCGGGAGGAGAGGAAGAGGAAGGGAAGACCAGAGCAGGAAGAGAACCATGGTGGAGTCCTGAGGTCGGACCTGGTGTCTTTCCTGGGTCCCTGAGCTGGGCAGGATGCAGCTGGGATAGAGACTGGAGCCCAAGCTGGATGGACTAGAGAAGACACTGGGATTTTTATTGGATATGGTGATTAAAAATGAAGTAAAAACCTTATTTAAAAATCTCTGGTGGAAGTAGTGTAGGGACAGACAAGGCAGACACCGACGACAGCAGAAAGTAGTTTTATTTGATTGCAGTCAGTTTAGAGGGTAAAGCTTTTGCTGTAATCAGTTAATCCCCCTGAACCCGGAGTTAAGGCAGTTTCACAAATTCACACCCAGCATGTAAGGGGAGGGGCTCAGAAGTTCACAGTCTACAGAAGTTCACACAAAAGCAGCTTTTCCTTTCACTGTTCTGGGCAAGTTAACCCCTCAAGGACAGCACCTGAGAAAGGGAGAGCTTCTTTTCCCCTTTCTTTCCTCCCCTGCCAGCTGTTACCGTGGAGCCCAATTAGTAACATCTTCTCTTATCTCTGAAATGTGGACATCTCTGTGAAGCTCAGGCCCAAGGCCAGAGGCCTTGTTAAAGGATCTATCTTTCCTACCACACTTTGCATTCACAAACATACTTCCATAAAATTTTATATTGTTACTATACTATATAGTCCAAAACTGTTTGTGAAAAACTACTAAAGGGGCATTCAGCACCTGGAGTGCTGATCTCTTTCAGGCTGGTGGCCAAGTAAGATTGAGCAACAGAAAATAGAAACTTTAACTACATTGAACTCTTTTGTAGAGACTCTTTTGCTGATAGTACTAAGATTAATTATGGTGAAGAACTCTGGTCTTTTGACTTAAAGATCTATTCTTTTTATACACCTTGCTGTGTGTGCAGATCTAAGGTTAATGTTCTCTTCGCTGTCAAAGTTAATCTGTAGTCTTGAGTTTCCCAGTAGCTAACAAAAACCTGTTTACTGTAACCTAACACTTAAATTTCACAACGTGTGGTTAGGTGGAGCCATTTTAGGTTACAAAACCATTTGGTTAAAATATAGCCGAGGGGCTGGGGTTGTGGCACAGTGGTAGCGTGCTCGCCTAGCACGCGGGAGGCACTGGGTTCGATCCTCAGCACCACATAAAAATAAAAAATAAAGATATTCTGTCCACCTATAACTAAAAAATAAATATTTAAAAATAAAATATAGCTGATCTGAGCTCCCCACATGCATGACGTATGTCCACACATGGGCAGGAATACAGACCTGGAAACCTGTCACAACCGCCAACTAAAATCCCCCTTTGTCCTCCATCTTCAATCACAATATGTTTGGTATCATCAATCATAACTACAGCCTTTTCCTTTTCCTGCCCCAACATTAAATTGGCCAACAACGTAGATTGGAACCCCGAGTTCCTCTTATCAGAACAAGGGGAAGTGCTGTGTTAAGAAGAAACAGAGGCAGACTGCCCACCCAAGTATGCTTGCTTGCCTGACTCTGGTTGGTGGCACACCTTTCCATAGAAGTAAATTTTGCCTTGCAGAGTAACTTTTGAGCACTTTTTGGATTTCTTGAAGCATCCCAATATTTCTAACAGAGATGGAAGAGTGGCTTCTTAACTATCCCCAGAGACACCCACACCTCTAATCCCAGCTATTCCCAGCTACTTAGGAGGCAGAGGCAGGAGGATCCTAAGTTTGAGGTCAGTCTTGGCAATTTTTGTGATACTGTCTCAAAGCAAAATTAAAAAGTCCTCAGGATGAGAGCTCAGCGGTGGAACACTCCTGGGTTCAATCTCCAGTACCATAAAAACACATAAAACAAACAAACAACAACAACAAAAAAAACAAAGACTGGGTTCTTTTTCTTTTTAATTAGTTTATTTAATTGTATTTAAAGTCATAGTACATATATAGAGCTCAATTTTTCCATTTCTCTGGTTGCAAACCAGATAAAAAGACTGGGTTCTTTTAAAACATTTTTTGGATTTCTTTTTAGTCTATGAACTCCATAAAGGCAGGCATGTGTGTCTGTCTTGTTAACTTTTGTAGGGTTTGTGTGTATGTGTGTGTGTGTGTGTGTGTGTGTAGCACATTGTTGATACTTGAATTGTTGATATTAAAAAATGTAATAAGCCAGACTCAGAAAGTCAGGCTTTTCTTTCCTATGTGGAAGCTAGAAAGAAAAGTTGGGGATGGGAGGGGAAGAGAAGGAATTTCATGAAGATAGAAGGAAAACCAATAGAGCAGAGGCTGGGGAGGGGGTGGGGAGAACAGGGAAATGAGCAATGAAACTGACCGAATTATGCCATGTGTCTCTATGACTATTTCATAACAAATCCCACTATTACAGACAATTATAATGCACCAACTAAAACAGGGGAAAAAATGAGTTAGTGGGTGAAAGGAATGAAATCTTCATCCTCAGTCATTTGCAAAACAATTCAAAAATTTCCAGTTTCTCTCAAAACTTGTCCTATGCCTCTCTACCCCACTCCCAAGTTTCTAGGTTTTGGTGATGGACCATGAAGATAATGAGAAGAAGAAAAAAAATAAGAAACGGGAGAAAAAATAACATGAGAACAAGGACATATAAATCCATGCATGTTAGAGGGTAAGGGCAGTTTTCAAAATTCATCACATGAATAGTTCCAAATGCTAAGGGTCGGGGGTGTAGCTCAGTAGTAGCACTTGCCTAGCATGGGTTTGACCCTCGTCTCATGAAATAAATAAATAGAGGAAAATAGAAACAATCAAAGATGCTATAATCTTATTTACATTTGTGAGGTATCTTGACTGAAAAACATAATAGATAAATATAAACTGTATAATATAATTGTCACTACTATTGAATTTATGCTGCCTTTCAGGATGAAATATTCAACCTATGATATTTTTCATTGTAGTGCTCCCCATCCCAACCCTACCCTTTGGTTTTATCTCAAGGGAAACTTTTCCAATTAACTGTGATTTCTGTTGAAAGCTCTTTACTCAAAGAGGGCAATCAGTCTTATCTTCAAGTTAAGGCTTTCGTGTTACATGTTAACCCAAAAGGGAGCAAAGCTAATTTGGTTAATCAGAAACAGCTCCAGTTACACAGCTCAGTCCTAAAAAATGTGGGATGGACTACGGACATGGGAAAGGATTGATGAAACAATATTTCAAGCCACGTTTTCCACATATGTTGCAACATAGTACAAATCTATATTTGTGCTATGATGAATGCAAATTGTAATTGACTTGGTTTAAAACATGAAGAGTGTTGTATTACTGCGAGAACAGCACCAGACTGGGGACAAACCTGGACTTTCTGTCCTTATAATCCAATGACATTTGTAGCAGGGGCTACTTGACCTTAATGTCTCTGATCTATGCTCCCAAAGGACTTCGGTGTTTTTTCCCCCAGAGATCCAAGGCTTCCTGCTTCTCTCCTCTCCAAGATCTTGGATTCAGAGGAGGTAGACATAAAATCCTCAGGGCAGGGGGATCAAGGGTCAGTGTAAGCCCATTTCCCTCTTGATACCTTATACTGGGTTGAGATGTCCTTATGGAGCAAGGAGATCAGGGTTCTTGACTCTAGTACTCCCAGTTTTGTGGCTTTCAGCAAGTTCATTACTTCTGATGCTAAATTGTCTTGACTGTAAAGTAGAAATAACGGTGCCTTGATGGGTTTATTGTTAAATGAGGTAATGTGTTTAAATATGTGGTGTGTAGGGCTCTGAAAAGTAGCCCTTCTTTTCTTCTCTGGTTTCTCTTCTTCACTCAGGTTTGTATCTCTGTGAAGGACAGCCTGCAACTGTACTGAGCCTCTTGAAATTTATTCTGGAAAAATACTTTTCTTTGGCTCTTGGGAAAAACTGCAGATGCTGAAGTCTTATCTCTTTCCTGCTCTTGTGTCTCCTGGAGGACTGAAGTTCTCCAGTCTGGCGAGTTTGCAGGGAACAATGTCAAGATCAGGAAATCTCTAACTACCTTGTTCCCTCAAGCACTTGAATACCAAGTTATAGACAAATGGTAACCATATTAATGCCTATTCTATTGCTTGTATAACAAACAGAGAATAGCCATTATGGGTCCATGGTTTAAAGTAATTAAGAAGAGCATCTTTTTAAATATGTTAATAATTTAGACTTGCATGTCAAGATGATTTGCCAAAACCAGGACAAATTTTTTAATAAACCAAGGTAGTTAGATAAATATATATTTTTGCACTGTGCCAAAACACAAACACTTCAGATCATCTTCTTTTTAGATCCCCGCCTCTTTTTTTTCCTCGATACTGGGAATTGAACCAAGGTACACTAAGCTACATGAGCTACACTCCCAACTGTAGAGCCATCCATGGGCTGTATGTGGACTATAGGCATCGCAGCCAGTGAGGGGATAGGTCTGGCATCGGGAACTCCCATGGCACCCCTACAGAGATAGACTGCCTGATGCAGGTGAACTTCCCCCTCAGCTCTGCCAAAGATCCCACACAGCACTGGAGATGGGCTGACCTGCTGTAGCCACACAGCCCCTCTGAGATGGGTGTGACCTGCCACGATGCCAATCAACCTGCCGACTGCAAGACATCATGAAGCAAGACTCGGCCCTTGAAACCTTATCCCTGCCTTTGATATAGTCCCTTAAATAAACCACAGGAGCCATTTTCTAGCTCCAGCTCCTGGGTGGACTGGATCTATCAGGGGCTCTAACTTTTTTTTTTAATATTTTTTTTTAGTTGTAGATAGACAAAATATCTTTATTTTATTTATTTATTTTTATGTGGTGCTGAGGATCGAACCCAGTGCCTCACACATGCGAGGCAAGCGCTCTACCACTGAGCCACAACCCCAGCCCCCAACTTTTGAAACTATCTTTTCTGACTTTATCTTCTGTTCTTTACTAATTATTCTAGACTCTAGTTTCTCAGGTGGCTTACATCCTCCTCGGCAGGAAGAAGAACCCTTCAAGGAGACGCTGGCCATTTCCCCTTAACCAACCCTTTGTATTTTTTATTTTGATGCAGTATCTCACTAAATTCTGGAGGCTGGCCTTGAACTTTTAATCCTCCTGCCTCAGCCTTCCAAATCTCTGGGATTACAGGTGTGTGCTATGGTGCCAGGTGAAGAAAATTACTTTCTTGAGGTTTACCTTATGTCTGCTAAGATACAAGCAAAACGTTTTGACTATTAATTTGAGTTGGAGTCACAAATTTTCTTTGATTCTGTGAATCTTTTTACTTTCTTTTTGCAGTGCTCTACCCCTGAGCTATATTGTTAGCCCCCATGATTCTTTGTAAAAGGGCAGAATAGAGGGCTGGGATTGTAGCTCAGCGGCAGAGCGCTTGCCTCGCATGCATGAGGCCCTGGGTTCGAACCTCAGCACCACATACAAAGCAATAAAATAAAGACATTGTGTCCATCTACAACTAAAAAAGAAAGCCACCCTGACTTTATGTGTGTGTGTGTGTGTGTGTGTGTGCTGCTTTTTCCATTTTAATATTTTTTTTTAACATTTTCTTTTTTTTTAAATGTTTATTTTTTAGTTGTAGGTGACAGAATATCTTTATTTTATTTTTATGTGGTGCTGAGGATCGAACCCAGTGCCTTATGCGTGCTAGGCGAGCACGCTACCACTGCGCCATAATCCCAGCCCCTTAATATTCTTTTTACCTTGGGTGGTTTGGCCAAAACAAATCTAAATTTTCCCAGGATGATCTCATTTGGAGAATACTCTTCTGTTGCAAGTATTAATAAAGCACATCTAGCTCTCCAAAGTGGTTTGGACAATGAAACTGTGTGAGTTCACCATCCTGGGGCATTACATTAGATATTTTTCCTTTAGAATTTCAGAAGCAAATCATTGTTCTCTCTTTTAACTTCAGCGTAGTGCTTTGGTGGCCAGAAGTCAGAATTTGGAAGGGTTATGAACTTATATTTTTAAAAAATTATGCCTCTATTATGTTTAATTCTCTTTCAATTATGAATGTGTATAATAAACCAAACGAGTATCAGTATGCCTGTGGCTGTTATCAAGAAAAACCGCAGATATTTTCACAACACATTACAGCTTTTGGAGACTTTGCAAACATGTCATTCTTTCTCATTATTCTAAACTGGAATGATCACATTAAATCATAATCTTTGTGAACACATGTGCCTCTGGGGGTTGAACCCATGGCTTCCCACATGCTAGGCAAGCGCTCTGCCACCGAGCTACATCCCCAGCCCTGAAATGATAATCTTTATAACTGTAGATATTGTGCACTATTGCTGACCAGCTGTTGACCAACTCTATCTTCAACAAACTTGGAGTCACGTGTTCTTACAGTGGCGGCCCATGTGCTTAATGCTGCTTTGCAAATTTCCTATCTACAACAATTCACTGATCAACGGAAGGAAGAGATGAGTCATTTTCCTTGTTTCTTAAAATTTTGCAAAACCAGAGAGTTTAAGTGATTCTTTTTTTTTAAATTTTTTTTTTTAGTTGTAGGTGGACACAATATCTTTATTTTATTTTTATGTGGTGCTGAGGATCGAACCCAGTGCCTCCCGCGTGCTAGGCGAGCATGCTACCACTGCGCCATAACCCCAGCCCAGTTTAAGTGATTCTTAATTCTCCATAAGACAAAGAGGGCCTTTTGAACACAGTGTGTGGGTCTTCATGTCACCATAATGGATACTCGTGGAAATTTACAAACTTTCCTGCTGCTAATGTGGACATTCTTGCCAACTGTCACTGCTGAAGGGGGGGATATTTTGCCCCATGAAGACGAGAGGCAAAATCTCTGTCAGTTTCTTTCAAAGAGAAGTTTGCAAACATCTGGAAATATTTCAGAAAGCTTTACATGTTATTTTATCTTCATGGCATCAAAGTTGAACCATAACCCATCGTTTCTTTGGCTTTTTGATGTCAAGTGTATTAAGATGATGATCTGCTCAAAGAGAAGTTAGAGTTCATTAGTGTTAGGTTGAAAAACTCAACTACTATTGGAAGTTTTTTTTTTTTTTTTTTTTTAAAGTGGTGCTAAAGATTGAACCCATGCCCTCAATTTCCATTAAATTTTAGCTTAAAAAATCTTGGTGAATTCTTGGTATTCCTTGACAGAAGCTATCCCTGTCTTGTACAGTAGACATGAAAACTTTAATCTATTTGGAAGAATTTATATTTGCAAATCAAAATTTTCAACTCCAGTAATAATAACAAAAATTTTGATATCAAATTTCTATCCAATTTGACACGTCTATAGCTTTTTCAAATTCCTCTCCACAGCTTAATGTTCTTATTCAATCTAAGCAACAATTGCCTTCTCACTAGGTCTTTCAAAAATAATATTTTTAATTTGTGAATATTTTAAAGGTATTTTCTCATTTAGTGAAGAATCACATAGTATTATTGATGAAACCAGCCTAATTCTATCTTAAGATTAAAAGCCATCTCGACACAAGGTCATAAAAGGTTTATTTTTGTTTTACTTGCTTGGACCATGTTTGGCTTTGATTGGGTAACTGCCCTCCTTAAAATCTCAACGGTGCCCCCATGCTAGAACCTGAGTTTACTCCCTATCTAAAGATGTTAAGCCATGTAAATCACTGATTTGCTATCCGCTTCTGGATTGCATTTGCCAGAACTCTGTTAGTTGTAAATTCTTAAGATACCTACCTTTATAATTCTCTGTGTTATAAAAACCTGCCTGCTCTTGGACACTGCCCTCACTTTTTGAAGGGGACAGCCACTGTACAGCTAATTTGTGTGCACAATATAAGCTTGCTTAATTTGGTTTAAAATTGGAGTCGGTGGTCCTTTCTTTGCGTCTTAGATTCAACATTATAACACACAGTTTCCAAAACTATTTTGATAACTTTTATTATGTTTCAGTATAAGTAGTGTCTTTTGTGAATTTTATTTTGTGTATTTTAAAACATGATTTTAAAAGGTATCTATAAGCCTTACCAGATTGCTCACAGGGCCCACCACACACACAAAAAATTAAGAACATTACCTTTGGACTTATATCTCAGAGTAGGAACTTCCAGGAGACATAACAGGTAAATTTCCATCTATTCATCCAACAGAATTTTAAGCTCTTAAATAAGAAAGAGATTTTGCCAGGCACAGTGGGGCACACCAGTATTCGCAGCTACTAGGAAAGCTGAGGCGGAAGGACCACAAGTTCAAGGCTGGCCTCAGCAACTTAATGGGGTCGGAGGAGGACAGGAGACTGGGAATGCAGCTCAGAGGTAGAGTACTCCTGTGTTCAATTCTCAGTACCATAAAAACTAAAATAAATAAATAGATATGAAAGAGATCTCATGCACCTGTATCCGTGGTCCATTTTATGCTTTGAATATAGCCCTTGCTCCCTGCCACTGCCACTTATTTTTAAAAGGACATGTTTCTTTCTCTTCCTCTTTCCCTCTTCCTCCCTATTCTCAGAGAAACAAGATTACCTTTGTTTCTCATCTTAGGCCAAGTTCTGTCCTTGAGTGCACACCCAACACAGGAACGAAGTAATTCAGACTTGGGAATGGCACCAGAAGACCTCAGAAGGGGCTGGGATTGTAGCTCAGTGGTAGAGCGTTTGCCTCGCATGCGTGAGGCCCTGGGTTTGATCCTCAGCACCACATACAAAACAATAAAATAAAGACATTGTGTCCATCTACAACTAAAAAAAAAATTAAAAAAAAAAAAAAAGAAGACCTCAGAAATGACGATCTCCCAAATTAACAGGTGATTTACAGAGAAAACATGGAACATAGCCTTGAATCACCTCTTTAAAAACTCCCTCTTCCCCCGATGGGCAGAACCACAGCCTCTGGGACAGGAGTCCCTGTATTTCTCCTTTGCTAGCAAAGCAATAAACTTTCTTTTTTCTTTTTCTCAAAACTGCATCCTTGTCATTGGATTGGCATTGGAGACAAAGACCAAGTTTCAGTAACACACCTGCTATACAGACTCACCTGTGTGTTGCTTTGGAAAATGGTTAGGAATATCAAGTACTACAGAGAATTATAGGTAATGTCTATGGATGTTCAGAAGATAGATCACTTCCTACAGGGAATAGGGGGGAACACATGAAAAAAGTGATGTTGCTCATTTTGGTGGATGGAGTATTAGGGTTTTCTAGAGAAATAGTATATATGTGTGTGTGTGTGTGTGTGTGTGTGTGTGTGTGTGTGTGTGTGGAGAGAGAGAGAGAGAAATTTATTATGAGGAATTGGCTCACTTGAAGCTGGAGGCTGAGAAGTCCCAATAAAGCCAGAATTAGACAGGGAGTCAGTATAGACAGGTAAATTGAGTGAGGTCAGGTCTAGGAGGCCAATTTGAGTGAATCTGGGAAGTTGGAGAGGTATTGAAATGCTAATGCCTTCAGATCCCTTCCTCCACCCTTATTCAGGTAACCTGCCCCTGCTCCAACCTGTTGCTAAGGTAACCTGTCCCAGGGATTGTACCCTCCCTACAGGGAGTTGTTAATTATGCCCCCTTCCTGCCCAGATCACTCTATCTTGTCCATCTGCTTTTCACCTTTTGGCCACCGCCTCAGAGCATCTCCTGGGCCTAGACATGCATGCAGGAAGGAGAGAGATAAGGGGAAGAGAGCAGGAGAACAAAGGAAGCCTAGAACATAAAAAGGCAAAATATCCTCACTTCTGGGGATACCAGGATACCAGCTATGGCCCCCTTCTCCCTCCTGGGAGAAGACTATGTTACCTCTTTTTAAATAAACCCCGTTTCATATTCTTGCCTTGGCGTGCTTTTCTAATGTTCAAACATGTTGAAGAAGCAGAACTCATCACTGGTAACCAGCAGCATCACTGGGATCTGCTGTGTGTAAATTGGAAACCCAGGAAAGGGGACAATGTGACTCTAGGCTGAGTCAAAAGGCCTCAGAACCAGAGGAAGCTGATGGTGTAAATCCTGGTCTACAGGAAGGACACGGATGTCTTAGCTTAGCAGGCAGTCAGAAGCAAAAAGAGAACTTGCCCTCTTCTACCTTTTGTTCTATGGAGGCTGCAAGGAGCATATGCCATAGTCATGCCTGGACATGCCAGGGACTCACTAAGTTGCTGGCCATAAGGAACAGCAGCCATTGACTTGCTTAGTCATGCCTGCTTGCAATGGATGGGGGCTGTAAGGGACACCTAACCATAGGCCTACAATTGATAGGGAGCTCAGCCCATGCAGTCAATAAGGGGCAGTAAGGGGTACCTAACTCTAAAGACTAGCCGACCAGAAGGAGATGAATTAAAGCCGCTGAGCAAGGCTTTATTGAAAATACACGCTCTCGGGCCGAATCCTCCTGTCCATCAGAGTGGGTCCGGGAGGAATGGCGCTGGGGCTCCGGTGTAGGGAGAATTGGAAAAGCCCGATCAGGAAGAGGAGGGCTTGGGGGCAGAAAGAGAAGGCCAGAGTCCTTCCTGGATAGGTCAGAAAAACCCACTGATTGACAGGAGGCATGTCTACTGGTGCCCTCAGCGTCCGGCTAACTGCTCCTTTTCACAGCTGCTGACCGGTCCCTTTAATTGGACATCTTGGATCCTGATCTGACCTAACACTAACAACAGGCCTACTGCTTACAATTGATAGGGAGCTCAGGCCATGCACATGCGCAAAGAAAGGCCCAGTTACAATTATACTATCTCACTGGACATAACCAATGGACATTGGCTTTTACTGGGTGTAAACAACCACCAGCACATGCACATTAAAATGGAAAGGGATGCACTAGAACAGTAGTTATCTTGGCAACACATAATCATCACCTATAGAGTTATTTAAAGTCCTGAGGTAAGAGGCTTTGCCCCAACTGCTATCTGCTGTTCCCAACTCTAGACCTGACATTTCTCATGCCCATCATACAACCTATCAAAACACTGGCTGTTCCTTAAATGCCCATGATGTTCCCTTGCATAAAATGCTCTTTTCCACCTTGCCTATTCATCTTTTTCTTTAAAAAACCCAACCCACCTTTTCTAGGAATAATTTATAGCGCACTCCAGGTAAAAAGGTTCACTCTTGCCTTTTTATCTGTTTCAATCTGTATGTCCTTGTATCAAAGTAACTGTGCATTTTTTAAAAACTCATTTTCTTCTTTTTCCCACATTAATAATGACATTGGAAGGAAATTATTTTTCTAAAGATATTTTCTCTGATCATAAAACCTTGTGTAAACAGCTACTATAACGTGGAAATGTCATACTTGAACAGAAATAAAAATTGGCTTTTCTTTATTTGCTTATATAGTACTTTATTTATCAACCCCATTTTATATTAGTATAAGTAATAAGATCCTATTTCTTGGTTACAGATGTGTTTGTAGTAAAACATGTATGAGAACCCACTGGGAATTTTAAGAAATGCATCCTTCTCATTAGTTATTTTAAAAATGCCTCTTGGAATCATTACAAATACAGCATGAGAAAGTTTCTACCAAAACAGAATTAAGCCCAGATGCCAGACTTTTATTTTGCAGGGGATTTAGACATGGACATAAACCAGACAAGTGGCAACTGCTTCCTTTACACCAGTGATAGAATCCCCAGCGGATGGGATCAGCTCAGCCCTCAGCCCCCTTGGAGAATGTGGGAGAAGTACTTTCTGAGCTTATATTTGTAATTCTGGGCGAGATTTGTAAAATGGTTTCTCAGCAAGGTGTCTGTATTTGCATGCTCAAATTAGATCAGTACAAATCTGAGTGCCTCCAACCTGGTTTCTGTGTTAAGTCGTCACCCTCTGGCAACACTGATCTATCCATCTTGGTTATTTATTATGGCCTCTAGCTTTGAAAATTTAGCCTTACATTTTATAGTATATTTCTCCTATTTCTTCATGATTTTCAAGTCATTAATCATAGTCTGGAGAAAATTAAGTTCTTGCTATGTTCTCTTACATACCCTAAAAGATATAGACTCCTTCAAAGTATTAAACTCTAGGGGAAATATTTTTAAACGGATTTACTTCCCAAATAAACATTTTCACTGAATCCTCTTTATTTCCATCTTATATTAGGTATATGGTGAGGTTGTACTGATAAATCACAATTATGTAAAATTCTTTCTTTCTATGTGCTACTGTAAAAATATGGTCAGAAGACTATCAGTATCTGAATCAAATGCAGGTTTTTCTTCCTTCCATGAGGAATTTGCACTTTCAACATGCACCTCAGGTGATTTTTATGAATAATAAAATTTGAGAATTGCTCTAAGTCATTCTGAAAATTACACATTCCAGATGAAACGGCTCTCTGCATTTCTCTTTTCCTAGTCTTTTGGGTGCAACTCTAGCTTCTACTGGAATTTTCACTTCTCATGGCTGGGTTGGCCCTATTTATGCCTCCAGGTCTATTATTAATAGTCAAGGAATTTAGTTCCCTAAGTCCACAGATGGTATCTGATTATTTAGACCTCATAATTGTTTTCTTCTTGTTATTTCTCCTCATATACCATCTTTAGCTTCAAATCTTGGCCTCTTGAAATGTAGTTATTCTCTTGCTTACTCAGCAGTAAGGATTCTTTTTAGAAACAGCAAGAACTTTAAAAAAAAAATTTTTTTTTCATGTGCGCCTCTGCTTAGTGTCTTAATGTCTGTTCAGTCTCTACCTAGATCTAGCTGGATGACCTTTGGATAATCATGATAAATGTTGCAAGAATCATGATGATTCTTGAGTATGGAAATCCTTTGCTATGTTCATTTTCAAAAATTTAATTACTTTCTATTATGATTTGGATGTGAGGTGTCTATCAGAAGCTCATATGTGAGATAATCCAAGAAGGTTTAGAGGAGAAATTATTGAGTTATGAGAGCCTTAACCCAATCAGTGAATTAATTTCATGGTGGGGATTAACTGCGTGGTAACTGAAGGTGTGTAGGGTGTAGCTGGAGGAGGTGGGTCATTGGGCTGCCTTTGGTGTATATTTTGTATATGGAGAGTGGAGTCTCTCTATGCTTCCTGATCATCATGTGAGCTGTTTTCCTCTGCCACATTCTTCCACCAAGCCCTGAGAAATGGAACTGGCTATTTATGGACTGAGACTTCTGAAACTGTGAGCCTCCAAATAAACTTTTCCTCCTTAAAATTGTTCTGGTTGATCTTTTAGTCACAGCAGCAAAAAAAAAAAAACTGACTAAAACTCTTTCCCTCCTTAGCTCTGAACATGTGTCCATTATATATTTATCCAAAATATATTTATCACATTGCTCAGTAGTTTATAAGAACTGTCAAAAGCCTGGGAAGTGTAGATGCCCACAACTTAATATTTGTCTCTTCCATGTCTGGAATGACATATTCTCATAAGAAAAGGCTCCTCGTGGTCTTCTAATTACAGAAAAGCTCTGAAGAGAAACCGGGGTATAGTTCCCTTGCAAAAGAGCACTCAGTAACGAATTTAACATTTCCTGCCAAATATTCTAGCTTGTGGTAATTTTCAAACATTGTATAAAATGACACACGTTCCATATATGAGGTGTGATTCAAACATGAGACAAGTCACACGTGAAAATGGTTCTCATTACTTTATAATCACACCTCATACATAATCTCAGGCAATCAGTCATGGAATATACTTTTTAATACCCTCACCCCGTTGCCCACCTACTTCTAATCCACTTCCCCTCTGGCCACCCCGAGGTGAGAGAAAGTTGATTGCCATCCAAAGACATCTGGTCTGGAATACAGAGAAGCAATCAAATATCCTCAGGTGGGATGTCAGCAGGGATCTGCAGCCACTAGAAACTCAGCACTTATGTGGTCTTGAAATTATTTCTGGCTGTTTTGTGTAGGGCAGCTCTAGGCAAAATCATGCGGTAAGTGAACTCTGGGTCTGCACTTCCTCTCCTCATGGTTTCCAGAGCTACCCTGCTGTTGCCTAAATCTATGAATCTTCTGTTGGTTGTTTCACAGGAAGTTCTGAGTTAGTCCGTCTCATCTCAGTCCCTACTATGACATGTAGCCATAATGTATCCATCATTCATCTCATTTTGATTTATAAGAATTTGTGCTGAGCAGCTATTATGTGCCATGCACTGTAGTTGGTGCTACAGGTGCAGAGATGAGAACCCCTGATTCAAATTCACGAGTTTGCAGTTGAGCAGGACAAGACAAACCTACAAGTTCACAAGATGTGAAGACATTGTCTTGGCCAACCGATGTGTTCTCAGAGCTAAAACAGAGCCTGGCCCATAGCAGATGCTCAGTAGGTGTTTGCTGATGAAACAGAAATATGCTAAGTTAGAGGGTGCTGCAGGAATGTGACAGCTCAAGAAACTTTTCCTGAGAAGATGATATCTGAGCTAAGTCTGAAAGAGAATCAGAGAAAGACAGGCAGAAAGGCATTCTGGGCAAAGGGAAGAACATGAGCAAGATGTGGGGTGCTGGATAGCACACTATGTTCAAGAAGTTTTTTTTTTTTTTGGTACTGGAGATTGAACTCAGGGGCACTCGACCACTGAGCCACATCCCCAGCCCTATTTTGTGTTTTATGTAGAGACAGAGTCTCACTGAGTTGCTTAGTGCCTTGCCATTGCTGAGGCTGGCTTTGAACTCGCGATTCTCCTGTCTCAGCCTCCCAAAGTGCTGGGATTACAGGCATGCGCCACCGCCCCCGGCTTCAAGGAGATTTTAACAATGGGATTTTACAGGACTAAGGAGAGGTGGGAGATGAGGCTGGGAGGTATGTAGAGTAAGGTCAGGTAGTATCTTACATGAAGTCAGTGTTTGATCTGTAGTCAATGAGGACTCACTGACACATTTGCATTATTCACAGATCTCTCTGATTATAAGTTAAGCAGGGTACCTCGAGGAGGCTAGTACAATAAATGAAGCTAAAGACTGGTGATGAGGGTCTTGAGCTGGCTTCAAGGTGAGCCAGCTAATCGGACACATTTACCCTCGTTTGTGTGTTTGCGTGTGCCTGTCAAAGACCTTTTCTCTCAGGTAACAGAAGGACATTCCCTTGATCTTGTTTGCTGGAAAACTCAGAATAGAATGTTTGTTGACTCCTGTAGGTGGGCTAGAGTGGTTAGTGGTAAAATCATCTCAATTATCCTATATAGTTTCCATACAGATTTTACAATTTTACACTTTTTTGTTAAGACGATTTTTATACAATAAAATGAATGGATATTAAGTGTAGAGTTCGATGACTTTTGAAAACTTTATGTTCCATTGTAAATACCACCCAACTTGAGATCTAGAATATTTTTATCACCCTAGAATATCACCTCATGACCTTTCTAGTGAATTCTTTTGGCTCTGGGCAACCACTTTCTGATATGTTACTACACATAATTACTGTGGTTCTTGGACCTTAACTGAAGTCACACAATACACACTCTTGTGTCTGACCGCAGTCCCACGTTGTTCTGTTTGTTTGGGAGGAGCTTCATATAGTTGATTTCTCAATCGTTCCTTTATATTGTTGACTAATATTCCATTCTCCTACAAATGCTCATTTAAATTGTTTGACGTTCTTGACTAGTAAGAATAAGGCCACTGTGTGCTGGGCACAGTGGCGCATGCCTATAATACCAGCACTTTGGGAGGCTAAGACAGGAGAATCACGAGCTCAAAGCCAGCCTCAGCAATGACAAGCGTTAAGCAACTCAGTGTGACCCTGTCTCTAAATAAAACACAAAATAGGACTGGAGATGTGGCTCAGTGGTCGATTACCTCTGAGTTCAATTCCTGGTACAAAAAAAAAAAAAAATAAGGCCGCTGTGAACTTTCTAGTAAAAGGTTTGTGTATATAGAATAGTTTTACTTTTCTATGGGTAAATACCCAGGAGAGGAGTTACTTGGATATAAGGAGGAAGTATTGGTACTTTTATAAGAAACTCTCCACTTTTCATAGTGATGAAAACATTGTTCTACATCCTTGTGAATATTCATTTATTACCAGTCTTTCTGATATCAGCCATTTAGTGAGTATCAAATTGAATGTCATTGTGTTTTTATTTTGTATTTCCCTGATGGCTAATGATATTGAGTACTTTTTCAAATATTGCTTATTGATTTATAGGGATTTTGTTTTGTTTTGCTTTGTTGGTACTGGGGATTGAACCCAAAGTCCTTTTACCACTGAGCCACATCCCCAGCCCCTTTTTTACTTTTTCTTTTGAGACAGGATCTCACTAGGTTGCTTAAGGTCTCACTCAGTTTCAGAGGCTGGCTTTGAACTTGTGATCCTCTTGCCTCAGCCTCCTGAATCACTGGGATTATAGGTGTGCACCACCACATCTGGCTATCGGGATTCTTAATATTTCTGGCTATAAGTCCTTCGTCACATATGTGTATTGTGAATATTACCTCTCAAGTCAAGTCTGACTTATTAATTTACTTAACAGTATCTTATAATGATCAAAATTTTTGATTTTGATGAAATTCAAGTTATATTTTTCATTTATGGTTAGTGCTTTTGGTATCCTAAGAATTTTTAGCACACAGGCCATGAAATTATTCTACTTTCTTTTCTAGAAACATTGTGGTTCTTTTATATTTAGATCTGTAATTCATTTGAGATTAATTTTTAAATATGGCATAAAGTAGTGGAGTTGGGTTCAATTTTCCCATATGCGTACCTGATTATTCTAGTTCCTTATATATTCTCCCCCGCAACTGAATTGCACTATGTGTTTGTTGAAAATTATTTGACAATATAAATGTGAGATTATCTAGACTCTATTAGTCTATGTATTAAGTTTTTTGTCTGTGCTATACTATTGAAGCTTTTTTATTAGAACTTTATAGTTATGCATGGTAGTTTTGATAACTGTAACTTTGTAGAGATTATAATAGTCATCACAGTACATTCAAATGATAATAAATTACTTGTGTTAGCTTTTTGTTGCTGTGACCAAAACATCTGACAACAATAACTTAGAGGAAGAGAAGTTTATTTTGGGCTCATGGTTTCTGAGGTTCAGTCCATAGTCAGCTGACTCCATTGCTTTGGGCCTGATATGAGGCAGAACATTTATTTTTTTTTATTTTTTATTTTTAAATATTTTTTAGTTGTCAATCGATCTTTATTTTATTTATTTATATGTGGTGCTGAGAATCGAACTCAGTGCCTCGCACATGCTAGGCAAGTGCTCTACCACTCAGCCACAGCCCCAGCCCCATGAGGCAGAACATTTATGAGGGAAAGGAGTGACAGAGGACAGCTACTTAGCTCACAGTAGCCAGGAAACAGAAAGAGAAAGGAGCCAGGGATACAATCTAATCCTCAAGGACACGCCCACAATGACCTACTTCCTCTAGCTACACCCCACCTGCCTACAGTTACCACCCCGTAATCCGTTCCAATTATTAATCTATCGAATGAATCCACTGATTAGATTATAGCTTATATAATCTAACCATTTCACTTCTGAACATTTCTGCATGTCTAATATAAGTTTTTTTTTTGGTGGAGGACACCTCATATCCAAACCATAACACCACTTTACAGAAATTTAGAAAACTTACAACAGTACAATGCCATTCACCCCTTCCCCACATGTTTTCTCTTTGCCACATATTTTCCTTCTACATAATTCTAAGCTCCAAAATACATTGGGCTTTAAACAATCATACTTCTAAGAAATTCTAAATTTTATCCACTCATGGCAACTGGGGAGGCTGAGACAGGAGGATTGCAAGTTTGAGGCCAACCTCAACTTAGTGAGACCTTATCTCAAAATAAAAAATGAAAAGAAATGGGAATGTATCTCCGTGGTAAAGTACCCTTGGGTTCAAACCCCAGCACAAAAACATTTTTAAAAATTTTACATAAAAATCTTTAAAAGTGATGCTTTGTATTTCCCTATGTATTTATCCTTTTTGATTGCTCTTAACTCTTTGCTGCATCTCTGGGCTTTTGTCTGGCATTATTTTCCTTTAGCTTGAAGAACTTCGGTTAGCATTCTTTTTTTTTTAAGTTGTCAATGGGCCTTTATTTATATTTATTTATTCATGTATATGTGGTGCTGAGAATCAAACCTAGTGCCTCACACATGCTAGGCAAGTGGGAGCTACACCCCCAGCCTTGTTAGTGTTCTTTTTTTTATATATATATATTTTTAGTCATACATGGATGCAGCGTCTTTATTTTGTTTACTTATTTTTTTTTTTATGTGGTGCTGAGGATCGAACGCAGTGCCTCACATGTGTGAGGCAAGCGCTCTGTCACTGAGCCACAGCCTTAGCCCCTGTTAGCATTCTTTATAGTTCAAGTTTGCTGAAGATAAATTAGTTTGTCTTTTTTTCTGTTAAAAATGTCTTTATCTTTAATGTATATTTTCCCTACATATGAAATTCTAGGTTGGTAAAAATTATTTTATTATCTTCTACTAGCTTTCACTAATTCTTCTGAGATGTCAGGTCAGATTCTTTTTTGTGTTTGTGGTATGGGGAATTGAACACAGGGCACACTACTATTGAGCTATATCCCCCCAATTTTTTATTTTGAGACTGTGTCTTGCCAAGTTACCCAGCCTGGCCTTGAATTTGCAATCCATCTGCCTTAATCTCCTGAGTCACTGGGATTATAGGCCAGTGCCACCACACCTGGGGAGATTCATTCTCATTGTTGGAAATCTTTTTGGAAGTGGCTTGTCCATTGGGAGGCATGGCATGTTAGAAGTGCACATTGTTAGACTGGTAGGGTCAGAGCTATTCTTTAATTATAGGGAGCTTGGAAGATAGTCCTGGGCTTAGGATTTGTGTGTGTGTGTGTGTCCATCTGGGGAATGACCCAGTGATGCAGGAGAGGGGAAAAAAGTTCAGGAGATAGTTGTGCTGCTTCATGCTGAAGAACACCTGCCCATGTTACAGGTAAATGAGTTTGTACTATAAGGGAATTTCCTGACGGGGAGGGATGGCTAGGCCATGCTGCCCCAGCTCTGGTCCCATCCTCTTGGAATGACCACCGGATGATGACTGCTGCTACCGTGATGGCCTTTGGGCTCTGCTCTCTCACTTAATAGTCTAGTGCAAGTGTGAAAAATGGGTGGTGGTGGGTTTGTACTGTGTTAGTTAAGCCAGAATTACATTTCCCAGAAATCCCTTCCTTGCTACTTTGACTTAGGAGGCCATAAAAGACCATTCGTATGAGATATGAAAGGTAAAAAAGAGCCATATTCTTTTCATGTCTGGAAGGTCAATCCAGAGGCTTCAGGTGCTTTTGCCACTCCTGGACATTATCATTTATCTTCTGGCTCATTTTGTTGCCTGGGCATGCAGCCAAGCCTGCAGCTCCTTCAGTTCTCTCTGGATCCTCCTGCAGTTTCTGACTGCTGGGCCTCGTGCTAACTCACATGGATGTTTAGCTCTGTGATGAAGAGTACCAGCTTCCCCTGAAGGATGCTGCATCGTTACAGTTGGAAGCTTGGAGACAGTGAGAGACCAACAGTTCTGGTGAGACCCTATGGATTCCAGTTTGTCTTTCCATTCGCATCCATCTTCCCTATGCAACTTCCTGCCCTGCTTACTTTATGATCCAGTGCTAGATGCAAAGCCAATAGCTTCACAGACCATTTAAGCAGATTTCATAATTGCCTATGCTTATAATAAATTCATATAATAAATATCTTATGAGATGTATCTTCTAGTTGTTTGGTTGCTCTGATTGAACTTCATCTAATATATGAGGCTTCTCTTCATTTTTTATGGTTCAGCTGAAACAAGCTACACAGTTAAGGAAAAATTTACCCCATGCTGAGGAGCAATACAAGACAACTACAAATAGTGCAACCAACTTCTGGATCTTTTTTTCCCCAGTTTCCAATTCTCCCTACCTAACAACCTGTCCCCAGATCCCTCTCCTGGAGAGGACTTTCATTAGCTACTTTGATTCATCAAAGGCAGGTCAAGAGAAGAAAGACAAGAAAGCAGATTTGAATCTTCCTTTCTGCTTGCTTAAGTTCTGTCCCTGGCCCCTAAGTCCTCAAGGTCTATCTTCCCTGCGGGAGCACCTTTCCAGAGGGAAGTGAGTGTGATCTAGTTGCTGGAGACATAACAGAATAAACAAAACAGTGCGAAACTTCTACAGCCAAGAAGCAAACTCAATACCTTCGAGAGCAAATTTTCTTTACTGTTGACATGCTGCCGGTTTTATACGCAGCGTACCACCAAAAACTATACAAAACTGCCCTGCTTCCTTCCTCAGGACAGATGACATCCTCACTCCTTTATGATTTCTTTCTCCTCCTTGATGCTTGTTCTGATACATAGTTTTATTGGTACAAAGTGCTGGGAGGTTGGGAAGAACACGATGTGATTTCCCAGGTCCTGGGGCCCCTCTGTGGATGGAAGCTTTGGTAGCGAGGCTGCCTGGGGCTAAGACAACCTGTGGTTCTTCCCTGAACATGCTGTGTAGACAATGGCCTTCTCCTTCATGGCTCTGGTAGGTCTTAGCCTGCTTTCATCCTTTCTATTCCCTCCCTAGCCCAGTTACATTGAGTACTCACATGGATAGAAGCATTTTGAATAACATCAAGAATTCAGGCAGCTATCATCACAGAGATGGATGACATCAGAGTAAATGTGTAACTGAAAGCTCAGTCCCTGTCTCCAATGGCAATCAATGCCAATTTAATAATGAAAACACAGTTTTGAGAAAAAAGAAAAAGAAGGTTTATTGCTTTACTAGCAAAGGAGAAACACAGGAGACTCCTGTCCCAAAGGCTGTGACTCTCTCGATCAGGAGGGATAGGGGAGTTTTAAAGGGACTTCAAGGGTGTATTCTGGTAGGGGGTCCAAGGATGCCCTGATGGCATGTTAGGATTCACTTGTTAATTTGAGAGATGTTCACTTCCCAGATCCTCAGCTGGCATCTCCTTCCTGTAGTGGGTGTGTTCAAGGGCAATTAACTAGGGGAGGAAAAGATAACACTGTTCCTAATCTTGTTAGGGAGGGAGAGAGGGGAGAAGAGAGAAAAAGACATTTGGTGAAGGGACTACATTACAAATGTAGCCCAACCCGGCACTCTACAAATGAAAAAAAAAAAAAAAAAAGATCCAGGGAGGTTAAATCATGTCAGAGACCTAGCTGTGGAATAGTAGTGGTGAAAGTGGTTGACAATAGTTGACATTGTGTCTCCCTCAAAGACCATGTTCATTTTTATACCCTGTTGATTATATCCTCAATGCACAATGCAGTGACTGGCACATTGCAGGTGTTTAAACACATTTAATGAATGAATGCATGAATGGATTGATATGTTACATGTGCTGAGAGGTAACTAACCTAACACCACAGATCCAACAATACACTGAGGTTGAACATCTTAACCACTGTTGTCAGCAAGGAAATGACTGTTTTTTTCTTTTTTTTGGTACCAGGGATTAAACCACTGAGCCACATCCCCAGCCCTATTTTGTGTTTTATTTTAGAGACAGGGTCTCACTGAGTTGCTTAGTGCCTCGCCATTGCTGAGGCTGGTTTTGAACTTGCAATTCTCCTGTCTCAGCCTCCCAAAGTGCTAGGATTACACTGCGTCCGGCTTGATTGAATTTTTTTGGCCTTGCAAATCTGCTGGGCTTCACTGTCATGGCAGAGCAACATAGGGGCTGCCCTGGGAGGTCACAGTGCCAAACAGAAAGGCTGAACTCACTGTGGCAATTCTGTTTCTCCAGAACTGGTTCTACTAAATTTTTTCTTGTTTCAGTGCTGGGAATTGAACCCAGGGTCTCACCCATGCTAGGCAAGTGCTTTACAACTGAGCTGCATCCCCAGCCCCTACTGAACTTTCTGACATAGGATTTACTTGTTTATGGTAATTTAGTAGTAGGAGCTTGCCTCCAAATTTATTACTCCAAACCTGTGCTTCTAAGTGGTTTTGACAGGATGCAAAAATCTTCAAAGTTTTTTTTTCATCCATCACACACTTTAAATGAAGAGCTGTATTATTAAAGCAAGTACTTTCTCAATGTCATAGATTTTGAATAAATATTCTTAAGGATTCAAATTTATTTCATTCAAACTAGGAAGCACCAACTGTTGATTTTTTTCTACACACTTTCAAAACGAATTTTAAAATCCCAAGCTGCTTCCAAATAACAATTACAGTGTTTGCAGAATCACTGAACAAAAAGGAAATGATTATCTTCTGTTTTAAGGAAACCCTCTGTTTTAAGGTTGTGTTGTTTGTTTGTTTGTTTTTTCTTCATACAAATGTCCTTAATCTAGGGCCAAGCACTTCTGCATTTCTTCTTTAGCTAATTTCTCTCTCTTTCTCTCTCTCACAAACACACACACACACACACACACACACACACACATATCCCTCTCTTTCTCTTTAGTATGTATTTTTAAAAATACATACAAAAAAGGGAAAAGCAACTTTTGAAAAATTAATCTGTGGCTTTGGATGCAGTTTAAATAGATGAAGATTATTTTAAAATCTTTGCTAACATTTTGATAGCTTCTGTAGTTGATAAAAAAGAAAAGAAGACATGGTCCCAGTCCTTTAATTTGAGCCAATCTGTAGGCATAGGCCTGCAGACTGCTTTCTAGTTGGGTGACTGTGGAATCTCTACAACAGAAAATAAGATAGGGTCTTATTATGGTCTTTGAGAAAAAAAAAACATAAATATCGACAGTGAGATTGAACCTAAAATAATGAAAGTCATAATAGCTATTGATAATGACTAAGCTGTTTATGTGCTAAGCTCTCTGCTAAGCAGATACTATTAGTTTCCCACTTCATGGATGAGGAAACTGAGGTCTGTTACTGAACAAATGACTGCTATCCATTCTGTCTCAGAAAAGGATTGAGTCAAAAAGGCAGTGGATAAATTGGTAAACCTGGTTTCAACAGGCAGCTGGTCCTGGCACTGAAAAGAGGATGAAGTGAGGGTCCAGGAATGCAGAACACCAGGAATCTTGACACGCGAGTCCTTGTGTCAGCTAATGTTATCAGGATAACACAATGCTGAAATAATTAATGCACTAAAAACTAGCTGGGTAGCATCTGGCATAAGCTTTGACAGTACTTGCTTGTGAGTGTTATTTTCCACTTCAGAATCTCATTTGAATCTAAGTTTCTGCCTACAGAAAGGGCAGAACAAATCATTCTAATTGTGATGAAAATAAGTGTTATGAAGCTGGGGGAAAATGGAAAAAAAAGGAAAATAAATGTTAAGTTCACTTCCTTCTAAAATTAGGCCATCCTGAACACTGGGCATAAGCAAAAGAAATGGCAAAGCCAGCATTAAAAAAAATACTTTTTAAAGCTGGACTCAGTGGTTCACACCTATAATCACAGCGGCTAGGGAGGCTGAGGCAGGAGGATCGCAAGTTTGAGGCCTGCCTGGCCAACTACCTAGTGAGACTGCCTCAAAAGAAAAAGTAAAAAGGACTCGGATGTAGCTCAATGGTACAGCCTTGCATAGCATGCATAGGTCCCTGGGTTTGATCTCTAGTACTACCAAAACAAAACAAAACAACATCAACAACAACAAAAAATACAACCCCCCCAAAACAAAAAACCAACCAAACAAAAAAAATTCCCAAACCAAAAATACAATAAAAATGTAGCCCCCCCCTACATTTATCTTTATGCCCTACATAAAGATACTTTATCAAAGTGTCACATTACCTTTGTACATAAATTGAATAGTATCTAACTAGTGATAACTTTCAGGAAATGAAATGATCAGAATAAATAATAATTAAGCACCTGCAGTGTGCTCAACACTGTTCAATGAGCTTTATGTGGGCAATCTCAGTTATTTTAAATAAGATCTTGTAGATGTGAATTTAAGACTTAGAGAAGTTAAGAAAGCAGTGCCCACGAATAACAAAACCAGCACAAGTGAGGCTGAAATTTGGTGTGGGCAGCCTGCAGTGGAAATACAATCAAGTTCATATAGTTCAACCAGTGTTTAACTCATGTCTGTTGCCTGCAAACAATGAGTTGGATTTTTCTTGTCCTCTTCACATTTAGTTTAGACACTCTCCATGGTATTTAATGACAGAATTTTGTCTTGTTTTGTTTTGGTCATCCAGGCTAATTGTCCCATGACCCCAAAAGTTTACACTTAAGCCTCTCACACAGATTCTCTGAAGATACTAGCTAGTTAGAAAACTGTGTGGAAGAGTGAAGCTCTAGATGTAGCAGCCCCCAGGTGCTTCCTGTTGGAATTCTTAGGCTATTTGAAGAGAGCAAAAATGAATTCACCAGGCAGAGCACCTCATCCAGGATTTTTTTTTTTTGTCTTTTTTTTTTTTTAATACCAGAGATTGAACTCAGTGGTACTCGACTACTGAGCCACATCCTCAGCCCTATTTTGTGTTTTATTTAGAGACGGGGTCTCACTGAGTTGCTTAGTACCTTGCTTTTGCTGAGGCTGGCTTTGAACCTGAGATCCTCCTGCCTCAGCCTCCCAAAGTGCTGGGATTACAGGCGTGACTGCAGGTTTTGATAAGAATTCTAATGTAGCATGGAGTGACAAAGATGCTCTTCTAGGCAAACTCTAGTTGGGCTCCCTGAGCTCATTTTCAGTGAGACCTCTTCCTTGGGCATGCCCTCAGAGCCCAGTTTTATCAAGAATCCTGTTAAGTCAATTTATCCAGAATCCCCACCCTTGACGTCTGGATGGCCTTGGATATCTGATGGAATTCCTCTTCCCCCACTCTCCCTCAGGTGATGTCTGAGCACCTTGGCCCGCTGCCTGCAGGAGTCCTGCCCCCTCAGTTCTGCCACTGGAATCCCTGTTAACCCTGACGTTTCCTCTCAGCAATTTTCCTTCCTCCAAACCTCATCACTGGCCAGAGATTCCCACTTATCCTTGTTCTATTCAGAGTTGAACCCAATCTTTCTCCCCTACTGCAAAACCCCATTGCTATAGTCTCTGTGCCCACGGTGAGAGTCCTAAATAAAGTCTGTGTTAGTGTTTTGTTTTGTTTTGTTTTTGTACCGGGGATTGAACTCAGGGGCCACTGAGCCACATCCCCAGCCCTATTTTGTGTTTTATGTAGAGACAGGGTCTCACTGAGTTGCTTAGTGCTTCGCCATTGCTGAGGCTGACTTTGAACTTGGGATTCTCCTGTCTCAGCCTCCCTAAGTGCTGGGATTACAGGCATGCGCCACCGTGCCTGTCTTGTGTTACTGTTTTAACAAGTGTCAGAGTAATTTTTTCTTTAACATAAGTCTTTTTTTTAAAGCCTTATGGATTTTGTATAAATTGGATTTTCCTACTTCATTCTAGGGGTTCTTCCTACTTGAATTTTGCTTTGAGCTTCAGTTAAACATAAATGTAAAAAATTTAAAAAGTCAAGTCAATCCTTTTTTAACTGACTTGAGTTGGAATTGTACATAACCTTTTTCCAGAGAAATTCAGGTACATTTTTCTTTTTAATAGAAAATACCTCATATTCACTTTCCTTGTCTCCCATGGTGACTTATGTAACTGGTTCATGAACAGCTTTCACTCAGAATGTTGCCAAAAGCTTGGTCTTTGTCCCAGATGCCAATCCAATAATGAGGACGCGCTTTCTTTTTTTTAATATTTTTTAGTTATAGATGGACTCAATGTCTTTATTTTGTCTATTTACTTTTATGTGATGCTGAGGATCTAACCCAGTGCCTCACATGTGCAAGGCAAGCACTCTGCCACTGAGCCACAACCCCAGCCTGAGGACAAGGTTTTGAGAAAAACGAAAAAGAAGGTTTATTGCTTTGTTAGCAAAGGAAAAACACAAGGGACTCCTGTCCCAAACTCTGTGATTCTGCCCATCAGTAGGAACAGGGGGCTTTTTAAAAAATGACTCAAAGGCTACCTTCCTTGTGTTCTCTGTCTGGAGTTGTAATTAACTTGTTAATTTCTGAGCTCTTCTGGTACCAACTCCAAAGTCTGGATTATTTCATTCCTATGGTGAGTGTGTACTCAAGGACAGATAACTCTGCCTAGGATGGGGAAGAAAGGTCATCCTGTTTCCCCTGAGATTAGGGAGAGGGAGAAATTAAGGAGGAACAGGGAGAGAGGAAGAGAAAGAAACAAGACCACTTAAAAAATAAGTTTCAGTGGTAGAGCTGCAAGGGCTATATTCAAAGCTTAAGTGGACACTGATAGAAGAACCCTTATGAGGGCTGGGATTGTGGCTCAGTGGTAGAGCGCTTGCCTCGCATATGGGAGGCACTGGGTTCGATCCTCAGCACCACACATAAATACATGAATAAATAAAGGTAAATCAACAACTAAAAAAAAATTAAAAAAAAAAAGAACACATGATAACAAACAAGATATATTTCTACAATTCAGTTCTGACTGTCTACCTAGAGTTAGTAGCATCAGACCCCTCAGGGTTAAGGTCTCAGACCTACAAAACTGTCCTCACTTCAGATGCTAGTCAAAAGCACAGGTCCCTGTGGCCGCAAAGCTGGGGTTCCCCACCTCTCCTCTTTCAGGTTCAATTATTTGCTAGCATGGGTCAAAAAACTCCAGAAAATACTTATATTTACCAGCTTATTATTTAAAAATACAAATAAATAGTCAGAAAGTCAAGCATAGACTTCTGTCCCCATAGATCTGGGGTGTCCACTTAATGCTTTGAATACAGCCCTTACTGCTCTGCCATTGCAACTTATTTTTTAAATGGCCATGTTTCTTTCTCTTCCTCTCTCCCTGTTCCTCCTTAATCTCTCCCTCTCCTTAATCTCAGTGGAAACAGGATTACTTTCCTTCCCCATTCTTTGCAGAATTTTCTGTCCCTGAGTACACACCCATCATAGGAACAAAGTAATCCAGACTTTGGGGATGGCACCCGAAGTTCTCAGAAATGACCATCTCCCAAATCAACAAGTGAATTACAACTCCAGCAGAGAACACGTGGAAGGTAGCCTTTGAGTCATCTCTATGAAAGCCCCTGTTCCTGCTGATGGGCAGAATAACAGTGTTTAGAACAAGAGTCCCTTGTGTTTCTCCTTTGCTAGCAAAGAAATAAACCTTTTTCATTTTTCTCAAAACCATATCCTTGTTATTGGATTGGCATTGGAAACAAGGACCAAGTTTTCAGCAACAAATTTTGGGACCCAGGTGGGACCCGAGAGCAGCTCCTGCTCTGGCTTTCTTGGGTAGGCCTGGCTCTCCATGGACATTCGCTTGCATGCTGAGGATTCACGGTGCAAGTGTACTTGTTGAGAGCCAACTGCAGGAGAGTTAGGAGACAGAGTTTGCCTCAGGTCAAACCAGAAGAGCTGTTCCTGTGAGTAAAGGGAGGGACTGAGAGGCCATCCCAGCAACTGCCTAAGCTCCTTTTGCTACTGGGACCTCCCACTTTCTCTCCCTGAATGGTACAGGTTGCTACATCATGGTCCTCTTTGACAAAAAGAAAACTGAACTCAGTAAAGTTGTGCCACCCTTGGCCATTTGGTAAACTCCCTGGTGTGTACACCAAGACCCTTGATTCTACACACATTTTCCTCTTTGTGGGAACATCTGGTCTCCTTTTCTGGGGACATCGGTGGCATCACTGGTGTAGAAGTCACAGTTAAATGGGACTTGAGAATCTAAGGATATGTACTCCCTTCTGATCTGTTCTAGGTTCTCATCTGTTTGTTGGCCTTGGGCTTGGGAATCCCCTGTGGTTGTCTGTTTTGTCTGTATCTGCTACTGCCCCTTTTAAGACTTGGACAGTATCGCACTGATTCTATAGGTAGTCTCTTGGGAAAGATCTTGGCTGGTCAATTTAAAGGTTCCCATCTGTTGGCCATGGTTCGGGGGCTCCTCTCTGGTTGTGTCTCTCTGTGTTTCTTTTTTGTACAATCTTGCTATTGGATTGGGTCTGTCAGAGGTAAATTAAGTTGAAGAAAGGGTCACCTATAAGTCTGTCTAAGATAATGTTTTACTGTAATGATCTGGTTTTTAAATAGCTTTCTAGATTATTTTATAATCTTGTAGTTGGAGTTGATCTGTCAAAAGTAAATTAATTGGAAGAAATTTGCATGTGCAGGTCTGTCTGTTTTAAAGGTTCCCATCTGTTAGCCCTGGTTTCGGTGATCCTCTCTTTGTGTGTGTGTGTGTGTGTGTGTGTGTGTGTTTGTCTGTTACTGGCCCTTTAAAACATGGGCCATGCTGCATTGATTCTACTGGTAGTCTCTTGAGCAGAGATATCTTGGCTGCATAGGCCACCTATAGGGATAAGCCTGAGAAAGAGGGTTTACTGTAACACACTCTGGCCTTTAAATGGTTTTTCTGGATTATTATACAATCTTGACATTTGAAGTTGGTCTGTCAGGTATAAAGTATATGAAAGAGATTCTGTATGTACAGCATTTATGCAGTTGCATGATAAGGGCTTTGAACTGTTAGGAACTAAGTTGAAGGTGCCAAAAGGCACTGCCTCTGGTGCAAGGATAGCAGGACACCAGCAGAAAGGGTCAAAAAGATTTAAATATTTTACACCCAGTTCTGGCACTCCCAGCATCTGGCCCCAGGCAGCACAGATCATCTCTCTTTGGTTCAAGGACACCAACCCTAAATTGGAGGGAAAAAATCCCAGAAAATCTGCCTGGGCTGTAAAAAATGGCCAAAGAGAACCTGGCTTCTGCCCTGCCTTCCAGCCACTTTTGCCCCTGGGGGATGGAAGCTGCTGGCCACAAAGGATGTGGCAGTAGTTTCCAGCCCTGTCATGTTATGATGTGGGGACAGGAATAGTCTCCCCTGTTAAGATCTGACAGGACACCCCATTTGACCAGGGAATATTCATCACTGGGGCAATCAAACTAAATGCCTGGGGAGACTGGCCGAATACATAACTACACCCAGAAAAAAGAAAAAAAAAAAGACAGAAACTAAGGCCAACCTGTGTTGTGTAGGCAGCCTCTGCAAAGGCATCTTCAAGAAGCCTAAAGGAAAGGATGGAAAGGGCCTCCTCCATCAATATGCTTAGTATAAGAAAAAGGTTGAAATGTAGACTCTGGGTACAATGAACAGTGGGGAACTCACAAAGAGTGGATGGCATTGTGATAATGATCACAGAGACAGGTCAGGCTCAAAATTATCCTGTGATCCAATCCCTTGAATGCAATCTGGGCAAATAAAGATTAAGGAACAGTTTTAGGGTTTGTTTTTGTTTTTGTTTTGTTTTGTTTTGTATATGCTGGATTGTCCAAGCTTCTTCTAGGATAAAATTTGTGTAAATTAAATGCACAAATAACATTCACAAGGTCTGTTTCAGAATATTAATTTAAGAAGGGTCCAAAACTAGAAAAGATAAAAGAAAATTATAGGTATGGAAATATGTTTTAGTACAAAAAATTGGAAGGTAAAAGAAATGTTTCTGGATGAGAAAGTATTTTGTCTGGTAAAGCAATATTTTTGGGCTAAATTCCAAGATGGAAGAGGACAAAACTAATATGTAAATTGTGAATGTCTAAGTAAGTGGCAGAAGTTTTTTGGAAGGTAAATCTCAAAAAGTTTGTGTGTGATTACATTAGGCATAATTAGCACAGTCAGTTAAAGTTATTTGAACTGTAATGTACTGATATGAAACAAAGTCTGAAACACTGATCTGCTCTTATATCAAGATGACTTTCTTGTACTTATTAGGTTTTATTACCTAATAAGGGAAGTCAAGTCTTAAAGGAATTGGAGTTTGTACCTGTTTTAAAGTTGTAAATAATTATTTTGTAACTGGCTAAATAAACAACTGTTATTTAGGTTATAACAATATAGTTGACACCCAAAATATATGTGACTAGGTATGTGTATGCATCTGAGAACTATACATGTCTAAGCCTTGTCTAAATGTTACATAAAAAATTATAAAATGAAAGTTTATGTAAATTTACAGGTAAGATAACCAATAACTGTTCTCTTTGATACATTTTATCTGATGGAAGGATCACACTGTAATTTGAAGACCTGTTTTATATCTATTTGCTTTGACTAAGTTAATTACTGATCATTAACACTGTTTCCTAAATGTGTAAGAGATTTAAGGCTATTGATTTTTGTTAGCCCATGCAGACCTGTGATTATTGTTACCACACACTCCAGATCCTAAATTGTACTTTAAAAGTTAAACTTAGTTAAATGTAAAGCTTAGAAGTGCAATTTGCCAAGTTGATGATATCCAAACTAAAATTATCTATAGGAAAAGTCTTATATTTGTATAGAAATGACAAATTTCGTTGGTATTTATTCATGTCATTTGATGTTTTAGAGCTGCATAAAGTAACCTGTTGTCAAAAGGCTGTATGTGCAATTTTGTGTTACTCTTCACATTGGAATTGGGATTTAAATTTTTGGAAGATAAGAAGAAGATCCTGATCTGTTTAAGGATGACACTGTAAAACATGGAAGTATTCTGCTACTTTTTCCACAAAAGAAAGTTAAAAGTTCTCTTATTCTTTCTTTAATTCATGTTTCAGATGTAATGCTGTATTGTGTTATTTGTTTTTTTTTTTCCTTTTTAAAATAAACTTTATTAATATATCATTTTAATCTCATAAAATCACCAATTCTAAGTGTACAATTAAATGCTTTTTGTTAAATGGATTGAGCAATCATTGCTACAATTCAGTTTTAGAAACATTTCATCTCCACAATAAGATCCCTTGTGATCATTTAGAGTTAATAATTTGTTCTTGTCCTCATTCCCAGTAACCTCTAATCTAGTTCCTG
>CM053408.1:21716442-21776735 GCA_028644305.1 Xerus rutilus | reverse complement strand
CTGGAACTCTGGAGCGGAACTGAGGCAGGCCCAGAGCGCACCAGGGTGGGGCCTCTTCACGCTGGAGTCTCTGGAGGCCACTCTTTCCCTGGGTGTGCTTTCCTCTGTGGCTGTTAGCAATCAGACTCTGGTCAACCCTTAGTTGGACGTATTGTGTTGTTTGTGAGGAGCCCCATCTTACCTGAGATAAAGCTCTGCCTCTCATCTTAGTCCATGTTAGAATGACTCCAAAATAGGCTAGACTTCAGCTCATTTAAAGTTGTGTTGAAAAGATGGATTTTTGTTGTAAAGATTACTATGATCTCAAACAGGGAATATAACCTATAACTAAATAAAAGTTCAAGATTATAAAAGTCATTTTTCTTGATTCATAGCTATTACACAAACTGAATTTTTTTAAATTTTTTTTTTAGTTGTAGATGGACACAATGTCTTTATATTGTGTTTGTATGTGGTGCTGAGGATCGAACCCAGGGCCTCACGCATGCAAGGCAAGTGCTCTACCAGTCAGCTACAATCCCAGCCCAAAACTGCATGTTTTTGTTCTGTTAATTTTATTTTATATTTTCCTTGTAAACTTTATAAGTATTAACTGTTAGTGTTTTGTAGAGGTACTGCTTCTTAAAAAAACTCTAATCTGTGTTAATTTGAGATAATAGGCCATCAACTACAGGACAGCCAGTATATAATGCTGACTTCCAGTACTAATACTGACCCCAATTAAATGAAAGGGGTATCTGTAAAATTATAGATGTTGGAGTTATTACCTGTTGTTCCCTTTTTAAGACTGGTGAAACTGGCTTGCTGGGTATTTAAAACCAAAAACTTGAAGATCAAAGTCAAGGAAGTAAAAAGGCCAACATTTTGGCTCTTGCCCTTTCAGGTCAGCCAGGATGCAGAGAACAACAGGACAATGCTTTGGGCCTGCAGCTCTGGTAAGTCACCTGATCTGCTGATCAGGGACATGGAGAGGGCCCTAGAGAACAAGAAGCCAACCAGTGCACATTCTGCAAAGAGAAGGATCATTGGAGATATAAATGTACCTGATGCTTCCAAGAGTTATCTTTGAGGAATCTCAGCAGACTCTAAACAGTAGATAAGAACAAGGTCAGTTTTGACAAACTTGGTCTTAAACACCTGGCAAAAGAGTACAGCCGGGCTGGGGTTGTGGCTCAGTGGTGGAGCGCTTGCCTACCATGTGTGAGGCACTGGGTTCAATTCTCAGCATCGCATATAAATAAATAAAATAAAGTCCATTGATAACTAAAAATAATTTTTAAAAAAAGTACAGCCTAAAAGCACAGTCTTACATGGACATTTGAAAGGAAAAACAATGGTTTTTAAAATGTAACTTAAGATGTATAATAGTGTCAGCCCTACCAAAAGTAAGTAAAGCTGGAGGTTATAAAGAAAGTGTTCTTGTGTGAGAGTGAAAATAATAATCTCAAGAGTCCCAAATTCAAAATTTCTGGGACACTAAGAAGGCTGTGTTAAGAGGAAAGTTCATTGCATTGAGCTCATTCATTAAAAAAAGAAAACGTCAACAAATAAATGACCTGACATTACATCTCAAAGCTCTAGAAAAAGAAATCAACACCAAAAGAAGAAGGAAACAGGAAATAATTAAAATCAGGGCTGAAATCGGGCTGGGGTTGTAGCTCAGTGGTAGAGCGCTTGCCTCACATGTGTGAAGCACTGAGTTCGATTCTCAGCACCACATAAAATAAATAAATAAAATAAAGGTCTATCAACAACTAGTAAAATATTTTTTAAAAAATCAGGGCTGAAATCAATGAAATTGAAACAAAAGAAACAATTCAAAAAATTGACAAACAAAAAGCTGGTTCTTTGAAAAAATAAATAAAATTGATAAGCCCTTAGCCACCCTAACAAAAAGAAGAGAGAAACTCAAATTACTAAAATTCATGATGAAAAGGAAATATTATGACAGATGTTATTGAAATACAGAAGATAATTATGGGCTGGGGTTGTGGCGCAGTGGTAGCGTGCTCGCCTAGCATGCGTGAGGCACTGGGTTCAATCCTCAGCACCACGTAAAAATAAAATAAAGATATTCTGTCTGCCTACAACTAAAAAATAAATATTAAAAAAAAAAGAAATACAGAAGATAATTAGAAACTATTTTGAAAATCTATACTCCAGTAAAATAGAAAATCTTGAAGACACTGAAAAATTTCTAGAGACATGTGATCTGCCCAAACTGTATTGAAAGGACATATACAATTTAAACAGATCAATTTCAAGCAAGGAAATAGAAGACACCATCAAAAGCTTACCAGCCAAGAAAAGTCCCAAGACCAGATGGATTCTCAGCTAAGTTCTATAAGACCTTCAAAGAAGAATTAATACCAATACTCCTCAAATTAGTCCATGAAATAGAAAAGGAGGGAACCCTACCAAACTCATTCTATGAGGCCAGTATCACCCTGATTCCAAAACCAGACAAAGACACATCAAAGAAAGAAAATTTCAGACTAATATCCCTGATGAACATAGATGCAAATATTCTCAATAAAATTCTGGCAAATTGCATACAAAAACATACTGAAAAGATAGTGCACCACGATCAAGTGGGTTTCATCCCAGGTATGCAAGGTTGGTTCAACATATGGAAATCAATAAGCATAATTCATGACATCAATAGACTTAAAGACAAGAATCACATGATTATCTCCATAGATGCTGAGAAAGCATTTGACAAAATACAGCACCTCTTCATGTTCAAAACACTAGAAAAACTAGGGGGGCTGGGATTGTAGCTCAGCGGTAGAGCACTTGCCTCGCATGCGTGAGGCCCTGAGTTCGATCCTCAGCACCATATACAAAGCAATAAAATAAAGACACTGTGTTCATCAACAACTAAAAAAATATTAAAAAAAAAACAAAAACAAAAAACTAGGGATAGCAGGAACATACCTCAACATTGTAAAAGCTATCCATGCAAAACCAAAGGCCAACTCATCCTAAATGGAGAAAAATTGGAAGCATTCCCTCTAAAATCAGGAACAAGACAGGGATGCCCTCTTTCACCACTTCTATTCAACATAGTCCTTGAAACTTTAGACAGAGCTATTAGATAGATGAAAGATATTAAAGGGATACAAGTAGGAAAAGAACTCAAACTATCATTATTTGCTGATGACATGATTCTACACTTAGAGGATCCAAAAAATTCCACCAGAAAACTTGTAGAATTAATAAATGAATTCAGCAAAGTATCAGGATATAAAATCAGTACCCATAAATCAAATACATTTCTATACATCAGTGATAAATCCTCTGAAAGAGAAATTAGTAAAACTATCCCATTCACAATAGCCTCAAAAAAATAAAAATAAAAAATAAAATACTTGGGAATCAATTTAACAAAGAGGTGAAAGACCTCTACAATAAAAACTAGAGAACACTAAAGGAAGAAATTGAAGACCTTAGAAGATGAAAAGATCTCTCATGCTCTTGGATAGGCAGAATCAATATTGTCAAAATGGCCATACTACCCAAAGTGCTATACAGATCCAATGTGATTCCAAATAAAATCCCAAATGTCATTCCTTATAGAAATAGAGAAAGCAGTCATGAAATTCATTTGGAAAAATAAGAGATTCAGAATAGCCAAAACAATGTTTAACAAGAAGAGTTAAGTAGGAAGCATCACAATACCAGAACTTAAACTATACTACAAAGCTACAATAACAAAAATGGCATGGTACTGGCACCGAAAGAATTGACAAAAAGAGATATGTCAATTGACATGTCAATTGACCAAAATTGACAAAAAGAATTGGCAAAAGAGACATGTAAACCAATGGTACAGAATAGAAGACATAGAGAGAAATCCACATAAATACAGTTATCTCATAGTAGACAAAGGTGCCAAAAACATACATTGAAGACAAGATAGCCTCTTCAACAAATGGTGCTGGGAAAACTGGAAATCCTTATGCAGCAATACAAAACTAAACCCCTATCTCTCACCATGCACAAAACTCAACTCGAAGTGGATCAAGGACCTAGGAATTAGAACAGAGACCCTGCGCCTAATTGAGGAAAAAATAAGCTCAAATCTTCATCACGTCAGATTAGATTCCAACTTCCTTAACAAGACTCTTAAAGCTCAAGCAATAAAAGCAAGAATCAATAAATGGGATGGATTCAAACTAAAAAGCTTCTTCTCAGCAAAAGAAACAATCAATGAGGTGAACAGAGAGCCCACATTCTGGGAGCAAGTTTTTGCTACACATGCATCTGATAGAGTACTATTCTCCAGGATATATAAAGAACTAAAAAAACTTAACACCAAAAAAAACCTAATCAATAAATGGCCTAAGGAGTTGAACAGACATTTCTCTAAAGAAGATACACAATCGATCAACAGACATATGAAAAATGTTCAACATCTCTAGCCATCAGAGAAATGCAAATCAAAACTACTCTAAGATTTCATCTCACACCAGTTAGAATGGCAATTATCAAGAAAACAAACAATAAGTGTTGGCAAGGATGTGGAGGAAAAGGCACACTCATACATTGCTGGTGGGACTGCAAATTGGTGTAACCAATCTAGAAAGCAGTATGGAGATTCCTTAGAAAATTTGGAATGGAACCACCATTTGACCCAGCCATCCCACTCCTCGGTCTATACCCAGAGGACTTAAAAACTGCATACTACAGAGACGCAGGCATTTCAATGTTTATAGCAGCACAATTCACAATAGCTAAACTGTGGAACCAACCTAAATACCCTTTGATAGATGAGAGGATAAAGAAACTGTGGTATATATACACAATGGAATATTACTCAACATTAAGAGAGAATAAAATTATGGCATTTGCAGGTAAATGGATGGAGTTGGAGAATATTATGCTAAGCAAAGTAACCCAATTCCAAAAAAACCAAAGGCCAAATGTTCTCTCTGATAAGTGGGTGCTGATCCATAATGGGGGAGGGGCATGGGAAGAATGGAGGAACCTTGGTCAAAGGGGAGGAAGGGGAGGGAAGGAGATGTGGGGGCAGGAAAGATGGTGGAATGAGATGGACATTAATGCCCTAGGTACATGTATGACTGCACACATGGTGTAACTCTATTGTGTAGATCCAGAGAAATGAAAAGTTGTGCTCCATTTGTGTACAATGAATCAGAATGCATTCTGCTGTCATGTACACCTAGTTAGAATAAATAATTAGAATATATAAATTCTAAAAAAGAATCAAATGCTTAAAAAAAGTCACAAATTCATTCTGAGTTGAGTCCGATTTCATAAACCTATAAATCTTCCTAACCTCCTATATTGATGAACTTGATCTGTTTTTTACTGATGAGTTACTGTTCTCATAATTTTCAGAGGCTGGCTGAAATACTAATTGTTTTTGTGCTAATTATTTACAAAAAAAAAAAATAATGCTTTGCTGCCATTATTGTTGTCTTAGCAGGATCCCTGCTCCATGTATGTCTTGTCCAGTCACCTGGCATCTGCCACTGTGGCCCTCTAGACTACTCTGATGCTGGATGCCCTTAACTCTCCACACCCCACCTGATAGAGAACAAGGAGTTTGGGTTACTTCCCCCAACTCTGCCCCTTTAAACAGGAAGCAGTTTGGAGATGTCACCATTTTTTCATAGAAATGAAATGTAGAAATTGACAGTGGCGAAATGTAGCAGTGTCCGCTTTATGCTTTGACTATAGCCCTTGCTTTTTAATTTTTTTTTTTTAGTTGTTGATGGATCTTTATTTATTTATTTATTTAAAACATTTATTTTTTAGTTGTAGGTGGACAGAATATATTTTATTTTTTTATGTGGTGCTGAGATCGAACCCAGTGCCTCACGCATGCTAGGCAAGCATGCTACCACTGTGCCATAACCTCAGCCCCTGGATCTTTATTTTATTCATTTATTATTTGTATGTGGTGCTGAGGATCAAACCCAGTGCCTCATGCATGCTAGGCAAATGCTCTACCACTGAGCTACAGCCCCAGCCCTGCAATTTATTTTTATCATGGCCATGTTTCTTTCTCTTCCTCTCTCTGTTCCTCCCTAACCTCTTCCCCTTCCTAATCTCAGGGGAAACAGGATTACATTTCTTCCCTATCCTAGGCAGAGTTATCTGTTCTTGAGAACACACTTACCATAGGAATGAAGTATCCAGACTTTGGAGTTGGTACCAGAAGATTTCAGAAATTAACAAGTGAATTACAACTGAGGACAAAGAACCTGTGGAAGGTAACCTTTGAGTCACCTCTTTAAACCCTTCTGTTCTTGCTAATGGGCAGAATCACAGCATTTGGGACAAGATCCCCCTGTGTTTCTCCTTCGCTAGCAAAGCAATAAACCTTCTTTTTCGTTTTTCTCAAAACCATGTCCTCATTATTGGATTGGCAGCAGGGACAAAGACTGAGCTTTCAGCAACACTGTCAAAGCATATGGATGTGTTCCTCAAGTTGGAAGCTCTCTGAACTGTATTGATTCAAGAATTTTTTTTTTTTTTTAACCAGGATTAAACCCAGGGGCACTTAACCACAACCCTCTTACAATTTTATTTAGAGACAGGTCTTGTTAAGTTGCTTAGGACCTCACTAAGTTGCTTAGGACCTCGCTAAGTTGCTGAGGCTGGCTTTGAACTCTCAATCCTCCTGCCTCAGCCTCCCAAGCTGCTGGGATTACAGGCCGGCACCACTGCATCTGGCTTGATTTAGATTTTAATGGAAATCTCATTGTATGGACATGATTGATTAAATTATTGGCAACTGCTGATTAGGTCAATCAACCCTTTCCCCCAACCATGCCTTGGGGATGGGGATGAAAGTTCCAACCTTGTAATCAGGGCTCAACCTTTCTGGCTACCAACCCCCTTCCTGAAGCCATGTAGGGTCTCCAGCCACCAGTCATCTCATTAGCACAGGAGACTCCAAGAGTTTTAGGAGTTCTTTGCCAGGCACTAGGGACAAAGACAAATGTTTACTTTTCAAATTGTATTATAGATTTTACTATTTGCTAAAAACTGGGCACAATTCTACTTCATGAAAACCATTTCCAGAATGGCCCTTTATGTTTATTGTTTTTTTACTTTGAAAAGATAAACCTCTTCCTGTTTCAGAATCTGGTTGAATAGTTCATATAACTGTTATTTAGAACTAGGAGTAGGGATACTTGGACACTGTTGTATTTTTATTTTTCTGTAGCTGGGGATGAAACCCAGGGACTCATACACACTAGGCAAACAGCTCTACCACTAAGTCACAACCCCAGCCCTGAAAACCAGTATATTTGAGCTTTCTAATACAAATTCCAGGAAATTTATATGCTTGGGTGGGACATAAATTAATTTGAGAAAATAACATATCCATCTTTAAGAAAATTTCAGTATGCCCAACCCCGACTCTCTTTGCATTAAATGTTCTCTATGGTTCTCTGGAAACACTCAATAAGTGAGAGAAAAACCTGCCAACAACAACAATAACAAAAACAAAGTGAAAGAACTCAGGATCATGGTTACCTCTGAGTTGTAAGAATGGGAATATTGGACTATGGAGAGACTCAATTGTTATAAAGATGAAAAGAAAAAAGAAGTCCAAAGAAATTAAGTAGTGTTAAAACTTGTGAAATCTGGGTAGTTGATGAGATGACTGTATTATATTCTAGATCTTTTTATATGCTTGACATAGTTACATTAAAAGTTCCCTTTTTTTCTGTTTACCTACTGCCACATTTTATGGATTCATGGAACCAATTTTGTGTTGGCAAGTGAGCTATGCACAAAATAGTGAACACACCAGGGAGGCAAAATACCATGAGTCTTTTCAGCGAAATGATGACACATTCATGACAGGCAATCCAGATGAAGACGTAAGGGTGGTTGAAGGAGGAATATCAAATCCCGCCTCTTCTTCTTTTCCTTTCCTAGGAAAGTTACTTGAGAAGGGATCATAAATATCTATTTTAGGGACACTGGAAATGTACATTCAGGAGACTGATTTTCCTGTTTGGAAGTTATTTTTATTTTTCAAAAGCAAAACAGCTCAGGGTGGTGTTCAGAAGAAGGTGAGGGGACAAACGGTGGCTGAGTGGAACCTGGGCTTTGAGGTCTGAAGATGGAGGTGACCTGCCACAGACCCTAACTGGCTGCCTCACAAACTGGGGGAGACTCTAGGCTGAGGCTGAGGTCCTTCAACAACAGTTGTGAGAGGTGATTGGACAGGGTCCACAACCTACAGCAGCAAGAGGGACCTTCAATGCTTGTCTATGCCTTTTCCTAGAGACTCCTGAAACAGGGTCTGAGGCGTATAGTTCTTTCCCCCGAAACCTCCTGTTTTTACATGGGAGCCCTATTGGTGTTGGTGAGGTGTGGGAGCAGGGAAGCATTCTGCGGTCCTGTGATTCAGTTTGTTTTGTTAGTGACCTGTGTCCCTGGGCTGCAATTTCCATGCGTGCTTCTCAGTTCCTGCTCCCCTACCTTAGGTGAGGCAGGAAGAATAGAGGGGGCTGGCATTGGGTATTTCCCTTCCCCCAGGTCCATTCGGCTCTTTAGTAAAATAGTTTGTCTTAAAGGCAGGCATTGTTAAGGTGAATAGAAATCTCTAGGCATATTTCAAAATTGTTACTTTTCCCTTCTCTGCAGGAAGCCAGGGAGGATTTGTCTCTGATCTTCACAGTGAGAACCTAGTGGGGTTCCTGGAGATTAAAAGAAAAAAAAAATCATGAAAGTATGAAAGACCTTCTAAGACTGGGCACCCTTGGAGGTTTTAACTCTCAAGCTAGTCAACATGGAGCTTCCAGCAATTCCTCAATTACAATTTTAACTATCCTACCAATATTGACTCCAGATGTGAGCTTTGTATTGGGCTCAGCTGTGGCTTCTGCTCCTACACATCCAGTAAGCTGTCCCTCTCTGATCCTACCTGACCCTCCAGTTTTTGAGGTGGCAGTTTGCCCTGTGACCTCTAATCTTTGATGGATCTGAGAAGAGTTGCTGATTTTCAGTTTGTTGTGCTTTTTTTCTTGTTGTGAGGATAGAGTGACAACTTCCAAGGTTTGTACATGTCAAGCCAGAAAATGGAAGTCTCTCAGAAGGAAATCTAATACAAGGATTAGGTGCTAACAGAATCTTAAGAAAAGTCGGAGAAATGGAAATTGGGGAATACCGCTAAAGTTTTGGGTTCAAGTTTTCACCACTATAAATTTAAACTGGAGGCTGGGAAGACGTGGACATCACTGCCGTCACTGCCTCCACCTCAAAGCTGATCCAACACCGGAGTGTGGAATCTGACCCCAAGCCCCTCACATCGGTCTGTCTGACCTTGCTTGCCTACCACCACAGTAGCATCTGTCACTTTAAGCAGGACAATCTTGTCATGAATCAAAGTCTAAGCATCCTACTCTGTGTGTTTGTTCTTTGTTCTAATTTTCCAGTTCTCTTCTTCATATTCCATTTCAGTTACTGGGTCTCCGTCATCTTGCCCTGTATCTGTTTCTCTCTCTATTTTGCAGTCCTGGCCTCTTCCTGATTATTCTTTCCAGTCCCATGAAAAGGATCTTCACAAACCGTTGCTTGTTTGCTGGGATCTCTACTCATTGCTTTCCCTGAAGATATATCTGTTTTTGATATTCACTCAAAGTGGAAAAAAATTCATGACATATTAAGTGAAAGAGTATATTATCAAAGAGCATACCATGTATAATTCAAAGTTTGTGTGTGTGCATGCGTGTGCATGTGTATACATATGGGGTATGAATACTAGAACTATATACATCAAAATATTAATAGCAAGCATCTCTCTGTTGTAGAATCAACATAATTTTATTTTCCTTTTGATATGGAAAATATTTTTTTATCTTTCCATGCTGAATACGCATTACTTATATGTCTTGGGAGCATATTAAAGATTTTGATGTTGATCAGCTTATCATCTATGATTAATAATCTAGAAACTTTCATTTTTTTCCTAAAATAAACAAAGTAGAGAACTAAAGTCAGAAAGATAGTATGCCCCTGGCAACTCTGTGCATGCAAATTTCAAGACATGATAAGGTTCAGCACTATTTCTGCTTTGCAGAAAATATGTAGAGTAGAACTAGAAACCACCTTGTGAGGTACCTGGAGGTGTAGATCTTATAATCCCATCAGTCATTCTTCAAAGACTTCACTGCCATAAATGGAATCATCAAACTGTAATGGTATCGTTGGTTTGCTTTGTAAAAATCTTGTACATTCCAGTTTTAAGACTATCATAAATGGGGCTGAGGTTGTGGCTCAGTGGCAGAGCGCTTGCCTCGCACGTGTGAGATACTGGGTTTGATCCTCAGCACCACATAAAAATAAACAAAAAAACAAAAATAAAGACACTGTGTCCATGTATAACTAAAAAAATACATTTTTTAAAAATATTTTTTATTTGTTGATGGATCTTTATTTTATTCATTTGTTATTTATATGTGGTGCTGAGGATCGAACCCAGTGCCCCACGCATGGTAGGCAAGCGCTCTACCACTGAGCCACAGCCCCAGCCCCCTAAAAAAATATTTTAAAAAAAGAATATCATAAATGACATGAAACTGTTGGCAGATTTCCAAGAATGAGAAGCTTAAAAGCAGTTTCTCTCAAAACAAGAGGGAACCTGTAAAATTGTTTTGGTGAACAGTTTCCTCAATTCAGTTGAAAATCAGAAAATATATGAAAAAAAAATGGAACATTTACTATATGCTAGGAACTCTTATAAGCACTTTGCAGAGATCAGTTATTCTACCTACAACAGCACTAAGCTGTAGTGTATATAGACCCTGTTTTTGTAGAAAGAAAACCAAGGTATAGAAAAGTCAAGTATCATGTACAAGATAACGTTCTCAACGTGTTGGCATATGTTTCCAATCCAGTTTTACAAGCCTTAGGGGGCTATATCAAATATGCTAGTTTCAAGTTCACATGAGCTGGGACTGTAATTGAATAAGGCACTTATGTAGTATCTAGACTTAGAGGCTACTTTCAATGAGATTTTCCGCCCCCTGAGGTGAAGCCCCTTGCAAAACTTAACCTCTATGGCTTATCAACAGTTGCCCCTTAACAATACCACTAAAACTGACAAATTGTTCATCAAGGAGCTTTTTTAGTTAAATACTAGAAATTTCCATTGCCCCCAGAATACTGCTTTTTTAAAAACTCGCAAATTGAGGCTAGGGTTGTAGCTCAGTGGCAGAGCGCTTGCCTAGCATGTGTAAAGCATTGGGTTCGATCCTCAGCACCGCATATAAATAAAGTAAAGGTACTGTGTCCATCTCCAACTAAAAATATATCTTTAAAAAAAAAAAAACCTCACAAGCCGGGCGTGATGGGGCATGCCTGTAATCCCAGCACTTTGGGAGGCTGAGACAGGAGAATCGTGAGTTCAAAGCCAGCCTCAGAAATGGTGAGGTACTAAGCAACTCAGTGAGACCCTGTCTCTAAATAAAATACAAAAATAGGGCTGGGGATGTGGCTCAGTGGTCGAGTGCCCCTGAGTTCAATCCCCAGTACTAAAAAAAAAAAAAAAAATCTCACAAATTGTACTTTTAAGAATCCTAGGAATTATATCTAATTTTGTTTGTGGTTTAAACATGGGAATCAGCAGAAAATGAACTCACAGGAAGCTTTCGTTTCAATAAAATGTTGAAAGGAAATGTACTTCAAAGGTGACTGCACAAATGACCTTGGCCTTCACTGTACTGCAGATAGACTTTGTAAAACCCATGGACTTCCTTCTCTAAAAACAAGAAAACGTCCAAGTTCTTCATATTTATTAAGTTTCTAACATTTTTTCTTCAGCTTCAAAAGGTATTGTTTTGTCTCATATTTCACAAGGACCCTCCACAGTGATTGACTTCCTGCAGAAGGGCATTATCTGTTAGCTCAAGTCACTATTGGTTTCTGAGTCAGACAATGCTGTATGATGAGCATTACCCTGCTTCTTATCACTGCTGCTCTGCGCTTCAGAGGTAGAGCAGTGATTAGGCACAAAACATGAGAGGCACTGAGTTTTCAACTGCTAATCAAATCCATTCGTCATCCTGGAACTTGAGGCCAACAAAGAAATTCTTGCTGTTATCAAGAAGTTCTATGATGACCTTTATCTTCATGCTTTTTCTTTTGTATTTATCACATATATCTTTAGTGCTCCTTTTTATAAGGGATAATCCTAGCCCCTAAATTAGGCCACTGTGTAAGAAGCTTTGGAATCTTATGTTGAATGCATGTCCTGGGGTTTGTTTGTGACCTGGGAAGAGGGACCTTAAATGCTGATGTCCCCATCCTTTTGCCAAAGAAGAACTTGAATTATGCTTTGCTTTTGTGGCTGGAAATTTTGACATTTCATAACTGACTTGATCTACTTTTTCCAGATGACTAAATAGATGATTGTAGGTTATTCAGACCACTTCTGTCTTACCTTGGTTATGGGTGAGGGCACTTGAAGAGCCTAAGGAATTTAAATAACCATAGGCATGAGTTATTTGCTTCTAAAAATGCCTTGTGTGGGAAAATTACATTTTCCCTTAGTGCCTGTAACAGTTCCATAACTGTTGAGTAAGTGAATTCTAAAAGGGGATCTTCATGTTACCTCAGCCATATGATAAGACGTATGTCAAGAAATTGTTTCCAGGAAAACATTGGCTAGAACCTGTGTCTGGTACAGCTTGGAATCAAATCAGACTTTGAAGAGAATGGTATGCCAGTGTAATCTACTTGTTCAACAGGTAGTTTTTATTAGCACCCATTACATACTAGGCTACTGGACATAAGTCAATGTACTTTCTTTTTTTTTTTTTTAATATTTTTTAGTTATACATGGACACGGTGTCTTTATTTTGTTTATTTATTTTTTTATGTGGTGCTGAGGATCGAACCCAGTGCCTCACATGTGCGAGGCAAGTGCTCTGCCAGTGAGCCACAACCTCAGCCCCATAAATGTACTTTCAATGGTAAGGGATTAAGGCATCTTGATTATTTTCAGAGGAAGGACTTTATAGGGTTTTGGCACTTGTTAGTCATCTTTTCATTTTTGTGACAAAAAATCTCTGACAAGAACAACTTAGAGAAGGAAAGATTTATTTTGGCTCATGGTTTCAGAGTTTCAGTCTATGGTCGGCTGGCTCCGAAGCAGAAACATTAAGGTGAAGGATTTGGCAGAGGAAAGCTGCTCAGCTCAAGGCAGCCAGGAAGCAGAGAGCAAGGGGTCAGGGAGAAGGTAAACTCCTCCGGGCACACCTCTAGGGATCTACTTCCTTCAACTAGGTCCCACCTCTCAGTAGTCCATCCAACTATTAATGGATTAATCCATTTGATAGATTAATCCGCTGATGAGGTCAGAGCCCTGATGATTCAATCATTGCCTAAGAGCCCTACCTCTGAATTTTGCTGCACTGGGGACCATGTTTCCAGCACATGAGCTTTTGAGGGACATTCCATATTCAAATCATAACAAGTATATATCTAATTAAAAAGTTAGGTCTGGGGCTGGGATTGTGGCTCGGTGGCAGAGCGCTTGCCTCGCATGCGTGGGGCCCTGGGTTCGATCCTCAGCACCACATACAAGGCAATAAAATAAAGACATTGTGTCCATCTATAACTAAAAAAATATTAAAAAAAAAAAAAAAAAAAAAAAAAAGTTAGGTCTGGCACCGTGGCACATGCCTGTAATCTCAGCAGCTGGGAAGGCTGAGGCAGGAGGATTGTCAGTTCAAAGCCAGCCTTAGCAAATTAGTGAGGACCTAAGCAACTCAGCAAGACCATGTCCATAAATAAAAAGGGTTGGAGGGTCTGGGGTTGTGGCTCAGTGGTAGAGTGCTTGCCTAGCATGTGTGAGGCCGTGGGCTCAATTCTTAGCATTGCATATGAATAAATAAATAAAATAAAATAAAGATATACCAACAACTAGAAAAATTTTTTTAAAAAAAGGGCTGGGCAATAATGTCCATCTCATTCCACCATCTTTCCTGCCCCCATGCCTCCTCCCCGCTTCCTCCCCTTTGACCAAACTTCCTCCATTCTTCCTGTGTCCCCTCCCCCATTATGGATCAGCATCCATTTATCAGAGAGAACATTTTGCCTTTGGTTTTTTGGATCATTGTACTAGCTTCATGTATCACTGCACATATGGTGTGATTCTACATCACATACAACCAGAGAAATGAAAAGTTGTGCTCCATTTGTGTACTATGAATCAAAATGCATTCTGCTATCATGTATACGTAAGTAGAATAAATAAAATAAATTTAAAAAATATTCACATCCTAAAAAAAAGTGGGGGGCCTGGGGGACTGGTGACTTAGTGGTTAAGTGCTCCTGGGTTCAATCTCTAGTATCCCCCCCAAAAATATATATACATATATATGTCATTTGTTGACCTGATTTGAATTATGCACACCTCAAAGGTATGTACACTGTCATTTAATCACAAGGCTATACTCTAAAGGTATGGGGCAAGAGCTTTGGCTATTTTTATCTCTTATACTCTTGTTATGACTTTAGGTTTTTGTTTTGTTTTGTTTTGTTTTTGAAGTAAACCATAATCATTGTTAGTAATGTTCACTTTGTTTATTTCTTCATCTTTTTTTTTTTTTTTTTGGTGCTCATGCATGTTAAACATGGGCTCTGTCACTGAGCTACAACACCCCTAGCCTGCAATGTTCACTTTCATTAGTGAAATGAATGGCTTGTTAATTAGCAGAAAGGATATTAGAAATGGGCATTGGATAATCATATTAGTAATGTTCAAGATATGTAGATTGGCAATTATATTTTGGAGATGCTTCTAACTTGCACGTATGATGGAATATAGACATTAAGTAAGGTCTCCATCTTTTACTCTTAAGAGTGGCACCCCAGGACTGGGGATATAGCTCAGTTGGTAGAGTGCTTACCTTGCATACACAAGGCCCTGGGTTCAATCCCCAGCACTCCCCCCCCCCACACACACACACTAGAATCCCCAAACAGTTTTGGGTCTAATGGTTTACTGTAATTCTCGATTCCCAGAATCTGAGCATGGTTAGCTGATTTCTGCCACCAGAATGCTGTCTCATTTGCCGTAGGAATCCTTCAAGTCAGGTACTGTGGACCAAAAGCCCAAATTTCATTTCAGGTCAAGTTAAATATGCTATTTCACGGTTTCATGTCTGCTTACTAATAAATGTCTATTGTGGATGAATCTGATTATGAGTCTTTCAATATAACTAAAAAGCCAGGTTATAGGGAGTATATAACTCTCACCTACTTTCAGTGTTTTCTGGGGACTGTCATAAGCTACCACGAAGCATCCAAGAGTTGAGCAAAACCAAAATTAGCTTAGGTCTAATGAAAATTAGCTTGAAACTATAAAGGCATAAAGTTAGGAAAGTCCAAGAGGCTTAGGGAACAGCCAGGAGTTTAATCTGTCTAGGGCATGGTAACATTGTGTTTGAGCAGAATAATAGTTAAGAATCGAGTTTAGAAAATAAGTTTGGGGCCACCTGGTGGAAGAGACTTGTGCTTCAGCCTAGTAAGTGTGTTCTCAGAGGAGTCTTGAGAGATTTTAAGAAAAGGCATTGCAGAGGTTCAGATTTGCTCTGTGGCTGCCGCGTGGAAACAGTGAGCAGGGAGATCTGGGCTCCCACACTAGGGCCTGGGGGGCAAGCCTTGCCTGTTGTCTGCTTTGGTGCAGCCCCGGAGCCAAGAATGATTTTTACATTTTTAAGTAAAAAAGAAGAAAAGTGACATTGCCTGTGAAAATTCTATACGAAAGTCAAGGTCTGGTGTCCGCATATCCAGTCTCAATGACACACAGCTGTTCCTGTTGGTGTATTGTCTCTTGCAGCTTCTGCAGTCCAGAGATGGAGGTGAAGAGCTGTCACAGGAGTCACACCGCTATTGAAGCTCCCAATGTGCGCCATCTGGCCTTCTACAGAAAATTTGCCAGCCTTTAAGTGAGACAAAGATTGCCATAGATCATGAGAGAGATCAGACCAGGTGGTCAAGGGAATGAGGAGAAAGTATGAAGACCTACATTGAATTTTGGTGATGAGATAGAGCCTCCTCATTCATTCCATGATGCTGTTAAATGAGAACCAGTGTTTTGGTGAAGAAATGAGTGGTGAGACGGGAGAAACCAACCTTACTGTGGTGGGGCTTCTAGAATCTAGGCTACCTGTGGATAAACCAGGGAGGAAAGTTTCCAGATAGAGAGGTTTCCTCTGCATGTTTTGGGGGGCTGTTGGGGCTGGAGATTGGAGAATTATTCATTTAAGATCTTGGTTGAAATTCAAATCTTTTTATTCCTTTCTTTTCTTCTCTTTTTGTTTTTGTGGTGCTGAGTAGGAAACCCAGGGCTTTACACATACGAGGCAAGTGCTCTACCAACAAGCTACATCTCCAGTCTCAAAACTCCAATCTTTTAAGCTTAGGCTAAGACAAGCCAGTGGAGGAAGAGCCAGAGAAGGGCAGTTTAAAGTAGAAACCAAAGATGAAGAGTCTTTGCTTCAAGGAAGGAATGGCTAACAGTGTTTCATGCCACACAATTCAAATAGCTGAGTATGGAAAAATGTATTTATTAATTTAGCAATTGGCTGGCTATTGGCAATCTTGAGCAGTTTTACTGAAGTCAGGGGTTACCTACTTAGCATTTCCACTTGGCCTCTCATGGGTTCCTCAAAGTCAACATATTTTTATTTGAACTCATCATTTTCCTGATTCTGACACCATCCCACTGACATCAGTGTCTCTTCTCTCTGGAATGACACCATCTGTCCAGCTCCCAAGTCAGAAACCTGGGGGTCAGAATGGACAGCCCTTATTTCTCCCCGCAATAGCCAATTGATCAGTATCATGTTTCTGGCTCCTTAATGTTTTTTCAACATGCCCAAGACCCTATTTCCACTGTCAATCTTATACAGCAAATATTATGGAGTCACCGTTGGACTCCTAACGGAGTGTCCTGTCTTTCCCTATATGTCTGCTCTTTTCAAATTTATTCTCTACCTACAGTCAGAGCGATCCTTTAAAAAGCAAGTGTGTTCAGGTCATATCCCTGTTTAAAGCCCTTTCTGATCGCCTTGGAAGTAAAGTACACATCCTCTACATGACCCAGAAAACTCTCTTGATTTGTTCACTGTGTGTCCACCAACATCACTGTGTTATTCTCTCCCCAGTCTTTTTTTTTTTTTTTTTTTTTGTAAAAGGGATTGAACCCAAGGGCACTTAACCACAGAGCCACATCTCCGGCCCTTTTTAATATTTTATTAGAGACAACAGGGTCTTGCTGAGTTGCTTAGGGCCTCACCAAGAGGCTAAAGCTGGCTTTGAACTGGCAGTCCTCCTGCCTCTGTCCCCCAAGCCACTGGGATTACAGGCGTGCACCAACTCTCCCAAGTCTTTACAATGAAGTCACACCAGCCCTCTTCCAGGATCTTGAAAACACATTCCTTTCTGCTTTGGGGTTTCCCAACCCATTAATTCCTTAGCCTGGAACTTTCTCCCTCCTTCATGTAGTTTATTCTTCTGAATTCCTTCTATGTCACTTTCTGCTGCTTCTTCAGGGAAACCTCCAGTTTCCCAGTCTTCTTATCACACACTCTTGTAGCTCTTGAGCTTCTCTTCTACAGAAAAGCAAAGGTATTGTTTTCCATGTTTTCTCTTCTTGAAATCAGGAGCCATGTCTACCTGGCTCGCTGTTCTGGTCCCAGTGCCAGGGATAGACAGGGCCTTTTTTTTTTTACAGAATATCTTTATTTTATTTATTTATTTTTATGTGGTGCTGAGGATCGAATCCAGTGCCTCACACATGCGAGGCAAGTGCTCTACCACTGAGCTACAATCCCAGCCCAAGACAGGGCCTTTTTACTCAGTGATTCCTTGTGGGATGAACATATGAGGTAGGAATACAGAGATCATGAAGGCCATGTTTTGGTTTCAGAGGTTTCCCATAAATTTGGGTCCCAAAGAGAAGGAAGATAAATTTGTAATAGCAAAGGTAGATTCAAAATAGAAAATAGATTCAAAATAAAAGATTTTTAAAAAATATTAACAAATGAGGAAGGCTTGACTATATTTGCAGAGCAAAACGAAGAAATTGAAAACGAAGAGAAGTGAAGTTCTGAAATAGAGATTGAGAGAGGGATCACCGGTGAAAAGGGAGCAGAGGGAGTCTAGAGATTGGGCTGAAGTTCTTGCCATCAAAAGAAAAAGAGAACTTTCTTCCGGTACTGCAGGGGAGTGCAGAATAATTAGGGTCATGGTGGATAACTGCAATTATGTTATGGAGACAGTTGGAAGCAATTAATTCTTGGACTCAATTTTCTTTTAGAAGTAGGAAGTTGTTATGGGCTGAACTGTGTTCTCCAAAAAGATTTGTTGAAGTCTGAACCCCTGGTAACTATGAATGTGATTTTATTAGAAAACAGAATCTTCATAGAAGGAACCAAGTTAAGATGAGGTCATTAAGGTGGGACCTGATCTAGCATGACTAGTGTCTTTATAGGACAAGAAACTTCCTGTGGAATGACATTGGAATGAGACAGCTTTCAAGTTAAGGAATGCCAAGAATTGACAGCTACCACCTAAAACCAGGAAGAGGCAAGGAAGGATTCTACACAGTCTCCTAGGGACCACGATTCTGCTACCGTCTTGATCTCACACTTTGAGCTTCCAGATCTGTGAGAAAAGAAATTTCTGCTGTTTAAAGCATGGTCTCTTGTTATGGCAGCCTTAGGAATCCAATCCAGATTTTCTTTTCTTTTTTTTTGTGGTGCTAGGGATTGCATCCATGGCCTTGTGTATGCAAGGCAAGTGTTCTACCAACTGAGCTATATCCCCAGTCCTCCAATCCAGATTTATGATCGTTTTCTGAGACTGTTTGGCCTCTTGTGTTGGCTTGGGAACATTGGTGAAGACTGAGAAGAGTCACTGTGGGGAAAGACCCGGGGAGCTCATTAAAATCTAGCAACAAGATAGCTGAATACTCCCTGAGCCTTCAAAGTGATGGCAGATGATTAAATACATAATTGAAATTAAAAGACCACGTGCAACTATGGAAAATATCTAGGTAAATATCATTTTTAAAGCATTTTATTTAGTTATATCTTTTTTGTCAGCAAAATGTAAACAGACACAAGTTGGATATTTCTCTTCATGTTTAAAAAATATCTTGTTCTCATGATTTGAGCCACATTTTCATTTTTATTATTAAAAAATTTTCTTTTTGAAAAGGAAGAAGTAAAATTAGCATTTTTTCTGCATATCATTTGGTACCCGGGGGAATTCCCAAAATAAAGAACAGACCCTCTTTTATAATAAAAAGAAAGTAAAGTATAAGAATATACTTACAAAATGAGCTGGGCGCGGTGGTGCAAGCCTGTAATCCGAGCATTTAGGGAGGCTGAGATGGGAGAATCACGAGTTCAAAGCCAGCCTCAGCAATGGTAAGGCACTGAACAACTCAGTGAGACCCTATCTGTTGGGGGCAGGCTCTCTGGGCTGGGGAGCTGCCCCACCTTTTCAAGATGGCAACCTGGCCGTATGCCAGAAACTTGCAGTAAACAGGTGGACAACTTAAGGAAGTGCACAGCATTGGCTGGCGGTAACATCACTGTGCATGCTTGGCTCGTGGGCAATGCCTGCTCTGATACACGCCTGTATTCTGCTCATGCATTCCCCTCGTGCTTGATAATGCTATTCCTGCTAATTGGTTGTAACTCTGCTCTGTAATCCTTCCTGCTGTATGAAAAGTATAAAGAAGGAGGCTGGGGGGAAGAACGGGGGTGGGGGGAACAAGGAGAGAACGAGGGAGAACAAAAGAGAGCTAAGGAAGGCAAGAAGAGCGCTCAACAAAAATAAAGATTGCTTTCTGAGAATAACGGCGTGATTATTGTCTCCTGCCGGCGGGCGACAATACCTATCTCTACATAAAACACAAAAAAGGGCTAGGGATATGGCTCAGTGCCACTCAGGTCGAGTACCCCTGAGTTCAATCTGCAGTATTGAACAGAAAAAAAAGAATATACTTACAAAATGCCCAATATCTACGTGAAATTATCTTTACAATATTTCCTTTGGGCCAGGTGCAGTAGCACACACTGTAATTCCAAATACTCAAGAGACTGAGGCAGGAGGATTGCAAATTGAGGTCAGCCTGAGGACAATTTAGTGAGACACAATATTATGGTTCTTTCTTTTTTTGGTACTGGGGATTGAACTCAGGGGTACTCGACCACTGAGCCACATCCCCAGCCCTGTTTTGTGTTTTATGTAGAGACAGGGTCTCACTGAGTTGCTTAGCGCCTGCTGAAGCTGGCTTTGAACTCGAAATTCTCCTGTCTCAGCCTCCCAAAGTGCTGGATTATAGGCGTGTGCCACTGCGCCTGACAATATTATAGTTCTTAAGAAGGAATATTTTCTTGGTATTTGTTTTTTATTTGAAGGACTGTGAAGATTATAGTAGTCACAGATTTTATACCAGATGTAGATCCAAAGCCATTTAACCATCCACTTTGTGTCTGACCTGTATATTATCTCATTTATTTAATTACTACCGAATGTAGGTATTTTGTTTCCTTATTAATAAGAAACACTTAGTTTTAGTGTTATCATCAAGGTAGCATGGGGCATCACTTAGCCTAAAATCCAAGTCTCTGAACTTCTAACTTCTAATACCTTTAATTTCTCTTATTACCTTTTTAGGTTGCAGCCATGTTTTTCAAGTAAGCATTTCTTAAACTGACCTTTAATAATTGTCAGTTGCATAACAGTAAAATATAACTTTTGTGAAGATAATTCTTCAGGGCTCTAAGTCTCCATAGTTCAAATAAATAGCTTCCTGGAGATCTATTTTGATAAAGAAGATAGTTTAGAATACCTAAAGAGATGAATGGATAAACTCTCTTATTCATATATCACTTGTCTATGTTATCTTTCGGCAGAAACCACAGAGCGGTCTGTTCAAATTAAATTCTGGCAAAAATCCTAGAGTGCAAATATCTGGCATTGTTTGAAAGAAGACTCACGTGGTTTGTATATCAAAATGCACTAGGCAAGCTTAACATTGTACTGCAAGTTGAAAAGGCTGACTTGTGTTCTTGCTTGCATGGAGGGTTATTTCACCTCTAGGTCCTAATTAAAAATTTATTGAGTGAATAAGTTAATTTAAAAATTCTATATTAGCAATATTAGCTCAGAAATCATTCAAAGGATGCTATATTGTGGCTATTTAGAGCAACATAAATGTTTTTTGCCTTGCTGCTATTAAACATTCTAATTTCATTGCCTCCTCTGAGGGTCAAGGGTATGAACTTGATGGAATAAACCCCTCCTTTGGGAAATCATTAGAGGAAGTGTGCCCCAGTTCACTACCAGTGATCACAGAGGAGGGGGTACAAGTGGTGCACAAAGCATACTTGCCCTTCAGTGACCCTCAAAGCACCCTGTGGCTCCATGCTTCTTTGACCAAGTTTATAGCTTTCCATTGCCCTTTGTGGCTATTGTGAAGCACCCAGGGGAGAAAGATGATCTCAGGTAGCCAGGACCCAAACTGTGCAAAATTGTCAAGATCACCATCAGCAGTGCTGATTATTTACTTGCAGTACCAACCGCATGATCTTTATCTGTGGGATCAGGAGCCAAAGGGACATACATCATCCAGCAGGGCCTTTTGTATTACCTCTCCTGGGCATTAAGATGGGAAGCGATAGGAACTTCATGGGGCCATGGATCGCGTCCAGTATATTTTCTTAACAAAAGATCTGAAAGGTACTGTTAGATAAGGGCATTTGATTAAATCAGAATATATACGGGTTTATTAAAATAAACATCCCATGCAGCTTTTCTTGATGACTCTGGAACCTTCTCAGCTGGAGTATAAATATCTCCTCCATACTTACCATGATTTAATAGTCGAAATCATACTATGAACTTCTCTTTCACTGTAACTGTTTTATAATAGCAATAAATTTCTTTGAATTTTCAAAGAAAGGGCTTTGACATTTATTTTACAAGTTCACATAGCTTTTTTTGGCTGTTCTCTTTTCTTGGTACCGGCAGGAGGTGCAGATTAATGGAATGGAGATGAAGAGTGTCTAAGATAGTTCACTGATATGTCATCTCAAAATGGCAAATATATTTATTTACTCTTTTTTAACATATTTTTTTTTAGCTGTAAATGAACAGCATACCTTTATTTTATTTATTTATTTCTATGTGGTGCTGAGGATGGAACCCAGTGCCTCACACGTGCGAGGCAAGTGCTCTACCACTGAGCTATAGCCCCAGCCCCTATTTTTTATTTATTCTTAAAAGAAATTGTTGAGATGGAATAAAAAGTAGGCAGGAAAAAGTAAAAATGAGTGACAGCGAATGGGGCAAGTTGCTGGCTGAATCAGGTCATCTGTCCATTTTAGGATGAGAATTATATAAATGAAATAATACAATGTTGGGATCCACACTGTTTAATGGACAACAGTTTTTGGAAGAAGCCATCAAGAGATGGAATTATTCAATCAAAATTGTCATTATTGAAATTACTAGAAATTTTCATAAAAAAAAAACTAGACGAGGGAGGCTGGGGTTGTGGCTTAGTGGTAGAGTGCATGCGTGAGGCACTGGGTTCGATCCTCAGCACCACATAAAAATAAATAGTAAAGGTATTGTGTCCATCAACAACTAAAAAGAATTAAAAAAAAGAAAAGAAAAGAAAATTGGACAGTTTGGTGGAAACCAAATGAAAAAATTGGTGAAGTAGACAAGAGATCAGTAGCAGTTTAAGGTAAATTTGTTAGATTTTCCACCATAAGAAAGGAGGAAAATCTTTAAAGAAAGATATCAAAGGTAGACAAATTTTTCGGTGTAACTTATTGTGAAAAAAATTAAATTCAGAGTACATAGCCTTTTGACCTTTATTCCCCTGACTGGGTTAAACAAATACAAGCAGGCCAGACTGCCCAGCTGATGGCTTGGGGAAAGAATGCTGTTATTTTTAACTAGGCAAATACTTACAGAGTCATCTGTTTTGAACAAAGAAGACTGATAGTCCTGTGTTTTCCCTGCGTCTGGAGTCTGAACTTGGCTGACTCCAAGTTAGGAAGAAACACCCTTGACATTAACGCAGCTTTAGAATCTGTTAGCCAAAACATTTAAGTTTTTACTTAAATAACATTATAAAGGCATTGGCATATTATCTAAGAACAAATGAAGAAGGAGTAAGAGTTCTTTGATGAAAGGGACTCACGCTCTGAATAAGTCTTTTTAGTAAATCATTAAAGGATGTCATAGATGACACTTCGAAAGTCTCAAAATGAGTTAGCTCTGCAGGAAGAACTAACTGCCCTGCATTCCATGTTGGCATTTTAAAGAATACTATAAAGTGAAATCAGTTGTTATGAAAGTTTATCGCTCATTTCTGATTGCTTATGTTTTGTGGCCAGGATCTGTGGCTTGAGGTAATAGGTTTAGAAAAGATGAAGAATATTTTTTGAAGACAGTTCATAGTTAAGGGTCTCAACTTACACAAATATTGGCTCCAATCTTTTGCTTACAAATCCTGTTCATTTTACTTCTTACCTTGAGGAAAGAAGAGATCCAGGGTCTCAGCTCACCTCTGAGAGGCTCTCTACATTCATTCTCCCTACTTATGTAACTCCTGGATGTTTTTTAAAAAACTTGAAGTTCTAGACCGGGCATAGTGGTGCACACCTGCAATCTCAGTGGCTCAGGAGGCTGACACAGGAGGATTGCTAGTTCAAAGCCAGCCTCAGCAACTTAGCGAGGCTGTCAGCAACTTAACGTGACCCTATCTCAAAATAAAAAATAAAAAAGGGCCTGAGTATGTGGCTCAGTGGTTAAGTGGCCCTGAGTTCAACCCCTGGTACAAAAAAATAAAATAAAATAGTAAAATAAAATAAAATAAACCTTCTATTTTATCTAACTTTTCTGGTTGTAGGAGCACTAATTATATTATCCTATTCTACCCATGCAATTTTTCTTCAATCTCACTTTATCAAGGGCACAAAAAAGTCTTGGGTTATAGCTCATCCATGCTCACCAGTCATGCGCGGGAGCTAGAAGGAGTGGTGTGTTGGAGGAAGGAAGGACGTGAAGTCTGAAGTCAGGCTGGAGTCCTCTACTGGTTCTTCTGCTCCTCTGCCAGGACTGTAGGTAACTGTCACCCAGTGGTTGGGAGGCCATCATCTGGGAGGAGATGGCCAGGACTTTGGGCTTGTCCTCTGGCTAGTTGTGTTAAACTCTAACCTCCCTTACTCTCTATTTCCATAGTATAGATTGAGGACAATAATAGGATTTTAGTGGAGATTAAATGCAATTTAATGCATAGTACTTGGGTCAATAAAAGCTCGCTGATAATTCTAGCTTGAAAAAGTTACATATTTTTACTAAGAAGATTTCCTTATGAACAAAAAAAACAATTATAGTGTGTAACTTGATGGGTGGATGTAAGGATTAAATGAAAATGAATATTTATTTTACACATGACATTATATATATGACAAGGTTCTATACTATAGTATACTGGTCACAGTGGGTACTCAATAATTAGCTTACATCCCATCTTACAAACTTTCCCTGAGGTAAAATGATTATTTATGTTTTAAATTCTTCTGATTATTTCATATTGCTTTATTTTTTATTTTATTTTATTTTTTTGTGAGACAGGTCTTGCTAAGTTGCCCAGGCTGTCCTCAAACATGTGATCCTCTTGCCTCAGCCTCCCAGGTTACTGGGATTATAGGTGTGCCACCGTGCCTGGCTTTGGCTTCGGATTCTTGAGGCATTGGCCATCTTCACTATCTTTATGTCCTTTGCCCTGGCCCAGAGCCTATTGTGATAATGCATATTTGTTGAAAGAATGAATCAGTGAATACTAACTTATAATTTATAGTTCATTATTCATTCCAGATCTCAGCACATCCCCTTATTCAAAGTAAGAGCCAAATAAATATTTGTTGAATAAATTATTCAGAATCATGAATTGCTTAATAGTTTATTCAGGAATAATATCAATCTTTTTTTCAACCTGATTTAGGAGTCAATTTTTGTTTGAATAATGAATTGCTCGATTCTAATAAATGTGGCCTAGGGGTCAATATAGGAAGCAGGACCAAGAATATTTACCTCTCCACAAATAAGATCTTAACTTCTATTTATCAGTTTTGGTCACAAAATACATTTTCTTATTCTCTCTTATGATGGGGTGATGCAGCAAGAATGTAAATTAAGAAGATAAAGCACTGTGTAGCTGGAATCAGAGAATGGCAGACCGATGCCTTTAATCCTGAAGTATTAAACACTAAAACAACAACTAAAAGCTTTTTAAAAGTGCACATACCATGTACACGATCAGTCATAACAGGAGAGCTTAACATTCAGAAGACAGATTCTTTGCCTAATTAGGAAAATAATCTTTAAGCCATTTGTCAGTTGCCATTTCAACTGGAACATAAACAACAATGAGGTTTTATATGGTCTGGGTGTTGTGCTGCACAGTTTGGAACATTGTCTTCGTTCGTTCTCACGGAAACAATAGATCTCATGGTGTCCCATTGCATAGATGTAGACACTGAGGTCAGAAGAGTATGAGAACTTGCCCAGGGCCACACAGTAAGTAGGGGTAAGTATTTTCCCAGGCGTGACTGTCTCCCTTTCCTAACTATTGGGATCTCCTGACATTGTTCTCCCCTTTCAGAGTCAATGCCCTCTTTTAAAAACAATCATCATGGGGGGCTGAGGTTGGAGCTCAGTGTTAGAGCGCTTGATTAGCATGTGTGGGGCACTGGGTTCGATCTTCAGCACCACATAACAGCTAAATAAACAAAATAAAGGCATTGTGTCCATCTACAATTAAAAATATTTTAAAACAGGGCTGGGGCTGTAGCTCAGTGGTAGAGCGCTTGCCTAGCATTCATGAAGCACTGGGTTCGATCCTCAGCACCACATACAAACAATAAATGAATAAAATAAAGATCCATCAACAACTAAAAAAAATTTAAAAAAAAATTTTAAAACATAGAATGAGTTGTATAAAAACAATTAACATGTAGTGTCTTCTTTATTGGTCTGAAATGAAATTTTCAGATAATGTAACCTTTCCACATATATAATTTAAAACATTTTCCCTTGGTTTAATAGAATATAAAAATGAAAGAAATGTGATTTTTTTTTGGGGGGGGCTGCTACTAGGGATTGAACCTAGGGATGCTTAACTACTGAGTTATATCCTCATCCCTTTTTATTTTGAAACAGGGTCTTGCTAAGTTGCTTATGGCCTCTCTTAAGTTGCTGAGGTTGACCTTGAACTTGGGACCCTTCTGCCTTAGCTTCCCAAGTCACTGGGATTATAGGCATGTACTACTGTACCTGATGGGCAAGTGATTTGTAATGAAATATTCTGTAATTCTCTGTGAAAATGCTTCATCCGGATTCGGCCAGAAGACATTCTGAAGTAGTCAGATGCTTAATCTATTTTTTTTTAAGCTGTCAATGGCCATTTATTTATTTATTTATTTATATGTGGTGCTGAGAATCAAACCTAGGGCTTCACACATGCTAAGCAAGTGCTATACCACTTAGCTACGACCCCAGCCCCATCTGTAGAATCTTTGTGACTGTGCCAGCTAGAAAAGCAGAATGGTACAGATGTGTCATATCCATGATTCAAATACCAGGTGCAAGAATTTTTCCAAGATGGTTAACAATTTTTGGTTAAGTTTCAAATCAACAACGTCTATTCTGACTTTTATTTACACTCTTGTTGAATTCCTTTAAAATTCAGTTTTTATAAAAACCATGCAGAGGGCTGGGGATATAGCTCAGTTGGTAGAGCACCTGCCTCTCACACACAAGGCCCTAGGTTCAATCCCCAGCACCACAGAAAACAAAAACAAAACAAAATAAAAAAATATGCAGAAGATTGTTTACATTTAAAACATGAGATAATTCATGAGATAATTATAAGCAGACTGGTCACGTGGGTCAATGACCAGTGGGATGCTAGACAGTCTTCAGGGATGAGGAGTCAGTTTTCCTTGTGCAGGATGGTACCATACCTGGCCAGATGCCTAGGACTCCTGATCCTGATCCATTCATGCCAAGAACACCTTTCAAGTCACTGTGAAATTCACAAAAACACCTCCACAAATTTCTGAATTATCCACTAGGGTGGTCCTGCCCCAAGTGAGAACTATTGCCCTATTGAATTCTCAAAGGAAACTAGATCGCAAAACCAAGGGAGATTGCATAGTGCTATATGAGCTCATGGAATGTGTGACAGTGCTTTAAGAGTTGGTGTAATTAGTTGTTGAGTAGTATTTAAGAGTAGAAATAGAAATAGGTTCTAGAAAGGACACATTAGGAATGACGAATAAACAAACACTTTCAGGAAAGACTCAAGGAAGACCTCCTTCTCTGCCACCACATTGGAGTCAGTTTCTCCTTAATACTCTGTCATAGCATCCTGTGCCTCTGCTCAGGACAATTTTACTAATTCATTGCCTAAGATTTATTTAATATCTGTCTCTCCCATTAGAAGATACATTTTCACATCTGTATTGCTTACTGATTGTCACTGACATATAGTGTCTTTTTTAAAAAATATTTTCTAGTTATGGATGGACACAGCATTTTTATTTTGTTTATTTATTTTTATGTGGTGCTGAGGATCGAACCCAGTGCCTCACATGTGTGAGGCAAGTACTCTGCCACTGAGCCACAACCTCAGCCCACATGTAGTGTTTTGTGCATAGCAGGGACTTACCAAATACTTGCAGAATGAATATTTTGCAACCCTCATTTAAAAGTTTTTTTAAAAAAATTTTTTGTAGTTGTAGATGGACATAGTATCTTTATTTTATTTATTTATTTTTCTGTGGTGCTGAGGATCGAACCCAGTGACTCATGCATGCGAGGCAAGCACTGTACCACTGAGCTACAGCCCCAGCCCCTCATTTGAAAGTTTTGAAGGAAAATTTTAAGTAGTTTGATTGATATGGCCTTGACTCTTATAAATATCTGCAAAGTCTATAAATTACATTATGATTTCCATGCCAGCAAGTTATTTGAAGGCTAATTAAGCACTGACTCCTAGACATGTAGTAGTGCTTTTGCAAGTATAACTCTAGTGCCACCTTCTGCCAAGCAGAGAAATATGCTCAGATACCTGCATTCCCACAATCTGGATTTGATGCTTGAATAGTTCTTTATGGTGCAAAATTTTAGGTGATTTTTAAAATGCTAAACTAATGAGAGTCTATAAATCTCAACTCAAAAATGTAGATTTGGGGCAATATGTAAATAACACTGACTGGAGTGAACAAAATTTCTTTTTTTAGCTGTTGAACCAAGGATTTTTCATAAAGAATAGAGATTTGGAATTTTGGTCTTACTGGTTCATTGTCATTATGCATAGGTTTAAAACAATCAATTTCTACAAAGATGCTCCAGTTATTACAAAAGAACAAACAGGAACAGCTGCAAAGCAGGCTTGCATATAGAATTCTAATGGAACTTAGTTTAGAATAGATCTCATGGAGAGGACAGTTTGAACTCTTACTATCTATGAAAATATTTGATCGGAAGTTCTTCAAACTAATGAAATCTTTCACCTATCAAAAATAATTAATTAAAATAATTAATGTTTCTGTATACATATTTTTGGGTTACCAAAGTAATGTGAAATGTTCATTTTCTCTGGTGACAATATCTTTTATTTCCATGACACTTAGTCTGTATGCTATTGTGCATTGTATGAATGAACAATTAGTGTCCCAATAAACTAATGGGTTTGAGTAATGGTAAGTAATACTGCCATCCAGCTGGTATCTTTGTTTTGCAAACATAGAAGAACCATTGATTTTCAATTTTGATTCACTTCAGGAAGGAAGAGTCTTATCCAATTAAAGAGGTGTCAGAACCCTCTTCTAATTGCTATGGAAGCATAAAGCACAAGCCAGTGATTTTTTTCTTTAAAATATCACATAGTAAATATTTTAAACTTTGCCAGCCATACGATCTTTATCATAACTACTCAACTCTGATATTATAACTTGTAAATAGTCAAATATAATAATATGAATAAATGAACATGGCTGTGTTCTGGTAAAACTTCACTGACAAAAAGAGATAATGGGCTGGATTTGGCCTGTGGGCTACTGTGTTAGTCAGCTTTTGATTACTAAAACAAAATACCTGAGATAATCAACTTAAAGAGAGGAAAGGTGTATTTTGGCTCATAGTTTTGGAGGTTTCAATTAAGATTTTGGGCTTGTGGCAAGGCAGCACATCATAGTGCATGGTGGAGCTAACTGTTTTGCCCCAAGGCTGGGATGTAAAAAGAAAGGAAGAGGAAGAGGTGAGAACCCACAGTCCCCTTCCAGGGCATGCCCCAGTCATCTAAAACCTTCATTGGGCCCTACTTCTTAGAGTTTCCACTACTTCTTAGTAGCCCAAAGTTGAGGATCACACCTTTAACAAACGGGCCATTGGGGAATATTCCAGATGCAAACTGTAGCAGCTATAGGTGCTAACTCTTGGCATAAAACATTGAGAATGCAGCTTCAGAAGGAAAAACTGCTCTCCTAAAAGAACCAGAGGGCTTGCTCCAGTAGGAAAGGGAACTAAGGAAGCTGGTGTTGCAGAGTGGAGGGAAGCAGGGCTTTCTTCCAGAGAGAGCAGTAGCAGCAGAATGCACGAGATAGAACAGATAAGCAAAGACCGAATAAAATACCACTGGGCCCCAGGCCCAAGTGACACAGACGAACAAATATGGGAGACCATGCCCAAAGAGTCAGCAATGAAGCGATAACAGAGAGCTACTGTCAAAATAAAACATGTCACAAGCCTCTGTGGGAGTGAGGAAGAGCAGGCCTCCCTCTGGGTCTCTGGAGTCAGTCTTTTGTTCAGAGAGACACTGCCCTGCCCATTCTTCCTGTCACACCTTCGTCTGGATAGGTGGACTGAGTTTTGATTGAGAGAACACGGTCATCATTCATTCATTCATTCATTTAACATATTGTGGTGTGACTGTGCGTCAGACCATCAGGCTGTTCCAGGCTCTCGAGGTGCGGCTATCAGCAAAGGTGCTGCCTCCCGAATCGAGGATGGAGTGGACAGTAAAAAAGCAGCTGAAGAGTTTTCAGGTCTCAGGGAAACTGCATAAAAATTTAATGTCTGCAGCTCATGTGCTTCAGCAGGTCAGTATTTGTAGATATGACAATCAAAGAATAAGTGTCCGTGCCCCTCTGTTTTCCTAGGGATCCGCTCATTTTGTACACCTACTAGCCCCCTTCTTAGGTTGGTTTCCTCCTTGCATCCAGCTCATATACCCAGTTGCTGTAGGTAGAGCAAACTCAGTTTTTCTTATCTATTATAAAGAAAACTTACTCATTCAATTGTGTGTATATGTTTAACTTTATCAAATTAGGCCTTTGTCTTAGTTTCCTATTGTTGCTGTATTGAATTTACACACATTTAATACCTTAAAACAACACATTATTTTTTTTGTGTGCGCTGTTACGGAGATCAGACAACCAATATAGATCAACAGAGCTGTGTTCCTCTGGAAGCTGTAGTGGAGAATCCACTTCCTGGCTTTTTGTAGCTTCTAGAAGTTACCTGTATCACTTGGCTGATGGTCCCTTCTTCCATCTTCAAAGACGGCTGCTCAATATATGTAAGCCAATCTTTCTCTAATCTCCCTCTCAGTCTCTTCCCCTTCTCTCTTATAAGGAACCTTAAGATTACACTGAATCCATGTGGACAACTTAGGATAATCTATTTTAAGACCCTAAATTTAATCAATCTGTTAAATTCCTTTTGCCATATAAAGTAACATATTAATAAATTCCAGGGATTATGATGCGGTCAACTTTGAGGGCTATTATTTAGCCCGACACAGCCTAAATGTCTTATTGTGTATTTTTATGAGACAAAATACTAATACATTATGTGTAAGAGTAATTTTCCCTACCTAAAAAAATTGACTTTTCAGCCAAACTTCTTGAAAAATATAGGCAGTTAAGCTTAGATTACTCTACTTAAAATTAATTACTTTCTTTCCCTTTCATAAATTTCTAAAGCTCATGAGACAAACATAATAAATTTCTGTTAAATTTCTGTTAAGCTGTCCAGAGCCAAAATGGGATTTAATTTCCTAAAGGTAGGCTCTGTAGATTTAATTTAAATAGAAGTTGTAAATTAATTTTAATTATTGTTTTCAGCATAAAAATTTATTGATGTTGTTGAATAGTAAAATTACTAATAACACAACCCAAACCAATGAATTAATATGCAGAGTTAGTTTTAGTCAAGATTTTGAAGAAACAATTTGTTTACTGCCTGACATGATCAGACTTAAGTATGTTTACAAAATTATTATAAGACAGAGTTGTAAAATTATTATAAACATGTAGATTGCTTGGTTTCTTTTTTAGGCCTATATATGCACAAAATATTATTTTTGGAAGCAAAAATTAAGAATGATGATTCTTAATATGATTCTTTAATCATATTAAAGAATGATGAGTCTTTAATATGATTCTTATAAACAGTGTGACACTTGTGCTTGTTTTTGCTGTATAACTAATAAATTCTATGTTATCTGATAAACACACAAATTTCATTTTCAACTGAAATGAGTGATTTCTGTCTTTGCTCTGGATACTTGTTTTTCATTCTTCTTTTTTTCCTCCCTCCCCTTTTCTCTCCCTATTTCCTCTTCCTTTCCTCCCTCCCTTCCTTCTCTTCTTCCCTCCTTTTCTTCTTCTTTCTCTTTTTTTGTCACTTGTTGCAAGAGGACAGTAAAATGACTCTGAAGACCCCTTTTCACTGTTCACCTCATGAGAACTGTCTCTATGGCTATTTACCACCTACTTCAGGGATCCCTACATTGGACTATCAGTCATGTTTATAAAACAAAGGCCAATAACAATCCCCAAAAAACAAAGGCCGAGGGCTAGGGATATAGCTTGGTTGGTAGAGTGCTTGCCTCACATGCACAAGGCCCTGGGTTGGATCCCCAGCACCACAAAAAAACAAAGGCCAAACATTCTCTCTGATATGCAGATGCTAACACACAATGCAGGGGGAAGAATGGATGTCCACTGGATTAGGAAAAGGGGAATGAAGGGAAGGGGTGGGGGATGGGAATAGGAATGAAGCGATCATAACTTCCTATGTGCGTATATGAACACATGATCAGTGAAACACCACATCATGTAAAACCACAAGAATGGGAAGTTATACTCCATGTATGTATAATATGTCAAAATACATTCTACTGTCATGTATCTTTAAAAATAATTTTAAAAAACATAGGCTAATAAAATAGAAACAAGAAAAGAGGTGACAATAAACAAATAAGGAGGTAAGACTGTGAAAACATCTAACACAACACACATCTAATCTATAAAATCTGTGCCATATTTACCTGCAAATTGCCAGTGGAGAAGCTAAGTTGTAGTGCATAAATGTGGTTCATTTTCTTCTAAACAAAAATTCTCTCTTTCTGTTGTACTAGTGGAGATTGCTTTTTTTCCCTGCATCACTTGGTATGTGTAAGAGGTGGTTGGGAGATATAATTTGGAAGAAGCTCTGCTCTGTGCAATTCTGTGCTCCACAATGATCAATGGCCTCCTGTATTTCACATCAAAAATGAAAGGAGAACCTCATCAAGTAAAATACCATATGGAGCGGAAAGAGTTCTCACAAAAGTTCTAACAGGGTTGCTTGTTTATCATCCATTACTGTGAATGTTAGAATTGCAGGGTGTGCAAACTTCAAAAATCGATGTTAATATTTTTCACTCATGTCTCTTGCAGATCCCTAGCCACATGTTATAGACTTCTAGGCTTCTGTGGAACCTATGTTAAGAAACTCTGATAAGTGATGAAAAATACAGCAAGATAAGAGGAATCAATCATGCTGGGGCTTAGTAGGAGTTGCTGTTGCCATCTAGATAAAAAATAAATCCCGAAGAAAAGAGGTAGCAGATAATGAATTGCAAGCACATCTTGCTTCTTTTTATAACAATGGCATTACCTTTAGAGGCACAAATACATCTCGCTTTGCAGCTGAGGATTATATTGAACTCATTGTTTAAATGGCACATTCCAGGAGTATACACGTACTTACACCCATTCTTTCCTGAAATTCCACTCAAATGTCAATAAAAGCATGAAGACTGTCAAAAAGAGTGGAAGAGGATATGACACCAGATGAAAATTGACAATCAAACTTTGGAAGATGGAACCCTGGAGTTGATTTAGTGGAGCATAGGAATCTGAAATCTGACGGCGTGCAGAAAGAAAAGCCCACAAGAGAAAAGTGACTAAGTCTGCAGAAGCCCAGACATGGAGGCATCAGATATTGCTGAAGAACAGCGAAGAGGGTGCTGAAACAGAAGCAGCAGTTAAAAATATGTATGAAGAGTTGTGTTTTATGTGGCTACTGATAAATGACCAACTACTGCAAAATGCATTTATTTAGTTCGTAGTTGTGCTCGTTATTCGTGGGCTCACCATGACCCAAGAACATTGCTTAGGCATTGGCAGTCATCTCCCAGGTTGAGTACGTGACTGCATGACTGCTGATTGAGTCTGGGCTGCCTCACATTTCTGTGGCCCTGGTTGGTGCAAGTAGGCAGACTCAGGTCAGGTCTATGTGTCTCTCATTCTCCACCAGACTTAATCATCTGGCAGAGGCAGGGTCCCAAGAGACTTGACAGAAGCTTGAAAAATTCATTGATCCCTGGGCTCTAACTGTTACACTATCATTTTTTCCCAGATTTTTTAATTGGTGCATTACAGTTGTACATAATGGTGGGATTTGTTGTTACATATTCATAATATACACAATAGAACAATATAATTTAGGCAATATCATTCCCCAGTATTTCCTTTTCCCTTCACTCCTCCCTCCCCCTGGTTCCTTTCCTTTCCTCTACTGGTCTACCTTCAATTTTCATGAGACTTCCAACTTTCTTTTCCTTTCTCCTCTCTAGCTTCCACATAGGACAAAAAAACAGGACACATAGAATCATTGACCTTCTGAATTTGGCTTATGTCACTTAACATAATGTTCTTAAGTTCCATCAGTTTTCCTGCAAATGACATAATTTCATTTTTATTTATGGCTCAGTATTTTTTTTTACCAATTTCTAGTGGCCAAAGCAGGTCATAGGACCAGATGAGATTCAAGGGCTGGGGAAACAATTGCATATCAATCCAATATCAAATAATTCTGTAAGGATTTACAAAATCATATTGCAAAGGGTATGGATACAGAGACAAGAGAAGTAGTGCAGCCGTTTTTATCGGGTGTTGCTGTGATGCGATGCATAGTGATGTTCTGGTCAACAATGGACGATGTTTGGTGTTGGTCCCATAAGATCATGATGCAGCTGGACAATTCCTCCTGCTTAGTGCTGTCACAGTTGTGAGGTCAAGTCACAGTGCAGTGTATTATTCATGTGTTTGTGGTGATGTTAGTGTAAATGAACCTACTGTGCTGCTGGTACAGTACATAATAGTTGATAATGATAATACATGATTATGTTATTTGTTTATGTGCTTACTATATATTTTTAAAATCATTTTAGAGTATATTCTTTCTCTCAATAAAAAATGCTTTCTGTAAAATGGTGTACTGGGTTCTGTAAGTGGCAGCCTCATCTACCTCATGTTTATTGAGTCTCTTGATTGTATGAAGGGCCCACGTTGAGTGATTGACATACACTATTCTCATTTGTGTAAAGTTGTAAAGTACAATCTATGATATTCACACAATGACAAAATAGCCAACAATGCATTTCTTAAAAGGTATTCCCATCATTAACCTTGTATGACTGTATAAGGAATCACTCAGATTATCTTCTCAACCCTCTCAACTCCACCAGAACTAGATACTATTGGCATTTTTAAAAAGTATTCAAAGATGATCAATAACTCTTGGAAATTAAGTATATAATAAACAATTTAAATTTTAATTTATTTTGTTGTTGTTCTGCTGAGGATAGAAATTAAGGCCACCCATATGCTTGGCAAGCACTCTACCACAGCTACATTCCCAGCCTGAACATTTAAAATTTTAATTAAAAAATTGAAAAATAAAGTTGAGGACCCAATCTATTGTATGTATCCTGTTAGTGTTTAGCACCCATCAAAGGACATAAACAAAATATATTTTTATGTTAGTGTCTGTGAAGTGTGTGGGTTCATGTCCAGCCTTGCGAGGTTCTTGCTTTAGGGTCACCCAAGGCTGTGCCCAGGTTTTGGGTGGGGTTGTGATTTCATCACAGGCTGGACTTGGGGAAGATCTGATATTTAAGGTGCTGGAAGAATTCATTTCTTTGTGGTTGTGTGACTGTGGGCTCTCCCTTTCTTTGCTTGCTGGAAGTTGAAGGCTGCTTTTGTGTCCTTGAGGTCCCTAGAGACCATGAGCTCTTCCTTTGTTTGTTTTTTTTTTTTAATATTTATTTTTTAGTTGTAGGTGGACACAATAGCTTTTTATTTTATTTTTATGTGGTGCTGAGGATCGAACCCAGTGCCTCTCGCGTGCTAGGTGAGCACGCTACCACTGTGCCATAACCTCAGCCCCGAGCTCTTCCTTTGTAACATGGGCTTCTTCCATATGGCTGCTCACTTCATGAAGCATTTCTTATTCCAGAATGCTAAGACATAGTCTTATCTAACATAATATAGCTAGGGGGGTGACATTCCTTCAACTTTGCCAGGCAATGTAGCCTAATTAAGGAAGAGAGTTAGATGTTTATCTTTCCAGGAGTTAATAGACTGAACATATTATTTAAAGATAAGAGTTTTTATTAGTCAGAGATCTCCAAAGAAAAGAAGCAATAGGATGTGTATATGTGTGTGTGCATGCAGTGTACACATGTGTTAATTATTTATTATAAGGAATTAGCTCACACAATTATAGAGGTTGAGAGTCCCAGTAAGTTGGAGACCTGGGAGAACTGATGGAGTGTAAATTCTAGTCCTACAGCAGTCAGGGTGGATCCAAGAAAAACTGAAGTCAGTTTGAGCCCGAGGGCAGGAAAAGACCAATGTCCCAACTCTAGTAGTTAGGCAGGGCCAGTTCCCTCAAACTTAGTTTCTGTTCTCTTTAGGTCTTCAATTGGTTTTTTGAGATCCACTCACATTGGGGCAGGCAATCTGTTTTATTTAATCTTCCAATTCATATGTTAATCTCATCCAGAAAAATCCATATGGATCATACCCAGAATAATGTTTGACCAAATATCTGGGCACCCTATGGCCCAGTCAAGTTGACACATACAATTAACCATCTTAGGAGCTAGAGCTAATATGATTTGAAAGCAGTTGCCTCTGTAAAGTGAGACTCCAGTAGGTAAGAATGGCATAAAATATTGCTATTTTTTGTTAAAAAGCTAGGAGCACCATTTGATTTTTTAAAAATAGCTTAATGAGACATGATTCATAACTATATAATTCATCCATTTAAGTGTACAATTGAACAACATTTAATAGAGTCACAGAGTTGTACAAATATCACCTGAACCTAACTTCAAAACATTTTTATTGCCTTACAAAGAAAATTTGTACATATTAGCTTTTTTTTTTTGCCATACTGGAGATTGAATCCAGGACTTTGAACATGCTAGAGCAAGTACTCTACCACTGAACTACGCATCTTATGTATGTATGTATGTATGTATGTATTTATTTATTGGAAAGGAGACCAGTAGAATAGAGGAAGGGCACTGAGGGGAGGGAGAGAATGCAAAAGGAGAAGTCCTGGGGAACAAAATTGATCAAATTACTTTGTTATATTGTGTAGGTACAAATATGTAATAATGGATTCCACTATTACCCATAATTATAATGTACTAGTAAAAAAGAAAATAAAAAATAAAAACTTTATTTTAAAATTAAAACCAATTTTAATTATGGTAAAACACATACCATGAAATATACCATCTGTTATGGTTTGAATGTGTTCCTTCTAAAATTTATGTTGAAATTTAATCACCACTGTGATAGTAATTAAAAGATCTTTAGGAAGTGATTAAGTCATTAGGGTAGCACCTCCGTGGATGGGATTAGGGCCATTATAAAATGGCTTGAGAGACTGGGTTTGCTCTCTTCAGCTTCTCTGCTGTGTGAGGACATAGCATTTGTCCTCAGGAGAAAGCAGTGTTCAAGGTGCCATCTTGGAAGCAGATGGGCCTTCACCAAACATTGAAACTGATGGTCGTTTGATCTTGGCTTTTGCGGCCTCCAGAAATGTAAGAAATGAATTTCTGTTCTGAAAAATTACCCAGTCTCAGACATTTTGTTATAGCAGCACTAGTGGACTAAGATGTCATCTAAACCATTTTTAAATACACAGTTCAGTAATATTATTTATATTCACATTGTTGTATAACCAATTTCCAAAAGTTTTTTTATCTTGCAAAACTGAAATTTTGATCCATTAAACAACTCCCTATTTCCCCATTCTTCAGCTCCTGACAATCAGCATTCTACTTTCTGTTTCTGTGAATCAATTTATCTACATCACAAAAGGGGAATCATACAGTATTTGTCTTTTTGTGGCTGAATTATTTTTCTCAGTATAATGTTCTTAAGATTCCTCCATGTTGTAGCATGTGTCAAAATGTCTTTCTTTTTAAAGGCTGAATAATATTTTGAGGTATATATATATATACATATATATATATATATATCACTTTTTTCTTGTGCATTCTTCTGTTTATGAATATTTGAGTTGCTTCCACTTCTCAGATATGCTGAATCATGCTACAAACATGGGTGTACAATTATCTCTCTGAGTCCTAGCTTTTAATTCTTCTGAATATATGCCCAGAAAATGAATTGCTGGATCATATGGTAATTCTATGTTTAAGTTTTAAAAGAACTGCCACGCTATTTTTCAAAGTGTTGTATGATTTTATATTCCTGCCAACAGTGCACAGGATTCTAATTCCTTCACATTTTTGCTAATGCTTACTATATTCTCTGTGAGTGCTGTTATAGTAGTTAATAATTGTATCTCATTATGGTTTTGATTTGCATTTCCCTAATATGTTGAACATTTTTTCATATGCCTGTTTGGCACTTGTCTATCTTTGTAAAATTGTCTCTTCTAGTTCTTTAGCTACTTTTTAATCAGGTTATTTTTGTTGTTGTTGTTATAGAATTGTAGGATTTTTTTGTATATTCTGGATATTAATCTATTACCAAATACATAATTTGCAAATAGTTTTTCCCATTGTGTAGGATGTCCTCTTACTCTATTGATTATGTCCTTGAATTCGTAGAAGTTTTAAACTTTGATATTTTTCCTTTTGTTTTCTCTGCTTTTGGTGTCATATTCAAGAAATCATTGCCAAATCTAATGTCATGAAGTTTTCCCCCCATGTTTTCTTCTAGGAGTTCTATGGTTTTAGTTCTTACATCAGGATTTACATAAATTTTGAATTTATTTGTATATGGTGTAACATAAGGATCCAACGTCATTCTTTTGCATATACTATTTGATTTTTTCAAAGTATGTACATGTATCATGTTGATAAGGCATTTAAAAATCATAATTTTTAAAAGTGAAAGAGATTAAGCAATGTATGTATATATATATATATTTCAGTGCTGGGGATTGAACCAAGGCCTCATACATGCTTGACAAGCACTCTACCTCTGAGCTGTATCCCCAGCCCATCAATGCATTCTCTTTAGTGACACAAATGTGCCACATTTTGAAACTGCAGGTTACTTTATGTGACTTCCTGTTGCATAGTCCTTAGAGTACTGTGGAGCTGATGGTGCGAGGTAGCCAATATCGGATGCCTTTATATTTCAAATATTTAAATTATCATAAAAAGTTAAGAACCTAAAACATTCCCATTTTGGAGGTAAAGACTATGGTAGAACAAACAATGACAAAAAGTTTGTTTTTAGGCCCTTGACATTAAAATTTCATCACTGTAAAAACAAAGAACAAGCCCAGCACAGTGGTGCATGTCTGTAATCCCAGCACTTTGGGAGGCTGAGACGGGAGAATCGTGAGTTCAAAGCCAGCCTCAGCAATGGCGAGGTGCTAAGCAACTCAGTGAGACCCTGTCTCTACATAAAACACAAAATAGGCCTGGGGATGTGGCTCAGTGGTGGAGTGCCTCTGAGTTCAATCCCCAGTACAAAAAAAAAAAACCCAAAGAACAAATGAATGAAAATTGATCATAAAATGTATTTTGAGTTGTATGAAAAAAGAATCAAACGCTATTTTCAATTAGTAAAATTTAATAAGTTATTTTACAAATTATTAATAGTTTTCCTCTATATAATTACAATTCTCAAATAAGTGGATGGGGTAAGAAACTGGGAAAGAGGAGGAGGAAGATGAGAGGGATGAAATGTCTGTCATCTAGAAATCACTATTCCCTATACTTTCAAGGACTGAGTTCTTTTCTTTTTCCTAAGTGATTTTCCAGAGAGGATATCTTAAATATTATTTAAAATTTGTTTGCAAAAAGAACCCTTATTTTCCTGACTGTAATTGCCCCTTAAAAAGCCAATGAAATGTATATTTTAGGGCAAAGAAAAAGAAAATTGGTATTGTTTCCACTCTGTTGGTGGCAGAACTCAGGAGACTGAAAATAAATCTTTTCTTTTTAATGCAAAATTTTATTGCAAAGGTTTATGCCTGAAATCTAGACAATTATACTCCAAGATTTCTACTAATGAATACCATATGTTGGATTCAATAACTTCAGCTGCAGGGTGGAGAATACTATGTTAAAGCTATTCAGATAATAAATAGCTATCTAGGTCCATTTCAACCAGAGCAAGTCAGCTGTATTGAATGTGAGTGAAACATTAATTCTTTATAAGAACACATGCAATTGGCAGACACTCTGACATGTAATATGCATTAGCGCACTTTTCCGCCCCCACGGAATCATTTTGTCTTTTGCTCGAGTCTGTGCTCACATGCATGCCCATCTCTAGCCTTCTGAATCTGTCTTTGGCGTATCGCTTACATATACTTACAAAACATGCATTTTTAAACACACATATGAGTGAGAATGGTTCTAGTTTTTTCAAAAGTGTTAGTTTGTCATTATTTCTGTTTGTTCTGCACAGCTCACATGGCTTTCTTCCTCTCCTTGGGACTATACCTGGGTTCTCCAATGTCCTTGGGATAACTATCCCCTTCTCTTTCTTTTCTATAATTTTACAAAAACAGAAGAAAGAGAATATTACATGCTAGTGTTGGACACAAGACACCTGGGGCTTGTTCTGGCTCCAGAATTTAAAAAAAAAAAAAGAAATTCGAGAAAGGAGAAGAGAGGCAGATCTTCCCGAGAGGGCCGCCATGCTATGGAGGTTTTCATGGGACAAAGTCTTACTTTTGAAAGCCACTCTTGAGAAGTAGCAATGGGAAGTGCAGAATGTAATAAATCTGCCAGACTCATTTTCCTTTCTGTTTCACAGCAGAATTGTTTTTGTTTGTCTCCTTTCAGATCTTGAATGGAAGCCACATTTTCCTGTAACTGGTACGAATCCCTTAAGAAACAGTTAAGTGGGCTGGACTGGGACAGAAGGGTACAATGGTGGCCCCCTTCAAGTTCTGTCGGAGACACTTAACTTTCTCTAACCATAGTGACAGGAGGAGTTCAGACTTTCATAATGTAGTGACTCCCTCTACACAGTATCTTGGTTATACTTTTTAATAACATTGTTATAAATGAACTTGATTTTCAAATTTTGAAACTCCCCCCCCCCAGCCCCCCAAAGAGAGAAAGAGAATAGAATAGTCTCTGTGGCTTCCAAGGAGCTGTTGAGGCTGCCCGCTCTGTTCAGGAGGAGCCAGAGAGAACAGAGAGGGTTCAGCTCACCATCCCTTTCCCCCCTCCCATCCAGAGTTTTACCTGTTTTATTTGTTTATACTTTTGCATTTTGAAGGACAGTAAATCCAAGTCCTCTACCTTTCATTTTGTTTAAGCATACATTTAAATTTCAAGTGTCAACTTATCCACTGAGCCACATCCCCAGCCCTTTTTTGTGTTTTAGTTAAAGACAGGGTTTCACTGAATTGCTTAAGGCCTCGCTAAGTTGCTGAGCCTGGCTTTGAATTCATGATCCTCCTTACTCAGCCTCCTGAGCTGCTGGGATGACGTTTTAATGTATTAGAAGCTTACAGAATTTGAGGAGCCCTCTGTCAAAAAACAAACAAAAATACATATTAAAGTTAATATTTACTTAGTATTAGTAAAAGTATCATAACAAATAATCACAATAATTCATCAATTTTTTCATCTATTGTAGTGCATAAATTTTTTTTTAATGAAGAGAAGTTTAGAAAATTCCTCTTTCTTATTGCTTCACAATAAATTATTGGATATTGCCATAAAAATAAAAAAAAATCAAGTGCCAAGAACTTGCTTAGGATGTAGTGAGAGAGCTTAGTTTATTTATTTGAGGAGAACTCCTGGGCTCAAGCCATCCTCCTGCCTCAGCCTCCTGAGTAGCTGGGAATATGAGACTAGCCACTGAGTCTACTTTATAGATTCTGCATCTAATCTTTACTTTTTTTTTTAATGATAAATTTAGAAGATTTTTGTTTTAAGTCAAGGGTCGACATTTTTTTTTTTCCAAAAAGGCCAGACAATAAATATTTATATTTTGCAGGCCACATATGGTCTCTGTTGAATATCCTTTTCCTATTTTTTTAACAACCTTTAAAATATAAAAATTATCCTTATCTGGCAGGTGAGTTTTAAAGAACGATCTAGAAGGTGGATTTGGCTCATGGCCATGGCTTGTCAACCCTTGTTTTAGTTAATGTTATCCTAGCTTTAAGATTAAGCATTATTGCTCAGAAAGGGGGAAGTAATTAATCCAGGTCACATGGCCCACAATGAAACAAACCTTACCTTCTGCTCCAAGTCCATTTATTTTCCACTCTAATGTGTATTTCTTAGAGAATTTCCTTCCACATTCTTCAGAAGAGTAGAGACACTCGTTTGTTTATTTTTCATTATCATTTTCCTTGAAACTTTTTCTACAGGAAACACATCCAAGAGATGCGCCCTATTTCTCAGAAATGTGTTGAAAACCTAAAGTGAAGCAAAAAATAAAACCTATGTTAGGTACCAAAATTCTTTTAGCTGTCAGTCAACAAAGATGATTTTAACAAACATTTTACACCTGAGAATAGAGTCACTTTTAAGTAAATTGCATCCAATCAATACATATTTTTTGTTTAGCAATTTTTAAAAAAATTAACAATGTTAAAAAATCCCAATAAGAGGAATCCAGAAGCCTGAGAAGATACCTGGGAACTTGCCTGAAGAGTTTTTTGTAGTTTTTGTTGCCTCACTTGAAAGTAGTGGATGAAATAAGGGAATTGAGGATCTTTTCTGAACTTCCTTATTCTGTTCTCTGCAAGGAGACAGTTTTGCTCAGTGGTTCCAACCCAGCCTGGCCCCTTAACAGTTGTATGTCACTGGGCAATTACTTGGGCTACTTATCTGTCTTCCCCTATGTAAACTGGCACAACTCTACTGTAGACCTCAGAGACTCTGTAGATTAAACGAGATAATGGACGTACAGCACTTAGCAGTGAGTGTGTAAAAATGTCAGGGAACATTTCTGTTGTCACCTTTCCAACAGGAGCATGAGTTGGCCTTGTGGGCCAGCATACTCTGGATAGGATTTTTGCTGGCATTGCCTATTTTACTTCCAAATGTAGCATCATCCCTTTATTATTATTAATTATTGCTTTATGGTTTTTGAATTTTCCTTATCCCCCATATTCTATGGTTTCAAGACCAGAATGACCCCCTCTGCCTACTACCATATTCTTGCAGAGGAGAAGGAAATCCAAAACAGAATACACTGAATAATTAAGTTACCTAAGAACTTGATAGCCAGAAAAGAATGGCAAAATGGATAAAGGAAACGGGAAGACTATTCTAGAAATCATGTGTATAAGGTGGGTGAAATTATGACTAGAGCTAAAGGGCTGGTTTGGGTTTTTTTTGAGCCAGGGATTGAATATAGGGGTGCTCAACCACTGAACCATATCCCCATTCCATCTTATATATTTTAGGGACAGAATCTCACTGAGTTGATTAGGGCCTCACTAAATTGCTGAGGCTGGTTTTGAACTCACAATCCTCCTGCCTCAGCCTCCCAAGCCACCAGGATTAAAGGCATGCGCCACCACGCCCATCTTAAGGGGTTAATATAACAATTTAGATTTGAAAGCAGGGTTTCTCAAATTTGCCAGGCCATAACCATCCCCTGGGTGCTTATTGACCCCATGGATTCTGAGGATGCCATGTAGATCTACTGAATAGAACTAGATGGGAAGAGCCTTGAATCTCTAATTTGAACAAGTCTCCCTGGCAATGCTCATAGTTTTGGAAATACTGTTCAAATAAATGGTAACGGACTTGGAGACAGAAGAATGAAAACTACTCCTTTAAATTTTAGAAGTAACAGCTGCCACTACAGGGGTCTTTGGGTGAAGCAAATTCCAGGAGTCCAATCAGAGTGTCTGGAAACTTCCGGATCCTGTAAGAGGTATCTTTGCACCTCTGGGGTCTGGGTGTATATGATCTCTCTGTCTCTGTATATTTGTAATGTTGTGATTGTTGGTCTCCACTGCACCTTAGAACCACCTAGGAAACTTAAAAATACTGAATCCTGGACTCCATTCCAGACCAACTAAATTAGAACCTTCGCAGTTGGACCCGTTATTTATTTTTTTTAAGTTCTCCAGTCTTTCAGATGCATGTCCAGGGTTGAGAATAATTGTACTGAGCACCTTATGCATGCCTCTGGCATTTCAGTCATTTTTATTTTCAAAACAAATTTTATTAATATATTTTTACAAGCAGTCTATTCTAGTTGCTTTTAGGGATTTGAAATCCATGCTGCAAGTTCCTGTTGGCTTTGAGGATGGGTATAAATGAGGAGAATTGTGACTTATTTATCACTTTCTTTATTGTGGTTATACAGTAGCGCTTAAGATAGTTGCTTTTAAAACTGTAGAACCCTTTTTCAGAATCCCTGGAAGCCAGATATATGCACATCTGTCCCTCTGGGTCCCCACAAAGCCACTGAGGTGCTGTGGGAGAACTCTAGGCACCACAGGAGGAAGCCTTTGTACCAGACCAGAATCCTCTGTGAAGAGTCACAGACCATAGGAAATGGCACTCTCTATATCTTGCCTTCCAACACCATCTGGCCAGGCTTCTGGAATAGTCCTGAGTTTAATGAATTATGGGCCACGACTGTTGCTCTCTGTTCTGTTTTCTACTTTGGGCTCCAAGAATTCCTGTGAGGTATTCAGGGTTTTGTTAAGTGACGATTAAAGATGTCATAACAATTAAACCATGAGGGCTTTTATAAAATCCATACCCTGAAAAAGTAGGCCCCAAAATGGTTATGTCATTTTAAAATGATATAACTTTTGAAATATCTAGTTGGCCAGAGACTGTACTTTTTCCTCCTGATATATTGATTTTTTGAAAACTTTAATCTTATACATTTGGACTGACTTATTGATTTTCTAGGACACTGGGCACTTTGTAGCAAAGAGTATAATTGTTCTCAAGGGTTAGGTGGCACCTGTAATCATGTCTTTTGGAAGGGTGGAAATATTAACACCAAATCCACATTAACTGAAGAAACCAGAGCCCCTGGGTAAGTAAAAACAATGTCAAAGAGGTTAATACTACCTCACCCAGCAGATTCACACACAAGTCTGTCTGCTTAATGGACCAGGGCTAGCAGCTGTCACATTGAGAGAAAACAGAAACGACATGTATGTTTCAACTTGGATGTTTTGATCATAAAATCTACAGCTGAAGCAACTTTCTATTAACTGTCATTGACAGGGTAGCTTCTCCCTGTCTTTCCCACTATGTCACGAGGAGGTGATGGTTTTCTGACAATAATTTTCTTTTATAATAACTGTGTGTTAGCTTCCAGTTGGAGCTTCTTTCACATCCTTCCTGCTGCTCTATGTTGTCCTTTATTATCTGGGGTGGTAAAGGCAATTGAGTTGGTTTATGTCGATTTAGGAAAACTAGAACATGTGTTCCTCTGATATTAAGTACAACCACCCAATCAAAATAGAAATACATAACCCAGAAAGTTAGATGGTTCTCAGGTGTTGGATCAGGCAATGGAATGACCCCTCCTAAACCCAGTTCAAATGATATTCTGATTTCATATTTAACCCTTTATTTTCTATATCTTAAATATTTGAAATGGAAATTTAAAAGGTATGTTATTTCCTAATATTAAGGTTTCATAATTATCAGTCCCAATATGACAATGGACTCTGCGTCCTTATCTTTGGTCTTTGCTTTCTATTCAGTAGTAATATTGATAACAATAATAGTTAACACTTAGCTTATGTGCTAAGTCCTATTTAAAATACTATACATAAGGAGTTCCTAGACCCTGTAGTAGTGATAATATTTTCAATATCTGAAAATAATTTATATTAATTTGTCCCTTAAAATCTTATTCCTTTTTAGCCTGCAACGCGAAGAATAAGCTCAATGATGAGGCTTATTGCTACAGGAAAATAAAAGGGAATGTCGTATGCAACAAAGACGTAGCAATACATTTCTTGACTATTTTAAGGGTGTGTGTGTGTGTGTGTGTTGAAAGGGAAACTTTTTGGACAAAGAGACATGATTTCTAAATTCCAATCCCCAACTTTTACATGTTGTTATGGTTTAGATGTGGTGTCCCCCAAAAGCTCACATGTGAGACAGTGCAAGAAGGTTTGGAGGAGAAATGACTGGGTTATAGTCTTAACCTAATCAGTGAATTAATCCTTGATGGGATTAATTGAGTGGTAACTGGAGGCAGGTGGGGTGTGGCTGTAGGAAGTGGTTCATTGAGGGTGTCGGGTAGGTATATATTTTGTAACTGGGGGGTGGAGATCGCTCCCCACTCACTGATCATTATGTGAGCCACTTCCCTCTACCACACACTCGGCCTAAGGGCTCAGCAGGGAGGCTTCATGGCTCCCAGAAGAACTGGAGATGATGATACCAAGAAGTCCAAGGCAGAGAGGAAGAGGAAGAATAAATCGTGCTCTACTATATGCGGTGGCTGGACAACAGGAGAGAGAGGAGGGAGCGAGGGAGGCGGGCGGGGTGTCAGGGGGAGTCAGGTATCCAAAAATGTGTTATGGCTTCCCTGCTAAACCCCGAGAACGATGGTGGGTGTGTGTGAACACTACAGAAGCTGAAACCAAATGCCGAGAGGTTCTTTCCTCCTTCACCATTGGGCATTCCAAGTGCAGCCACATCCGGGTCAAATTCTGGGTGTAAACTGGTTAGGCAGAAGAAGAGCCTGGGTCTCTCTCCTTGGAGACTCCTTAACGTCTTAAACCCAAAGCCTGCAGGTGGACCGTTTGGATGGGAATCAAAGCCTAATCTCTGAGGGGATGTTCAGATGAGGAAAAAGCTGGGGCTAGTGTTGCTAAACCAGGCTAGAGGACCTCAGGGCCCTGAGGGAATGGAGAGAGAATGGATGCCGGCCATGGGTGTCAGGGAGGTGAGTTCGGCCAGGTGCATAATGCACATGCTTAACCTCTGAGGACTGCAAGGACTGAGGAACACTCCAAGATCTCCAGGAAGGGCCACGTTTAATTTCCCCCAGCTCAAGATGCTACTATGGGGAGGAGGAGGGGTGGGGAGGAAATTCCGAAAGGCTGAGCTTTTACCTGAAAAGAATTTTTGTAAACTAGAAGCAGACTGTGTAACGAGAAGTGACTGGGTATTCTTTCCCCGTAAGTCTGAAGTTTTCCTTTACCCAGAAAGGGACTGAGAGAGTTTGGTATCAAGATTACTTAGACAATAGAAAGGTAAGGTGCTGTGTTCCTTTTGTCTGTGTCAGGGTAGTGAGACTAAATTGTGACTCGCTATGGCTCTATAATGCCATAGAACAAATGGAAAGAAACAACTGTAGAAATTTGTTCTGAGGACAAATAAAGATTGCTAAAACTCATTGTTGATGACTTAGAAAGTCAAGAGAGCTAGGCACTTCTTAAATTTTTTTCCCCCCAGTGCTAGGCATTAAACCCAGGGCCTGCATAGCAAGGGCCTGTACACCAAGGGCCTGTATATCATTAAGCTACCTCCAGAAAGAAGCTATACTTTTGTATCATTCAATTGGCATATTCACCTGAGAGGCTGTCGCCAATGTTAAGATGTGGAAAGTATGACCCAGCTCTTTCCTTTTCCTCCTCTAAATATCTCTGCAAGTGTTCTTCCTCTTTGTCCCTTGCCCAGAGAGGGGTATGTCATTATGCATGGGAATCAGGTTTTTCACTGCAGTGACCACATCGAGGGGCCTCAAAGGAAAAAGTTTCTTTTGAACACACTTAATAAATGACTCTCTGAGCAGGACATCAGGAAAGATCCCACATATGTAACAGCAGATGATAAATTCTGGTAATTTACATCCATAGGTCACTCTAAGGACATTTCTGATTTATGACTTTGAACTGAGAAAAGTCTAACTCAATTCAGAATCTTGGTAAGGGAGAAGCAAAAGAATTAGCGCTCATGTCTGCCATCTGGTGTAGAGAAGAAGTAAATACAGCCATAGATTCAGGGCTGAAAGCAATTACTTTTTCACCTTGTAAATACTGTCCAGTCTTCCTGATGCCTTTGGTCCATATTTTTAAATTCACAGAAAAACAATTATCTGCACTTCAAGTTTCACAATGCAAGAATTGCCCATATATATTTTATTTGGCATTCAGGCTTTAAAAAACTTCATATGTAGTAACAGGCAATTGAAAACAGGAGGGAATGGAGTTTATAAAACAAAGAACAGGAAAAAATAAGAATGATTCCTCATCCTGATATTTTCATACTTACAATTAAATGCCCTCTTTTGATTGGAACAATGTGGGAATGAAGGACGAAGTGAAATAAAAGCAGAAATGTCTTTGGGGGTTTGGCATCAGGTTTGGGTTTACAGTGCAATGAAAGTCAGGGTCAAACAGGATGACCCCTTTTCTTGCTCTCTGGGGATGAAGAGTTTTCCCAGCATGCAGGATTTGCAGTGTTCAGTGGAGAAAATCCTGGGCAAAGTTAGATAGGTTGGCCACCCTGGGTCAGCCTCTCAAATGAGGTACACTTAAAAATTAAAACAAGGACTAAGGAAGCTACATGGAAATGAATGGTAGGGTAAATGAGCAGAGGGAAGATGCAGATATTTTCCATTTTTTATTTTCACTTTGTGCTCACTCTCAGCAGATCTGTCCTTTTATAAAAGTACAAGAGAACTTTGTAAAAGTATTAGAAACACTGGGAAACTCGAGTCCCACTACCCAGGGACCTCTGGCTCTGACTCAGTATCCTTGTGCTGGGTAAAGCTAAGACCTTACTGAATCTAGTTCATACACTAGTAAATCCTGATATTTGTTCAACTCCCTTAAGTGGAAATACATTATTACTTATACAAGTTCTTCAAGGAGATTAAAATTATTGTGTTAGTTTCCTGTTACTGTTACAGAATACCTGAGGTATAGTTTTATAGAATATAGAATACCTGGGCTCATAGTTTTAGTTTCCAGCCCTTGTGCTGGTGGACCCAGGTGGGGTCCTTTGGTGGGGTGTCAGAAGACAATGATGGGGAGCATGTTGCAGAACAGACTGTTCACCTCAGGGCCAGGAAGCAAAGAAGAAGAAGAAGAGGTTAGGGTCCCTTCCAAGGCATAACCCCAATGACCTAAGGACCTATCGCTAGTCACCACTTCCCCGTAGCACCACCCTGGGGGCCAAGTCATTAACACAGGAAACTCTGAATACATCCAAACTATAGCAGTAAGTTAGAGTATAAAGCCATTGAGATTTTGGGAGAATTTAGCCATTTTTCAGGAGAAAACATGGGCTAGGGAAGTTATCAGCCTGTGATCCTTGTTAGGAAACTGAGGGACCAGGAAAAAGAAGATGAGGCAAGCTGCCTCTACCCTGTTCTTAGGAACCATTCTTGCTGCTGCTTTTAAGCTCAGTATCTTCCGTTAAATCAAAATGATCATTTCACATGTTCATGAAGTATGTGTCTTTGTGCATGGTGTCTTTTTCTCTAGCTCCTAACCCACCTAATTAAGCAGTGTGATAGAAATTACGAGCTGGGCGTGGCAATGCACACCTGTAATAACAGCAGCTTGGGAGGCTGAGGCAGGAGGCAAGTTCAAAGCCAGTGTCACCGTATACAACTTAGGGAGACCCTATCTCAAATAAAACATAAAAAGGATGGGGGGGTGACTCAGTGGTTGAGTTAAAAAAAAATCACTCATCTGTTTTTGGTACTTGTTTCCATCCTGTAATAAAACTAGCTTTGTCCCAAACTGATACAAAATGAAAAGTAAAAGCCCATTCACACCAGTCCTACCTCAGTTGAAATAATCCCTTTAACAATATCTTGCATAAATTACATAAAAGCAGATCTTTTAAAAACACACATACTATGCAACTTGTTTTTCTTTAGCAGTGTTCTGAACATCTTTCTAAATATACTATTTTCAACACGACAGTGCATACGGCCATGTGAGTGTTTTCTACTATTTTCCTTCAGTCTCCTAATGACAGACTTTAAGATTGTTCCCAACATTTTGTACTTACAAATAAAACCACAATGAATAGCCCTGAACATAAGTCATTTCACATATGTGTAAGAGTATTTGTAAGATAAATACCTGGAAATGAAATCTCCAGGTCGAAACATATATGTTTGTAAATTCAATAGCTTTTGCCAAATACTTTCCACAGAGATTGTATAAATTTATTTCACCAGCAATGTCTGAAAAGATCTGTTTTCCTACACTTCTGTCCACACAGTTTCATTCAACTTTTTGATCTTTGCAAATCTGATAGGTAAAAAATAGTACTCTAGTGTAACTTTTAAAAATCAAATTTATTACACTTCATAGAAATTATAAAATCTCTCTTTAGCTGATATTTTTAGAAAATGAAGACAAGCCACAGTTTAGGAAAAAATATATGCAATCTGTATGTCCAACAAAGGATCCAGCAATTCTGCTTCAAGATAAATGAAAACACATGTCTCCAAAAAGACTTGCTCACAATGCGCAGAGCAGCCCCACACCCACCTGTGTGGGGGATTGAACCCTGGGCTTTGTGCAAGCCACTGAGCTACACCCCCAGCACTAGTAGCAGCCTTCTTCTTTTTGGCCATCTGACAATTTTGGAAGACTGAAGATAATACTGAGTATTCCAGTAGACGAACATGGATTATGTAGGTCTTCATTTATTTAGGTCTTCTTTAAATGCTTGACGGTGTTTTGTAGTTTCATTGTATAGGCCTCGCATGTATTTGATAGATTCAACCCAAAGTATGTCATAGTTTTGATTGTAAAATTTAACATCCTCAGATTATTTTAAATGGCATTTTTGGTTATTGCGTAGTGTATAGAAATGTAATTTATGTTTATATATTTACTCTGTAACCTGTGACATTGCTAAAATCACTTTTAAGCCCTCTATCTGCTGACTGCAAATGGGCAGTTTTACTTCTTCCTTTCCAACCTGTATGCCTTTTATTTATCTATTTTTTTGACTTATTGGAATAGATGGGACCTCCAGGGCAGTGCCGAATACAAGGGACACAAGTGGACATCCTAACCTTGATCTTGATCTTAGAGACAAAGTTTTGTCGTCACCATTAAGTTTGATGTTAGCTACTGGTTTTCATGGGTCTTCTTTATCAGGTTGTGGAATTTCCCATTTATTGCTAATTTAGGAAATTGTAAAGAAATAGTAAATGAATGTTATAAGAAATAATAAATAGGTGTTATGTTTGGTCAGATGTTTTTTCTCCATCCATTATGATCATCCTGTAGTGATTCTTACTCATTCTAGGAATATAGTGAATTATGTTGACAGTTTATTTATTTATTTATTTTTATGTGGTGCTGAGGATCGAACCCAGTGCCTCACACATGGGAGGCAAGCGCTCTACCACTGAGCTATAATCCCAGTCCCGATGTTGACAGATTTTTGAAGATTAAATCAATCTTCTGACCTTCAGATAAACTCTTCCTTGGTCATGATGTACTATCTCTTTATATACCACTGGATTTGATTTGCTAATATTTTGCTAAGGATTTCATCTATGTTCATGAGGGATATTGGTCCATATATTTCTTACTTGCAAAGGCTTTAGGTTTTGGATCAGAGCAACACTGTCTTTGTAAATATGTTTGAAAAAAAGTTCCCTCATTTTTTATTTTCCAGAATAGTTTGTATAGGGTTGATAGTATTTCTTCCTTAATTTTGAAAGGATTAAACAGTGAAGCAATTCAGAGCTGGAGATTTCTTTTTAAAAAGATTTTAAACAGTGCTATTTTGATTTCCCCTTTTTAAATTATGATAGCTTTGGCAGTGTCTTTTAAGGAATTTCTTTGTTTCATCTGAGTGGTTAAATTTGTTAGCATAAATTGTTTGCATTATCCCTAATTATTTGATTAATGTTTATAGAACATTTCATTTCTGATGTTCGTTGTTTCTGTTTTCTAATTTTCTTTTCTTTTTTCTTTTTTTGGTTCCAAAGACTGAACTCAGGGGTTCTCGACCACTGAGCCACACTCCCAACCCTATTTTGTGTTTTATGTAGAGACAAGATCTCACTGAGTTGCTTAGTGCCTCGCTGTTGCTGAGGCTGGCTTTGAACTCCCGATTCTCCTGTCTCAGCCTCCCAAAGTGCTGGGATTACAGATGTGCGCCACTGCGTCCGGCTTTTTCTCACTTTCTTGACCAGCTTAGTGAGAAGTTTACTAATTTTTATTGATTTGTTCCAAATAACTGACCTCTTTTATTTTATTGATTTGTTTGTTTTGTTTTTCTCTTCTACTTCAATGACTTCTACTTTTATCTTTATGATTGCCTTCTCTCTCCTTCTGTGGACTTAATTTGCTCTTCTGTTTTCCAAGTCCTAAGATGGAATCAGATTTCAGGCTTTTCTACTTTATTTCTAATGTAAGTATCTAAAGCTGTAGGTTTCCCTTTAAAAATTATGTTAGCTACATACCACAAATTTTAATATGCTGTGTTTTCATTTGTATTCAGTTAAAAACGTTTTCTAATTTCCTCTTTGGCCCATTAGTGATTTACAAAGGTGTTGTTTTATTTCTAAATATTTTGGGGTTTTTCCAAATATCTTTTTGTTTTTGATTTCTAATTTAATTTAGTTGTGGTCAGACAATGTAGTCTGTATAATTTCCTTTGAAATTTATTGAGACTTGTTTTATAGTCCAACAAGTCATCTAGTTTGTGAATATTCTGTGCACTTTAAGACAGTGTCTATTCTGTGATGTAGTAGTCTATAAATATCACTTAGGTAGACTTGATTGGTAGTGTTGTTCAAGTCTTCATGTTTACCAATTTTCTGTCTATTGTTTTAGTAATTACTAGGGAGTGTGCTGACATTCTCAATTATAAGTTATGCATTTGTCTATTTATCCTTTTAGCTCTGTCAGGGTTTTGCTTTCTACATTTTATAGCTCTTTAATGTAATTTTAATTTTAATATCTTATTAAATTCTAATGTGTAAGGCTTTACATTTAAGAAACATATTTAAGAATTATTGGGCTCGGTGGCACACTTGCCTAGCATGCATGAAGCTCTTGGGTTTGAACCCCAGCAATACAAAAAAATTATACTTCATTTTCTCTGACTTCTTTATTTTTTTCCCATCTTTTCCTCTACATGTTGATGTTGTATATAAGAAAATAAGCCTTTTGACTGTGATATTTGTGGCAAACCTTTTACTTTCAACTTATTTGTGGAGGCTTCTACTAGACAAGAGATTTTTACTTTCTAAAATAAAATTTACTTTTTAGGCAACAACTTTCTCTATAGAACCTCCAAGGCTCGCGAGATAATGCAGAGTTAATAATGGTATGAATCAAATTAAAAAACTTCTGCACAGCAAAGGAAACAAGAATGTGAAGAGAAAGCCTACAGAATGGGAGAAAAATCTTTGCTAGCTACTCTTCTGACAGAGGATTAAGATCCAACATATAGAACTCAAAAAAACATGGAAAATCAAATAAATGTGCAAATGAACTCAAAAGACACTCTTCAATAGAAGGAATATAAATGGCCAACAAATACATTAAAGATGTTCAACATCTAGCTGAGAGCGATGGCTCATGCCTGTAATCCCAGCACTTTGGGAGGCTGAGACAGGAGGATCGCGAGTTCAAAGCCAGCCTCAGCAACGATGAGGCACTAAGCAACTCAGTGAGACCTTGTCTCTACATAAAACACAAAATAGGGCTGGGGATGTGGCTCAGTGGTTGAGTACCTCTGAGCTCAATCCCTGGTACCAAAAAAAAAGATGTTCAAGATCTTTAGCAATTAGGGAAATGCAAATTGAAACTGCACTGAGAGTTCATCTCACCCCAGTTAGAGTGGCAGTTATCAATACAAACAGGGGCCAGGATTGTGGCTCAGTGGTAGAGCGCTTGCCTCACATGTGGGAGGCACTGGGTTCGATTCTCAGCACCTCATATAAGTAAATGAATAAATAAAGGTCAATCAACAACTAAAAAAAATTTAAAAAAAAGGAATACAAACAATAATAAATCCTGCTTAGGATGTAGAGAAAAAGGAATCATTGCCTGTGCCTATCTGTTGGAGTGTCAACCCTATGTTTTTTTCTAGGAGTTGCACAGTTTTTGTCTAGATCTTTAATCCATTTTGAGTTGACTTTTGTGCATGGTGAGATATAAGGGTCTAGTCTCATTCTTCTACTTATGAATAACCAGTTTTCTCACCACCATTTGTTAAAAAGGCTCTTTTCTCTAACTTGTTTTTGGTACCTTTGTTAAGGAGCAGATAACAATTTCTATAGGTTTTATCTCTGTGTCTTCTGTTCTGTATCAATGACCTATGTGTCTACCTCTATGCCAGTATCATGCAGATTTTTTTTTTACTATAGCTCTGTAGTATAATTTGAAGTCAGGAATTGTGATGACTCCAGCTTTGCTTTTTTGGCTTAGAATTGCTTTGGCTATTCTGGGTCTTTTATTCTTCCAAATTAATTTTATGTCTTTCTTTTTCTAGCTGTGAGAAGAAGGTCATTGGTATTTTGAGGGAAATTACATTGAATCTATATATTGTTTTTCGTAATATGATCATTTTAACAACATGTATCCATTTCTTCTAGGTTTTCAAAATAGTCCCTAATAACCCTCAGGATTTCTATGATATCTGTGGTGATTTCTCCTTTTTCATCTCTAATTTTATTAATTTGGGTCTTCTTTCCTTTTCTTTTGGTTAGTTTGGTGAAGGCCTTATCAATTTTATCTTTCAAGGAATCAACTCTTTATTTCATTGATCCTTTGTATTGTTTTTCTTAAATTTCATTGATTTCAGCTCTGATCTTAATTATTTCTGCCTGTCTATGAATATGAGGAATCTTTTCATCTTTTGGGTCTTCAGTTTCTTTCTTCAATGTTATATTGTTTTCATTGTAGAGATCTTTCATTTCCTTGGTTAAATTTGTGCCTAGGGATTTAAAAAAAATTTGTTTTTAGATGCTGATGGACCTTTTATTATTATTTTATTCATTTATTTTATATGTGGTGCTGAGAATCGAACCCAGTGCCTCACACATACTAGGTAAGTGCTCCACCACTGAGTCATAACCCCAGCCTTGCCTAGGGATTTTTTTGAGGCTTTTGTAAATGGGACCATTTTCTTGATTTCTTTCTTAGTAGCTTCATTGTTGGAGCATAGGAATGCTATTAATTTTTGTTTGTATTCTGCTGCTTTGCTGTGAGTGTTTATTAGCTCTAGCCATCTTCTAGTGGAGGTTTCAGATCTTCTAAAATATAGGATCGTATTGTCTAAAGTGATAATTTGATCTCATTCTTTCCTATTTTTATCCCTTTTATTTCCTTCTCCTGCTTAACTACTCTGGCTATATTTATAGTACTATACTGAATAGGAACGGTGAAAGTGGACATCCTTGTCTTGTTCCAGATATTAAAGGAAGTGCTTTTAGTTTTTCTCCATTTAATATGCGATTGGCTTTGGGTTTTCAATATGTAGCCTTTATGATATTGAGGTTGTTTCCTTCTATCCCTAGTTTCTTCAGTGTATTGTTTTTTAATCATGAATGAGTGCTTAATTTTACCAAAGATGTTTTTCAGCATCTATTGATATGACTAGTGATTTTTTCCTTAATTCTATTTATGTGATGAATTAAATTTATTGACTTGTATATGTTAAACCATCCTTGCATCCATGGGATAAAACCAATCTGGTCATGATGTACGATCTTCTTAATATGCTTTTGGATATGGTTTGCTAATATTTTATTAAGGATTTTTGCATATAAGTTCATCAGGGATATTGGTCTGTAGTGTTATTTCCTTGATGTGTCCTTGTCTGGTCTTGGTATGAGTGTGATACTGGCTTCACAGAATGAATTTGGAAGTGGTCCATTCCTTTCTATTTCATGTAATAATTTGAGGAGCACTGCCATTAGTTCTTCTTTAAATGTCTGGTAGAATTCAGCAGAGAACCCACCTGATCCTGGGCTTTTCTTTGTTGGAAAGCTTTTTATTACTGCTTCTATCTCATTGTTAGTTATTGGTCTGTTTAGGTTTTCTATGTCCACTTAATTCAATTTTGGCAGGTCATAGGTATCTAAAGATGTATCCATTTCGTCTAGGTGTTCCAAATAGTCCTTAATAACCCTCTGGATTTCTATGATATCTGTGATTTTTCCTTTTTCATCTCTAATTTTATTAATTTGAGTCTTCTTTCTTTTTCTTTTGGTTAGTTTGGTGAAGGCCTTATCAATTTTATCTTTCAAGGAATCAGCTCTTTGTTTCATTGATCCTTTGTATTGTTTTTCTTAAATTTCATTGATTTCAGCTCTTATCTTATTTCTTTCTATTGGTTTTAGAATTGGTTTGTTCTTATTTTTCTAGGGCCTTGAGATATATCATTAGGGTTTTTATTTGGGATTTGTCTTAATTTCTTATATAGGCACTCATAGCTAAAAGCTTTCTTTTTAGAACTACCTTCATAGTGTTCTGGAGGTCCTGGTGTGTTGTATCACTATTCTTGTTTGATTTTAAGAATTTTTGAAATTCTCCTCTGATTTCTTCTATCATCCATTCATCAGTCAAAAGTGTATTATTTAAATATTGATGTGTTTGTATAGTTTCTGTAGGGTTTTTGATGTGGATTTCTAATTTCATTCCATTATAAACAGATAAGATGCAAGCAATTATATCAGTTTTCTTGTATTGGCTGAGTTGCTTTGTGGTCTAACATATGATCACTTAGACTTTTACTATGCTGTCTTCTAGAAGTTTTATAATTTTGCATTTTCCATTATGAATTAGTTTTTATTTTATTTTATTTTTATTTTTTATTTTTTTTGGTACTGGAGATTGAACTTAGGGGCATTAGTTTTTAAAGGTCGGTGTTCAGATACCTTTTGGTTGTTGATTTGTTTGGTGCTAGGGATTGAACCCAGGACCTTGTGCATTCTCAACACATTCTTTCCAGCTGAGCCACATACTTAGTCTTAGTTTTTTTTGTTTGGATTTTTAGTTATTTTATCACCAATTGTTATAAAAGCTATCTTTGCTCCATTGTATTGCCTGTTATTTTTTGCCAAAGATTAGTTGACTGAATATGCTGCCTTCAAGAGACTCATCTCATAGGAAAAGACATCCACAGACTGTGAAAGGATGAGAAAAAACATACCACTCACATGAACTGCATAAATAAGTGGTTTCCATCCTCATATCAGATAAAGTGGACTTCAAACCAAAGTTAGTGAAAAGGGATAAAGAAGGTCATTTCATACTGCTTAGGGGAATCATGCATCAACAAGACATAACAATCATAAATATCTATGCCTCAAACAGTGGAGCATCCACATATATCAAACAAACCCTTCTCAATTTTGAGAATCAAATAGACCACAACATAATACTGGATGACTTTAACACATCTGTCTCACAACTGGACATATCTTCCAAATAAAAACTAGACAAAGAAACCATAAAACTCAATAATATAATCAATAATTTAGAATTAGGGTTGGAGTTGTGGCTCAGTGGTAGAGCACTTGCCTAGCATGTATGAGGCACTGGGTTTGATTCGCAGCACTGCATATAAATAAATGAATAAAATAAAGGCCCATCAACAAGGAAAAATACATTAAAAATAATTTACAATTAACAGACATATACAGAATATTTCATCCATCAACAAGTGAATACGCTTTTTTCTTAGCAGCACACAGATCCTTCTCTAAAATAGACCATATGTTGTGCCACAAAACAAGTCTTAGCATATACAAAAGAATAGAGATACTACCCTGCATTCTATCAGTGGAATGACATTAGAAATCAATGATAAAATAAGAAATAGAAGCTACTTCAATACCTAGAGCCTAAACAATATGCTATTGAATGATACATGGATAATAGAAGACATCAGGGAGGAGATAAAAAATTCTTAGAGGTAAATGAGAACCATGATACAACATATCAAAATCTCTGGGACACTGTGAAGGCTGTGTTAAGAGGAAAGTTCATGGCATTGAGCTCATTCATTAAAAGAAAAAAAGTTCAACAAATAAATGCCTTGACATTACATCCCAAAGCTCTAGAAAAGAACTAATTCAACCCCAAAGGAAGTAGAAGTCAGGAAATAATTAAAATCAGGGCTGAAATCAATGAAATTGAAACAAAAGATACAATTCAAAAAATTGACAAAACAAAAAGCTGGTTCTTTGAAAAAAATAAACAAAATTGATAAATCCTTAGCCACCCTAGCAAAAAGGAGAAAGAAAACTCAAATTACTAAAATTTGTGATAAAAAGGAAATACCATGACAGATACTATTGAAATACAGAATATAATTAGAAACTATTTTGAAAATCTCTACTCTAGTAACATAGAGAATCCTGGAGACACTGACAAATTTCTAGAGGCATATGATCTGCCCAAACTGAATCAGGAGGACATACATAACTTAAACAGATCAATTTCAGGCAAGGAAATAGAAGATGCCATTGAAAGCTTACCAACCAAGAAAAGCCCAGGACTAGATGGATTCTCAGCCAAATTCTACAAGACCTTCAAAGAAGAATTAATACCAATACTCCTCAAATTATTCCATGAAATAGAAAAGGAGAGAACCCTACCAAACTCATTCTATGAGGCCAGTATCACCCTGATTCCAAAACCAGACAAAAACACATCAAAGAAAGAAAATTACAGGCCAATATTCCTGATGAATATAGATGCAAAAATTCTCATAAAATTCCGGCAAATTACATATAAAATGTATTAAAAAGAAGAGCACCATGATCAAGTGGGTTTCATCCCAGGTATGCAAGATTGGTTCAACATACAGAAATCAATAAATGTAATTCATGACATCAATAGACTTAAAGGCAAGAATCATATGATTATCTCCACAGATGCTGAGAAAGCATTTGACAAAATACAGCACCTCTTCATGTTCAAAACACTAGAAAAACTAGGGATAGTAGGAACATACCTCAACATTGTAAAAGCTATCTACACCAAAACAAAGACCGACATCATCCTAAATGGAAAAGAATTGGAAGCATTCCTTCTAAAAATGGTAATAAGACAGGGATGCCCTCTTGTACCACTTCTATTAAACATAGTCCTTGAAACTCTAGCCAGAGCAATCAGAGAGATGAAAGAAATTAAAGGAATACAAATAGGAAAAGAAGAACTCCAACTATCATTATTTGCCAATGACATGATTCTATACCTAAGGATCCAAAAAATTCCACCAGAAACCTCCTAGAATTAATAAATGAATTCAGTAAAGTATCAGGGTATAAAATCAATACCCATAAATCAAATCCATTTCTATACCCCAGTGATGAATTCTCTGAAAGAGAAATTAGGAAAACTACCCCATTCACAATAGCCTCAAAAAAAAAAAAAAAAAAAAACAAAAAAAAACAAAAAAAACCCAAAACCTTGAAAATCAATTTAAAAAAAGAGGTGAAAGACCTCTACAATGAAAACTACAGGACACTACAGAAAGAAATTGAAGAAGATCTTAGAAGATAAAAAGATCTCCCATGCTCTTGGATAGGCAGAGTAAAAATTGTCAAAATGGTCATACTACCCAAAGCACTCTACAGATTTAATGTGATGCCAATTAAAATCCCAACATCATTCCTTATAGAAAGAGAATCATGAAATTCATTTGGAAGAATAAGAGACCCCGAATAGTCAAAGCAATCCTTAGCAAGAAGAGTGAAGCAGGATGCATCACAATACCAGACATTAAACTATACTACAAAGCTATAGTAACAAAAATGGCATGGTATTGGCACCAAAATAGACATTTAGACCAATGGTACAGAATAGAAGACACAGAGAAAAACCCACATAAATGCAGTTACCTCATACTAGACAAAGGTGCCAAAAACATACACTGGAGAAAAGATAGCCTCTTCAACACATAGTGCTGGGAAAACTGGAAATTCATATGCAAAAAAATGAAACTAAATCCCTATCTTTCACCATGCACAAAACTCAACTCAAAGTAGACCGAGGATCTAGGAATTAGACAAGAGACCCTGTGCCTAACAGAGGAAAAAGTAGGCTCAAACCTTCATCATGTTGGATTAGACCTCGACTTCCTTAACAAGACTCCTAAAGCATAAAAAATAAAATCAAGAATCAATAAATGGGATGGATTCAAACTAAAAAGTGTCTTCTCAGCAAAAGAAAGAATCAATGAGATGAAGGGAGAATCTACATTTTGAGACCAAATTTTTGCCACACGCACATCAGATAAAGCACCAATCTCCAGGATATATAAAGAACTCAAAAAACTTAACACATAAAAACAAAAACAAAAAAGCAAAAACCAAAAAACAAACAACCCAATCAATAAATGGGCTAAGGAGCTGAACAGATACTTCTCAGAAGAAGATATACAATCCATCAACAAATATATGAAAAAATGTTCAACATCTCTAGCCATTAGAGAAATGCAAATCAAAACCACTCTAAGCCGGGCGCGGTGGCTCACGCTTGTAATCCCAGCACTTAGGGAGGCTGAGACAGGAGAATCGCGAGTTCAAAGCCAGCCTCAGCAATGGCGAGGCACGAAGCAACTCAGTGAGACCCTGTCTCTACATAAAACACAAAATAGGGCTGGGGATGTGGCTCAGTGGTCGAGTGCCCCTGAGTTCAATCCCCAGTAC
>CM053408.1:21706167-21716342 GCA_028644305.1 Xerus rutilus | reverse complement strand
CAAACAAACAAACAAAAAAAACCACTCTAAGATCTCATCTCACATCAGTCAGGAATGGCAGTTATCCAGAATACAAACAACAGTAAGTGTTGGCGAGGTTGTGGGGGAAAAGGAACATACACACATTGCTGGTGGAACTGCAAATTGGTGCAACCAGTCTGGAAAGCAGTATGGAGTTTCCTTAGAAAACTTGGAATGGAACCACTATTTGACCCAGCTATCCCACTCTTTGTCTATACCCAAAGGACTTAAAATCAGCATACTACAGTGATGCAGCCACTTCAATGTTTATAGTAGCTCAATTCACAATAGCTAAATTGTGGAAACAACCTAGATGCCCTTTAATAGATGAATGCATAAAGAAACTGGCATATATACACAATGGAATATTACTCAGCATTAAAAGAGAATAAAATCATTTTCAGGTAAATGGTTGGAGTTGGAGAATATCATGCTAAGCAAAGTAAGCTAATCCCCAAAATCCAAAGGCCAAACGTTCTTTCTGATAAGTGGATGTGGATGCAGATTCATAATGGGGGAGAGGACATGAGAAGACTGGAGGAAATTTGGTCAAAAGGGGGGGACGGGAGGGAACATGAGGGCAGGAAAGATGGTGGAATTAGATGGACATCAATACCCTAGCTACATGTATGACTGTCAATGATTTGTCAGTATCCACATGATGTAGAATCACACCATGTACAACCAGAGAAATGAATAGTTGTGCTCCATTTGTGTACAATGAATCAAAACGCATTCTGCCGTCATGTGTACCTAATTAGAATAAGTAAATTTTAAAAATTAATCTGAGGAAAAAGAAAGTATTTGACTGCATTTATGGGAATCTATTGCTGGGCTCTATTCTGTTCAATTGATACATTAGTTTCCTTTCACCAGTACCACACTGTCTTGATTAGTGCAGCCTTATAGTAAGTAGAAGATGGGTTGTATCAGTCCTCCAACTTTGTTCTTCAGTATTTTGTTGACTATTTTTTTGTCTTTCACCTCTCCATAGAAACTTCAGAATAATTTATCAGTATCCACAAAATGCCTTGCTCTAAGTTTAATTGGGATTGTTTTGAGTCTATAGGTCCTGTTGAGAAAAACAAAAAGATATCTTGTCAATATTGAGTCTTTCAATCAATAAACCTAGAATATTTTCCATTTATTTAATTCTTTGATTTCTTTCATCAGAGTTTTAAGTTTTCCCTCATGCAGAGTATGTATGTAGAAAGAGTTAGATTAATACCCGTTTTTCCCTTTTTTGGGTGCTAATATAAATGGCATTATGTTTTAAATTTCCACTTGTTCATTACTGGCATATAGCAAAATGATTGGTTTTTGTATATTAACTTTGTATAAGGCAAATTTGCTGTAATCATTTATTAGTTCTAGGAATGTCTTTTGTTCTTCAGATTTTCTACACAAACAATTATGTCAACTACACACAAAGAGAGCTTTATTTCTTCCCCACTATTATAACGTTTATTTCCTTTTCTTGTCTTACTCTATTGGGACTTCAAGTATGATGCTGATTGTGTGTGTGTGTGTGTGTGTGTGCGTGTGTGTGCGTGTGTTGCTAAGAATTGAACCCCAGGCCTTGTGCAAGCTAGGCAAATACTCTACCACTGAATTCTACCCGCAACCCGTTTTTGATTTTTATGTAGCTGAATTTTTTAGTTTCTTTAAAATTATTCTGGGGTATAGATCATGCTTAAATAGGCTTTTTTGGTGCCATTTCCAAAATAAATTTTATATTTCCTTTTAATATTTTTGGTTTGCAGTTTTTTGCATTGAAGCTTTTATTCATATAGGATTTATGATGTAACATATGGTTTTAAAATTGTGTTTTTCTGCGTAGTGCCCAGGTTTTTTTTTCAATGCCATCTTTCCTTTGCCATTTTGAAACAATGCCTTTATTGCATAACAAATTCTTGAATGTGTTTGGACTTCTTTCTGGCATTTATTTTCAATTACTATCTCTTTTAAATTATGCTTCAATATCTTACTTTTAATTACTATTACCTTATTATATGTGTACATTTAAATCTTTCAGTCCAGACTCTTTTCATGATATTTTTCAGAATTATCTTGGTTATTTTTGTGTATTATTTCCCCCACATAAACATTAGGATCAGCTTGTCTAGTTTCAAAAATTGTTTTGGTATTTTTTTTGATTTTATATTAAATTTACAGGTGTGTCATCTTCATGAAATAGAGTATTCCTGTCAAAGAATATGCTATGGCTTTTCAATTGCTCAAGTCCCTTTTTGGGTCTTATATATCACTTAAAACATTTAATCATATAGGTCTTGCACATATAAAAATGTATTTCTATGGTAAAATACCTAGCCTTGTTGTTTATAAATAAGAGCTACTACTTTCTGGACATTTGAATTTTATTTGCTCACTATACTGAATTTTCTTGTTCAAAAAAATTTTTGGTTGCTTCTGCTTGGTCTTTCAGGTACATAATACCACCCTATGCAAATGCACTGACCTTTTCCTTTCTAATTTATAGACGTTATGGATAGTTCCCTCTCTAATTGCTGTGGCTGTTATGTACAGAATGATGTTGGATAGTGGTGGTAATCAAGGACATCTCTGTCTTTTCTCACTCTAATGAAATTCTTCTTATATTTCATCATTAAGCATGATGGTAGGTTTGGGATGGGAGGCATATGTTTTACTATGTTAAAGGTATGCATCCTATATATTATTACCTTTATAAAGAGCTTAACTTCAATAAAAACAGATGTTAAAGTTCATAAAACTTTTTTCTAGACATTTTGGAGAATGATGCTTAGACCATACTGAAACTGGAGTTTCTCTCCTTCTGCTGGTGGGTGGGCTCTGCATAAGCTGCAGGACTCTGTAGCCAAGATGTGTTTCTGCTCTTAATGGTGGGCTATGTCCTCCAGTATTGCAGCAGACTCCAGCAGCTCCCCATTTTCTGGATTCTTGTCTTGTGGATTCAAAGAATGGAATTCACCCATGAGGATGAATGAGTATATGAGTGGGATTTATTCACGTGTGAATAGAAACACAATTGCAGGGTGAGAGGGGACTTGATAGGGGTTGCTGCTTGAGGGTGCTAGTCTAGGAACTTATATAGCTCTTGAGTCAATGCTATTGGGCCATGCTAATCAGAGTTTGGAAAAGTACCAATGCTGTTGGTTAGTCCAGAACTCCCATTTGGATCTGCCTCACTTCCATTTTTCTACTGCTCATGGGAAAGTGGGAAGACTGAGGTCGTGGGATTATGGATGCTAAGAGTTCTGGGCTTTGTGGAACAGATGTCTGCACCAGGCCCAGCTGGGCTGCTGTGGTGTGACAGGTTGGTGCATCCTGGCTTGCCTTGGCCCTGGACCCCTGTGCCACAAGTTTCTGTGTGGTGGGCTCCATGTGGCTGTGGCTGTGCTCGCTGCTTACACTCCAACCTGCCTGGTCCACCATTCCACAGCTCTGGGACAAAGGCTTGGCTTCAGTATAACGAAAAAACAAAACAAAATCTTAGCCTACATGACTAGATTAAAATAAGCTTTTGTTCTTGTAAAGATGAATTGTGATTGTGTGTGTGTGTGTGTGTGTGTGGGTGTGTGTTTTACAATTGATAAAATCCAAAGTCACTATAAACATGCACACAGAACTTGGAAAACATAATTTTCTGGAGCTTGTATATCTTCTGTCTAGAACAGAAAAACAACAACAGCAGCAACACTACACAATATCTTATTCCCAGCTGAAATTATATTTTGACTTTTCAATTTTTATCTGTATAATTTAGGAAATTGTTCCTGTACGAGCCCCCATCCAGAGGATGGGAATAGAGTATCCACGGTAACTCTCAGCATCTTTTGATGTTTTTTTTTTCCCCTTTTACTCCCTTCACAGCCATCTCAATTCTTTTATTGCAGCAGCATAAATATGTTTTACAGATCTCATATTCCCCCAAAGTCATATTAGAATCCAAATAAAATCATACCAATACAACAACAATAAGATCTTGAAACAGAGTAATACATCAGCAACAGAGCTAAAAATGTTTCCTTTAGACCATTGCATCCTGAGATCCTGTCCACATCTCTGTGATAAAGGAAGTAGGTAAAATAATGGCTTTGAATTCTTTTGGACTGATATGGCTGGCATTATGAATCTTCCATATCACATCAGAGTTTTAGGGGGAAGGGGAGAAAATCCTGCTTGAGTATTCCAGAGGGAGCTTTGGTGGATGTAAAGGGAGAATCAGATATAGGAGGAGGGTTAGAGTAAACCAAGCGCTGACCAGGAGAACAGAGGAGAAAGAATCAATAATGAAAGTGGAAGAAAAAAGACTAGTATCTTTGGGATGGAACACAGCTCCCAGGGTAACAGACACAATTATGTATGTGCCCAGTTTGTTTTGATAGAGACCTTGCTTTCACACAGGACTCTAAATTCAGCTCTCACTTGGCAGTTTATTAGCTTTCCTTTTGAGAAAGTTACTTCCCTTTTCCAATTCTTGCTTTCCATGTTTTAAAATGAGAAAACTAATGCTCATTTCCTGGGGTATTGGGAAGACTAAAAGAGATAAAAACACAGATAATACATGCAAAACTCAGTCTAGTGCCTGGCACATAGTAAGCACTTGACAAATGTTAGTTTTCTTTCTTTTCTTTGAGTTACTTTCTTATCCTCCCCTAGTGCCCAGGGGTTAACTGAAGCAAATTCAAAATTTGTTTGTTATACCATTTATGTGTTAACTATGATTTCTTCATGGCCTTCATTCTAGTAGAAACCAAACTGAGTTGATGCAGACCCAAGAAATTATAAGAGTGAATGCTAAGAAGATTCCTGGTACTGTTCCCGGAACACAGTTGGGTTCAGTAATTGAAGCTTATTGTGATTTTACAGGTGCTCGGTCTCAGTGACTTGGTGAGAAGCACTTGAGCTGGCTGGAAGCTGTGCTTTCCACAGAGACCACTTCAGGTAGCAGAGCGCTTTCTTTAGATCTCATCATCACCGTGGACTTTCTTGGGGGTGCATCTTTATCCCACTCCGAGCATAAAATCAACTATTCCTTTTTGTTTTTGGCAGATAGAATTTCCTTGCATTTCAACCTAATTGTGTTACTTCGCTTTCCGTTACTGTAACAAATACTTGAGATAATCAATTTAGGAAGAAGAAAGGTTTACTTGGGTTCAGCATTTTGGAGGACCTGGTTCCATGATCAATTGGCCTCATTGTTTTGGGGCTGTGGGGAAGCAGCTTATCATGGTAGGAACATGTGGCAGAGCAGAAGTGTTTACCTCATGGCTGGGGCATGAAAGGAAGAGGAGAGGCTGAGGTCCTGCTGTCCCCCACAGGGCATTTCCTCAATGATCTAAAACCTCCATTAGGCCCAACCTCTTAAAGGTTCTACCACCTCCCAATAATGCCACTATGGGGATCAGGCCTTTGGGGGACATTTAAACTCCAAAGGATAGCACTCATTTTCTTTATCATTTGGTCACGTCTGACTTACTTTTTATTCAAGTGTGTTTTTTTCAGTGTTGGGGATCAAACAGAGCCTCACTACCACTGAGTTACACTCCCAGCTCTGACTCACCCTGTAAATCTGATTACCTGTCAGTTAATCAGGAAAATCTTCCCTGACCCCTTGGAACAGGGTAGACCTGCTATCTTAGCATGCTATACATCTTTTTGATGGTATTTCTTATAATTATAATTATCATAATTATTTGTGTGCATAGTAATTCCATATTCTCTCCTCTATTGTCAGTACCTGGTACAGTTCTTAGACCACGAGAAAAGAACAATAAATATTCACTGAATGAGAATTTATGTAAATAAACTGAGCAGTCTCAAAAATGATAGGCTAAGGTATTAAATTCAAAGTTTGACTTTTAGCTGGGGACAGTGGTGTGTATGTGTAGTCCCAGCTACTTGAGAGGCTGAGGCAAGAGAACTTCTTGAGCCCAGGAGTTCTAGGCCAGTGTGACCCTGTCCCCCCCACCCCAAACAAAAGGAAAAGAAAGGCTCTAAATTTAAAATTTAGCTTTAGCTAATATTTCAGATCTTTCTGGGTACTCCCTTCTATGCAATATTGTTTGGAATAAACCTGTCCCTGTCTCCGTGGGAGGTACTTGTGGGCAAATTTCTTATTTTAGTTACAGATAAGAAAACAGATTGAAAGCTTCCCTTACTTTCCTACCTTTTTAACTTGAATAAGTTTCAATACTTACTGAAAACAGTATTAGGTTAATAACAGAACAATACTAATTTATAATCTATAAGAAAGTAAAATTGTATCCAACTCAACTAACTTTACTGGGCTACTCTGCTCTGAGCCAGTGGTTCTCAAATGTTGATGCACATTAGAATCACTTGGGGGTGGGAAGTTTTGAAAACTCAGGTTGTATTTGATTGGTGAAGCCAACTTCTCTCAGCAACTGATAAGACTACTAGAAAGGAGGTTTCAAACTGACAACCACCGCCAAACAAAGCACCTCTGGGTTCAATCCCCAGAGGTGGACATTTATAGAACACTCCATTCCATAATAACAGAATTTATATATATATTTAAAGTACTATGGAACATTCACCAAGATAGATCATATCCTGGGTCATAACACAAACATTAAGCAATTTAAAGAACTGAGATCACACAGAATGAACTTTTTGATCAAAATGGAATAAAGTTAAAAGCACTGACAGAAAGAAAATAGAAAAATTCCAAAGCACTTACAAATTCAACATAACTTTTAAATAATCCACGAGGCAAAGAGGAACGGAGGGGACTTTTTAAAAATACCTAAGACCAAACAAAATTTAAAGCAAGACATGTCAAAATTTATGGGATGCAACTAAGGCAATGATGAGAGTGTTCCATGCTTACATTAGAGAAAAGATTCACATCAGTAATCTAAGTGTGTTAGTTAGGCTTCTCCAGAGGAACAGAATCAATAGGAGATTATCTGTCTATCAAAAAATATTTATTTTAAGTAATTGGCTTTCATGAGAATCTGGAGAGTGAAAAGTTCCACCATCTGCCATCTGCAAACTGAAGTCCCATAAAGCCTGTAAAACCTGGAGAATTTGTGGTATAAATTCTAATCTGAATTGGAAAGCTTGAGAACTAGGACTGCCAATAGCATAAGTTCTAGATCAGAAGACTGATGTTTCAGCTCAAGTAGTCAGGCAGAGAGAGAATTCTCTCTTCTTTCACTTTTGTATTCTATTCAGTCCTCTATAGATTAGTTGATATTCACCCACATTGAGGAGGGTAATCTCCTTTACTCAGCCTACTGATCAAGTGCACATCTCTCTTGAAATACCCTCACAGAGACATGTGCAGCAACTCAAGATGGCTGGGGCAGGAGGATCACAAGTTCAAGACCAGCCTCAGCGACTTAGTGAGGCCCTAAGTAACTTAATGAGACCTTGTCTCAAAATAAAAAAATAAAACAGAAGGCTAAGGAATCAATGGTAAAACACTTGCCTAGTGTGCATGAATTCCTGGGTTCAATCCCCAGCACCACAAAATGAATTAATTAATAAAATAAGATGGGCTAGTGATGTAGCTCCATGGAAAAGCACCTCTGGGTTCAATCCCCAGTACAAAAAACAACAAAACAAACAAAAAACCAAAAAACAAAAACCCTCACAGATCACAGACAGACAAACTCAGAAATGTTTAACCAAATATCTGGGTACTCGACTTAGTCAAATAGACAAAATTGATGATCACACTAAATTCTTATCTCAAGAAATTAGAAAGGTAAGATAAAAATAAACCCAAAGAAAACAGAAGGACATATAGTAAATATCAATAGAGTTTTCCAAAGAAAACTATAAACTAGCATCTTTTGTGAGCCTCGATGTAAAAATCCTCAAGAAAACTTAGAAATCAAATATAACAATGTAGAAAAAGAATAATACATCCCATCCAAGTGGAAGTTTTTTCCAGGTGTACAAGGTTGGTTCAACATCTGAAACTCAATCAAGGCAATATGCTACATCAAGAAACTAAAAAAGAAATCACGAGAGGTTCCAAGATGGCGGCCTAGACAGTCTACTCGGCGCTAGGCTTCCCGGGACCAAGGCTGGAAGTGGTGGAGGTGCCGCTTTCCAGCCACCTTCTTGGCAGCATTCAGCAGCTCACCATCACCCGCAGGAGTTTCGCTCGTGTGTGTGGGTGCAGGACCACTGGGAGACAAGGGAAGCCGCGGGCAGCGTGGCTTCGGAGCCGACTGGCGGAGCGCAGTTGCGGCCGGGTCCTCGGCCCAGGGCTCAGGCCCTCCGGGCCCAAGGCTGGAAGTAGCGGAGGTGCCCTTTTCCAACCAGCTTCTTGGCAGCATTCCGCGGCTCACCGTCCCACGCAAGAGTGTCGCTCGTGTGTGTGAGCGCAGGGCCACCTTGAGGCAGCGACAACTGTGGGCAGCGTGACTTCGGCGCCCACCGGCGGAGCGCAGTTGCGGCGGGGGCTCTGGCCCAAGGCTCCAGCCCGGAGTTTGCCCCGGGCGTGCCGGGCCTGCTTCCACACAGGGTGCCTGGCCCCAGCGCCCACCCAGCCGCGCGAGACCCCTAGCAATTGCTACTGTGGACGGACTGTCTCCTGAGTGGACCCCCAGCTATTGTTCTTCGTGGACGGCCTTCTAACTCGGCAGAACTTCCTACACACCAGGGGGCACAGGTGAACACCTGGGAGCAAACTTTGGCCACGGCGCAGCAGCGCACGGTGGAACAGCGATTCCACCAGCAGCTCAGAGTTTCACCTGATATGGGAGCAGCACCCAGGACACCAGCGGGGAAAGTCCAGCAAACAACGGACAACGCCACCTACTGGAGGTGAAAGGAGCCATACCTGTTTATTTACACTGAGACTTTTTACATTTTTTTATGCTTATTTTTAATTCTATCCTTTATGTTTTTCTCCTAATAGTTCTATTGCTTAATCTTTTTGTTATATCTCTCTGCTCTCTTCTTCTTTCCCTTCTTTCTTTTTCCTTCCCTCTTTTCTCTCTCGCTCCTCTCCTACCCTCTAATCCCCAATAGTTGTGACATCAAATATCTGCTATACAGTGGGATATGGTAGGTTGGGATTTTGGAACTATATACTAGAGTGGCATTATATACTCCTATAAATTCCAAGTGCATATGTTTTATCTGTCTTGTTATCATCTGTCCTCACCATATTCTTTTCTTCCTCCATACTGGTTTTCCCCAACTCTATGTTGCTCTCTCTAGTAACAGCCAACTTCTCTTGGACTCCTTTCTTATGCTCTATAAGATTTAATAAACATATCCTCACATCTTACTAACCCAACATTCTGTCCTACACCCCATCCTCAAGTTTCCCTAGCCCACCAAAAAATACTATAGACCCTTGTGCAAATTTATTGGTTACATAATAGATTGTAAAGGAACACATAATTGTTGTATATCATAACTAAACTGTAAATGTATTTGGGAGCTGTTAGGAGCTACTTGGTTTGAAATCATATATTGCTTGTATTGAGATCAACCAATATCGATCTCCCCTTTAAAGGAGAGGTAACGAAACTCTGCAGGGAAACTTTACCCATATAGGAATAAAAACTGTAACAACTTGGACCAGCAGAGCTAGAAGGAGAAACACATAAACATCATGAGAAAGCAAGGGAAGAAAGTGACTCAAACAAACCAAGATACTACACTATTAGAATCCATGGTCTGTACAGCAGGAGGAAAGACAGAACAGGAATTCAGGATGTACATAATTAAAATGTTCGGTGACTTAAAGAATGATATAAGAGAGCAAGCCCAGTCAGCAAAAGATCATTTTGATAAAGAGATACAAAGACAAATACAGGAAGTATCTCTAACAAGGAGACAGAGATTCTGAAAAGGAACCAAACAGAAATTCTTGAAATGAAAGAAACAATAAACCAAATCAAAAACTCAATAGAAAGCATCGCCAACAGATTAGACCACTTGGAAGACAGAACCTCAGATACTGAAGACAAAACATTTAACCTGGAGAATAGAGTTGACCACACAGTGAAGAAGGTAAGAAGCCATGAACAGAACATCCAAGAGCTTTGGGACAACATTAAAAGACCAAACTTGAGAATTATTGGGATAGAAGAAGGCATAGAACTCCAAACCAAAGGAATGAGCAACCTATTCAATGAAATAATATCAGAAAACTTTCC
>CM053408.1:21557947-21705667 GCA_028644305.1 Xerus rutilus | reverse complement strand
TAAGCCAATCTCAGAAAACCAAATGCCGAATGTACTCGTTGATAAGTGGATGCTGATCCATAATGTGGGGAAGGACATGGGAACAATGGTGGATCTCTGTTCACAGGGGTGTAAGGGGGGAGGGGGCATGGGGACAGCAAGGGTGGTGGAATATGATGGACATCATAGCCCTAACTTTATGTATGACTGCATATATGTTATGATTCTATACAACTTACAACTAGAGAATCGATATGTTATCCTCTATCTATGTACAATGAATCATTTACACTGTTAACATGTAAGCCTAAATAAAATTTAAAAAAAAAAAGTAAAAAAAAAAAAACCTATCACTATGCTCTAACAGTTTCTACTACCTTTTTACAGCCTTTGGGGAACATTTCAGATCCAAACTATAGCAGGAAGGGTGGGGGAGGAGTACAGAAGACCCCTCTGTATATTTCTCCTTATCTTCCTGTGAATCCATAATTATTTCAAAATAAAAAATTCAAAAACATATAACTGCTGAATGTCTCCCCCATAGTTTTTGATTCAGTAGAACTGGGGTGGAGCCGAATTTGCAGTTCTAATGGGTTCTTAGGTGATGTTACTTCATATGTTGAGACTTTTGTGCTTTTGGCACTAGGGGAAATACGAAGACAAAACAAATAAGAATTTTTATGGTTAATATGCCCATAATTCAGTAAGAATAAGATACAAAATAACTATAATTCAAGTGGGTACAATACAGATGCTGAAAATAACATCTTTCTAGTAAAGTTTCAAGGTAGTATTGATTGAAACTAAGGAATCAAGGAAGATCCATGGATAGATAATGGCTGTAGAGTGCTTATTACCATGCCTCCATAACACAGCTATTATTATTATTATTAGGAACTGAACCCAGTTATTTAGTCTGAAGAATAAAATACAGATATTTTGCCTAAGTTGATATGGTCATGTGCATCTTGCCTGAAATAGTTGAGATATATATACAGAGTTCAGGCTTTGAAATTCTCATATATACTCTTATTAAAATTGCCCAAGCTGGGCTGGGGTTGTGGCTCAGTGGTAAAGAATTTGCCTAGCACGTGTGATGCACTGGGTTCCATCCTCAACACCACATAAAAATAAATAAATAAAATAAAGTCATTATGTCTATCTACAACTAAAAATATTTTTTTAAAAAATTGCCCAAGTTGTTAACACAATGTGCTCTATATTTAAATATTTCATAATTATAATAGATACAACTCATATATGTCACCTAATCCAAAGTTTGTTGTATTTAATAGCAGGTGGTAGTAATGACCTAAAGTTACATAATAATTTTCTCCTAATTCTTCAAGTAAACAAATTCCTATTGATATGCTTAATAAAAATTTCCAGTCTAATATGACTAATAATATAGTCATATACATTGTGATAAATGACTTTAAAATAACAAAGACCATTTTCTGAACTTATCTTTTCCTGTTCTATATTGTCCTAATCTCCTCCTCCTCCTAATCTCCTAATGTCCTTCTTTTGTCCTAATCTCCTTCTTTTATTTTTGCTGGTTTAATCTTTTTATTTTGTATTATTTATTGTGGAATGAATCTGACATAATTTTCCTATGTTCATATATGAATACACCACAATGAATCTCAACATCATGTGCATTCACAAGAATGGGGTCCTAATTGGAATAAGATATATTCCATGCTTGTATAATGACATAAAAATGGATTCTGCTGCTGCATCTACTTCTAAGGTACATTGGAAGCATTTGGGGAGCTTTTAGAAATCCTAATGTCTAGGTCATATGCTGATCAATTATCAAAATGTCTGGGGGTGGGAACTGGGTTCCAGGATTTCAGGTGATTCCAGTGTAGCCAATGCTAGGAATGATGATTTTAAAAGTTTATTAGTATGGCTTTCTGATTAATAGTCAGATGAGAGCATGGAAAAGACGCAGTGAAACTAGCGAAGGGCTAAGCAAGGATAAACAATTGAGGATCTGTCTCTCAATCATCAGCTTTAATCATTAGTCTAACCACGTCAGCCCTGTGCCTGTGATCTGCCAGCCATTACAGGAAGAGAAATATTTACGAAAGTATGAGATGAATACTTACACACCACTTAATTAACATAGGCTAGACTCAACCATATAAAAAAAGAAATACAAACCCTGCTAGAATGAAATGGCAACAAAATATAACACCAGAAATAAAAATGTCAAGGTTTTGAGGTGGACTGATAGACTGAATTAGTTTCTAGCCATTTTTTTTTTTTTTTGGATGTACATCTCCAAAGGCTTGTGTTCCTTTCCACCGAAGGGCATTTAATGATCTCACTCTCCACATCTAGAAAGCTCTTCTCCTCTGCTACATTATCAAGATCATGTGGTCAAGAAGACCCTGGGTTTCACTTTGCGTTTGTTATCACACAGACTATGAGGCACAATGTTCTTAATTTCTTTCATGTAGTTCATGCTTGTCTTTAGTTCTCTATGCACCCAGTGCTCTAGGATCTTTCACAGTCTGTCAGTCTCTGAGCTTGAGTTAGCATAGTGTTGATTATTCTTTTGAAAAGCATCAATAACCTCATCAGCTATCTTCCATTAAAGTTATGTTACCTGGACAACACTCTTGACCTTTGAAGAGTGTAAAAGAATAATCAATATTTAAAAAACGAAAATAAACACAACCTGCCCCCCAAACTGTGTTGATCACTACAGCTTATTTTCCCTCTCATCAATATGACTGTCTCAGTCCAACTACAAGAGGAGTAAACACTGTAAATATTACCAATGGTGTGAGTAGCACATTACTCCTGAACCCTGTTAAGTCTTTCAGAGTTGGCTTTTAGTGCAGACAAGATTGAATTCCTGTCACTACAGAGACTGGTAGGGTGAAGACAGAATAGAGACATGATAGATGCTGGCTGAATTGAATTGAATTCTCTAGTTTTAGAGAAATTCCATCATCGGAAGAGAATATAGTTAATTCTTAGAAGACAAGAAGCATTGCTTCCAAGTTCTTACTGACAGGTTTGAGTAGAGTGGATTCAAATAGCTACTTGCTGATACAGTTAATGATCTGTGTTATTTTATTTCATTTTCCTATGGAGGTTACTGGGGCTGATTCTAGGTAGAATATAAATTCAGAAAACCATGTGTTTGTTTTCTCCCCTTTGTGGCCTGATATTTGTCCCTTTTGGAGGCCACTGGGCCTTTTCTCCTCCCCTGATTTCTGTCTCAGTCCTGCTCTTCCTGCACAATTGCTAAGCTCCAGGCATCTTGTGACTTTTCCTTACCTTTATCAAAATACGTAACTGTACAGGTCTGATCTGAAGCCCTACTCTCCTCAGGCCATTCTTACTACTTCCTTGAAATTGGCTAATAAGCTAAATAGTAGACATATCATTTGTTTACTAAAACCAAATGTAGGGTAATATGTTCTTGGGAAAGGTTAAAACCCCAACCACTTTTCCTTCTGGTTATTTAAAGACATTTAATTATTATCTTCTTGAGACTATACCTTTGCATAAACTCAAAAGAATGACTTATAATGAGATTTTTGAGCCAGAGATAAGGGAAGATGCTAGTCTTTTTAAAGAAAGGAGAAGCAAACAGAGAGAACTAGTTATTTGTTGAGTACTTTGGGCTAGACTTTTTTTTTTCTGTAAGCTGTTTATACATGATTTTATTAAATCCTCATACTAGCCCTGGGAAATAGGTCCTGTTATTATCCTTATTTTATATAACAAGGAAACTGAGGCTCAGGGGAGGAAACTCAAGGGAAGAGAGAGAGAGAGAGAGAGAGAGAGAGAAAGAGAGAGAGAGAGAGAGAGCGAGCAAGCGAGCATGGAGCTAGAGCCTGCCTTCTGGCTCCAGAAGAGGAACCATTTTCCAGGTTTCAAGTACAGCCTAACTGTTGCAGTAAGAGAAACAGACAAAGCTAGTCCCCCATCTTCCAGTAATCAGGATCTGCTGGCATACATGGGGCTCCTGTCTTTGAGTCTTTACCCGCCTTTGTGTAGGGCTGGGCCCAAAGCCAGCCTCCTCTGCCTCATGCATAGCTCTGGCTGTGGGGAAGGGTGGTGAGGGTGAGGGGCAGATCCCACAGAGCATTCTGCTGTGTCTGGTGTGGAAGGACAGGAAAGCTTCCTGCATATTATTTTGGTGACAATGAAGATCAGTTCAAAGAAAGGCACTGACTGGCTGTACTAGAAAACCACCCAGATAAGCAAGAGCTTCCTTTCCATCCAGAAAGGGGGATGCAGTGCCCAGGAGGGGTGGAGGGCAGGGATCTTGAACCTCGAACTAAGGCACGGTGAGAAGTTCATCAAGGACCACCTGCAGGTAGAAAGTCTCATCTTGCAACCTCCATTTAGAAATAATGTCCCCTCTGAATGCAAGGACTCACAGAGAAGTGGACCTCTCTGCACACTACCACCGGCCCCTCATGCCTTAAATGAGCAGGTGAGGTACCCGGATAGGAAGCGGGGAGGAGACAGAAGGTGGAAGAGAAGAGGTGATCTCTGTCCTCCAACCCCATGTCCCTTGGCGACTGACTGGAACTTTGCCCAGGCTCAGAGAAACACAAGTGAAACTCAAGAAACTGAAGGTTAAGGAAAGGGGCAGTGATTCCTGTTACTCTGTAACTAAGTTTTCTTCTCCCTATTCTCCTGTCTTATCTTCCCCAAACAGATGGGAGACATGGGCTTGGAAAACAACATGGGTAGCACTATTAGAAACAAAGCTAGAGACATCGTGACCAAAAAAATCAGAATATTTCTCGTGTTGAATGTCAGTGTGATGTCATACCAGAAGTCAAAGTGGCAGGTTCTGAGTGGATTGATCTAGTTTCTAGGTGTTGTTTGGGACTGGTATCTTCTCCTTTCTCCCTCAATGCGGTGCCTTTTTCTGTCCCCCCCAGAATGGCCTCCCTCTTCTTTGCTCCCCGGATGCTCCCTGGATGGAACTTGCTGGCTCCAGGCCTGGATCCTCAGGATGCATCCCTTCTCCCTTTTCCATTCCCCTAACCTCAGCTCGCTGTCATCACAGCTGTGCTGAATCTGCCAAGTGCTTTTGCCCCGTCTCTGCCCTGTTCTCTTTCAGTTTGCTTGTCTCATTATGATCTGTGCTGCTGTTTCAGTTTTGTTTTGGAAGTGGGTGAATCTCCAAACCCTAGTGACACCTAAATCCAGGTGAAGGCTGCAAAGCCTTGAGGCTTCCCACACACTCTCTCAGGGCTCCTGTTCTTACTACTTTTCAGTCCTGTTGCTGTCCTCTGCTGGAGCATCACTAGGATCAAGCCTGACCAATTAGCTGTTACTCAGGAAGGAGGGATTTTATCCGTGATGCTGTTTTAGCTGCACAGCATTTGGAGTCTTTGGGAGTTTGTGTCAGTGTAAGCAAGCATTACAGGATCAGTGTGGTGGACAGTAAGAGTTGTGTTCATTCTCTATCACTTCATTCCCTGGACTCTTAGTCCCCAAGCATCCAATCAGGTAACCAGCTTTTTTTTTCTTCTTTCTTTCTTTTCTTTTTTTGCAAGTCTCAAACATTGCTGGAAGTTTCTGCTAGCTTCTGAAGTTCAGTTTTGTCCTTAAGTATGAACCTGCTGAAGTCAATTTTCTGGGTGTTCTGAGACGCAGGAGCTTTCAAGGATCCTAAGGGGGAAGATACTTGCAGCCGGGCGCGGTGGCGCACGCCTGTAATCCCAGCATTCAGGGAGGCTGAGACAGGGGAATCGCGAGTTCAAAGCCAGCCTCAGCAATGGCAAGGTACTAAGCAACTCAGTGAGACCCTGTCTCTACATAAAACACAAAATAGGGCTGGAGTTGTGGCTCAGTGGTGGAGTATCCCTGAGTTCAATCCCTGGTACCAAAAAAAAAAATAGAAAAAAGATACTTGCAAAGAGATTCCTGAATAGTTGGAATGTTGGTGGGGTTTATGGCTCATTCCAAGGTGATATCCTTGGAGTGGGGACAGCTTCTCAAAGGTTTGGGAACTTCCAACCAGAAGCTATTGCTTTGGGAGATGAGGAAATCCATTGTGTTGGGAGACCCAGAGTCTCTGATAACCAGAGTGGAACCAGCTGCTGGAGAAAAATCCTGAATATTTTCACATCATAGGAAAATGATAATGAGTGTGATCAGTATTTACTGTACAATTAAGTGTCAGACATTATTCTAAAAATCTGGTATATGGCAACTCATTTAAGTGCTCCCAAACCCTATAGCATATTTACTATCATTATCTGTATTAGTCATCAGAGAAGTTAAGTCAACTACCCAATGTCTCACACTAGTAAGTGGCAGAATGAGGCTATAAATGCAGGCAGTTTGGTTCTGGAACTCTCAGAGAATTCATTTGTGACTTCTCTATATGAGCCCTGGAGACCTTTGCATGACCATGAGTTGGAGGTGGCAGTGGGTAGGAAGAACGCAAACCCTATCATGATAAACACTGAATTTCCCACCACCTGGTAGGATGGAGATTGCGCTTTATTTAGGTTCTCAGAAAGGAAATAAAGAAATGTGATTTTTCTTTTTATTCCTGGTTTGTGGATCAAGACTTAAACCTTTTCAAAATTACTGATTTTCTAAATATTAGCATTACCACCAACAAAAACAAGGGGGGAATTGTCTTCAAACTGCATGATTAATTGAATCTTGTATATTTTGTTCTCTCTCCAGGTCAGAGTGCCTACTGACTCCCTCTAGCTGTGGCTCTCTAAAGAGACTTCTCCCCACTGGGACCCAGCGGGACAAACACAGCTAGATGGGAAGGGAGCTGTGCCTGAAAAGATGGCTGCCATGGTAACCTCATGAACAAGGGCCAGCAGCTCCAAGTCAGGTGGGTGGGCTTTTGTAGACACACATACAAATGCATATTCATTGATTAAACCACTTCCCACTGTTTTTCGTATTTGAAGTATATGATTATACTAAAACAAAACCAAATAAAAAAATGACTTTGGAAGAAAATTTCTTCTTCTTTGTCACCAGTTGAGGCTATAGTTTAGACAGTATTTTTCAAAGAGAAAGGAAAGAGGGAGAATAATTTAGACACTCCAGGAAGCTGTGAATGCAAGATGATTGTAAGTTGTGGGATAATCCATGGTGGAGAGAAACCAAATCTTGATAATAAGATGAAAACAAGTATACAAAGACATAAAGTAAATATAAATGGTGGCTCCGGAGGAGAAAGGGTTGGCAGCCACTATGGATTTTCTTTTAGTTCTTTGACTAGGCTTGACTTTTTCTTACCTCTGGATCTTTGAACGTGCTGTGCCCTTTGTCTAGAAAGTTCTTCCTCTGCTTTTCTCATGGTGGTCTCCTTCTCGCCCTTCATGCTCAGGCAGCCTTTCCTGACCATCTTTCTAAAATAGCCCTGCCATCCTGCTGGACCTCTGGGCAGTTGCTTATCCCCTCATAGGACTATCATAATCCTAAATGGTTTATCTGCTCACTTCCTTTTCAGGTAACTTGTTTATCTGAGCCCTGTCTGCCTCGTGTCCTGCCAAAACATAAGCTCCATCAGGTTAGAGGCAGCTTTCTCCACTCCAGTCCTCAGCATGGTGCTTTCTACAGAAAATATCATCGATTAAAATTTGCTGGATAACGTGTAAATTAAACTCCTAAGAGTTAGGCTTGGATGTGATTCTCTTTTCTTCTACCTGGCAGTGTTGACCTTGAAGAAAACACCTCTGCATTTATATTTACTTTGTGTCTTCATATACGTTTTTTCATCTTCTTATCTCGATTTGGCTGGGCTCTGGGCTTCCTCTGTAGATGACCCTGCTTGCCTCTTGTCAACCTGATTCTCCTCCACAGCTTCTGTCTCTGGTTTGTGCAATTTGACTGGATCTCTCCCAAGTTCTGCTGCTTTCCTTCTTAGCAGGTCCTGTCATTGTCACTGACTTGACTGGGTTAAGTCAATGCATAACAAATGAATTCAAATCAAGAAAAAATAATTAAATTAAACAAACATAAGCTACAGTTTCATTAAAGAAAAACAAGAAACAACAGCATAATTTTCTATCAGTAGCTCATCATAATTGCACAAATTAAAAAAAATGCATGGATTAGTTTTTTAATCCTATATTCAAATTGTAAGCCTTCACACATCTACCTTATTATGAGCAACTTTTAGACATGTTCATAGAATAAAACATCTACAGTCACATCATATTCTCCAAGGAATTCAGAGTTCCCCAAATCCTTGAGTCAACTTATAGATGAGAAATATGCTTAAAATGACCTTATTAAACCTCACCACTAGCACTCCCAGCAGTTTGGGAGGCTGAGGCAGGAGGATCAAAAGTTCAAAGTCAGCCTCAGCAATTTAATGAGACCCTAAGCAACTTAGTGAGACCCTGTCTCAAAATAAAAAAAATTAAAAGGGCTGGGGATGTGTGGCTCAGTGGCTAAGCACCCCTGGATTCAATTCTTGGTACAAAACAAAACAAAACAAAAAACAAAACAAAATAAAACCTCACCATGAGTTGGAAACCAAGACAGTGAAATTAAGGGGAGGATTCTTATTAGGAATCCATGACTTTCTCTGAGAAGACTAAACTCTTCATCATCATTAAATGACTGCCCTTTATTCTTGACAAGGGATTTGGAATTCTGAACTTTAGCCAAAAGGAAAAAATCCTTCCCAAAGATCACAATTTCTTCCACTTTCTGACTGATACCAAAATGTTTGCATTTTTCTGTCTGAACTGAAGTCATATTATCTGCCTGTCACCTAGTTTCTGAGCTCTTTCAACATCCTCTGCCTCAAGCAAGAATAGAGCCATCCTCAGAAATCCCCTCTTTTCTTAGTTGGTGTCCCTTCTGTGCATCAGATGGAGGCTTTACATCAAGTCTTGGAGGAGCAGGTGGGAGGAGCAGCTGGTATGTGAAGTGAGCAGCCTGCCGCAGTGCAATTGGGAAGAGTGAGCGTGTGTGCGCGTGTGTGCATGTGTGTGCGAAAAGAGAGCAAATGCCACAACATGAAAATTCACCCAAGGAATTGCAAACCTTATGGTCTGTTCTCCACAGCTATCAGTACAGTAAATGCGCCGGGTAAAAAGTCAGTGAGGCCCTAAACAGCATGGAAATCAGAATAGCAGAATTTTGGATTCTATGCAAAGCAATTTACAATGAATTTCAATGACGCATTGTACCATGACATTTTTCATTGTTTCTTTTGGTTATAATTCCATTTATGTGTTTAATTTCTTCTGGGAGTAAATTTTATCCCCCTAATCTATGTCAGGTTCTGTCACAGGCTCTGGAGATAGCTAGGAGCAAGAGAAAGAATCTGTTCTCATGGAATTTGCTGATTTTCTTTAAATGAAAGAACACTAGTTTGGAATTGTGGCAAACATTGCATTAATACCATAAAATAAGCATTGTCCCTTTATTTCAAGTTTCAATTATTAATATATTATTTTAACATTTGATCTGCTGTTGCAATAACACATTTTCTGGAGTTATCTAATATAAATCTTGCAACTTTTTATCTGAAATATCACCTGAGACTGAGAGCCTAAAGGTGTCTTTCAAACATTTATGTTATCCTAGGACAATGCATTTCATTGGAGATTTTAAACAATAACATTTTATTTTTTTATCATGTGAGCATTTCCCTTTTCTAGTATTTTAATTAAATGTAATCAAATGATTTGAATAGGTAAACATATTCATTTATGAATTCATAGGATTCATAGTTGTGAATCCTAAGTCTCCTGTCTTAGTTCCTTTTCTGTTGCTGTAACAGAATGCCTGAGACTGGGTATTTTACAATAAATAGATTTATTGGCTCAAGGTTCTGGAGGCTGGAAAAACAGAGAGCCACAGTGCTGCCATCTGGCAAGAGCCTTTGTGGTGTATCACCCCATGGCAGAAGGGTGAAGGGCCAGGAAGGGAGAGTAATGGGGCCAAGTTCATCTTTATAGCAATATACTCTCCAGATAACTGACCCACTCCAAGTAGGAAATGCTACCTCTTAGTAGCTTTAATTCGTATTTCTCATTTTGAGTCAGGCTAAACATCTTTTCTTTCTTTCTTTTTTTTAAATATATTTTTAGTTGTCAATGTATCTTTCTTTTATTTATTTATATGTAGTGCTGAGAATCGAACCCAGTGCCTCACACATGCTAGACAAGTGCTCTACCACTGAACCACAACCCCAGCCCCTAAACATCTTTTCTTATGTTTAAGAGTTATTCAGATTTCCTTTTTATAAAAAAAAATCTAACACACATTTATTATACTGCAGTTTTGGAGATCAGAAGTCTTTTTTTTTTTTTACATTTCCCTTTCTATAAACTGTTTATAATCACTGTCAGCTTTTTACAGGGTTTTTGATTGTTCAATAACCCAATAGGGCTTATAAAATTTAATCTAATGCAAAATGTGTTGCAAATGTTTTACCCAGTTAGTTGTTTGCTTTTAACTTTGTTAAGATGTTTTAGTTTTCATGTGGTTGAATTTATCAACTTTTCCTTTTATGTTGCCTAGGATTTTTTCATGTTTAGAAAGGCCTTCCTACTTCAACATCATCAAAAGCATTTTCTTATATTTTCCTTTTATGCTCTTATTGTTTCATTTTTAACATCTGAATATTTGGGACTTCTGGAATTACTTTGGTGTAAAATATGATACTAGGACACAGAACTGTGTTGGTTAGGCAAACATCAGCCGGGAATAATAAACATACAGCAATGATGTAGTCAATAAACGTGAAATTTGAATTTTTCTCTTGTGGAGAAAATATTCCATGATGAGGACTCTTGCTCTTTCTATCTCATTGCTTTCCTCTGAGAAACTTCAACGCCAAGGTCACTTTGTGGTCCCTGACGGCTATCGGAGCTCCAGTCAAAACGTGAAGATTCCAGCCATGAGGGAGGAGTAAGAGATGAAGAAGGGCATATCATTTCCCCGTAAGGACATTTCTTGGAAGTGTTCATACCAATTCTTACACATCCCGCTCACTAGCGATCAAGTCATATGGCCACAGTGAATGGCAAGGGAGGACAGGAAATGAATCTGTTTATTTTATGAGATTTTACTGATTCTATGGTTTAGAAAACTCACCAATAACCCATTTTTGCATATTTCTTTTGATAACTTGGATGGTTTGCATTGCGTTCAATTGTGTTGCGTTTTATTAGAATTTTATTAAATACTCTTAATTATCAATTCCTTCAGGAAACAGCTCTTGAAGCCATAGGATAAGCAATGACCGAATGAGTATACTTCCACTTCCTCTTTATGACCTTTACCCAACCATTTGGCCTTTGTTGTTTACATTCTGTGTTTACCTTCAGGTGTATTACACATCCTTGCGGTGGTCCCTTTCATCCACAATTTCACTACTTGCAGCCTTACCATCTATGATTTCACTTTCTGCAATTAGTTACTCAGAGTCCATTGTGCTTTGGAAACATTACATGGAAAATTCCAGAAATAAACAACTTACAACTTTTTTATGGTGCAGTGTTCTCACACTGGCCTTTATTCCACTGGGGATATGAATCATGCTTTTGTCCAGCACATCCAAGCTATGATATCTGCACATTAGTCACTTAATAGCTATCTTGGGCTATCATAGATTCACTATGCTTGGGTTCAAGTGACCTAATTTTACTTAATAATGGCCCCAAAGTACAAGAGTAGTGATGCTGGTGGTTTGCATATGCCAAAGAAAAGCCATAAAATACTTCCTTTCAGTGAAAAGGGTGATTGTTTTAAACTTAATAAGGAACGGGAAAAAAATCTTATGCTGAAGTTACAAAGCCTAACAAATTTTCTACGCATCAAACTTTGAAGGAAAAAGAAACGCATGCATTTTGCTGTCACAACTCCAACTGCAAAAGTTACCACCACAGTACAATAATTGGTTAGTCAAGATGGAAAAGGCATTAAATCTGTGGATGGAAGATAGGAACAGAAAACATGTTCTGATGGGTGACAATCTGTGGTATTGTGTGGATCGGTTTCAATCTAGCCACTGGAGGTCCTGGAACACATTACCTCAGATGGGCGGGTACTACTGTACTTTAAAGGTGCGTTTGAACTCACTTTAAATGATCTCTCTGGATGTCTGGCTATCGGCATAATCATAGTAGAACCACTTTCAAATTCCTGGACCTATTTTAATTTTAGTAGCATGGCTACAGCCAGTGCTGTTGGGTCATTTTTATTGGAGCTTCTTCATTAATTTCTCAGCTGATTGCAGAAGAAGAACTATATTTCCAGCCCTTTCATTTATGTTTTAAATTTTGAGACAATCTTGTTAAATTGCCCAGGCTGGTCTTGAACTTGCTATCCTTCTTCCCCAGCCTCTCAAGTAGCTAGGCTCAAGGAGTCTATATTTGAAACATTTTGGTTAAGACAGTGTTCTTATTCAGTCTTCAAGTTTTTAAATCTTTGATTGACTCTGATTTTTATTACAACTTTAATAAAACAATTTAGTTTCTTATTTAGAGACAACAAACACCTAGATCTACTTTGTGTGTGTGTGTGTTTTTCCTATTCCTGTTTCCTGGGTCTACCATCACATTTCCAGCATTGTCTTTGTCTCAGGTTAGTTTTCATTTCTGTGGCATTTTATTTTCTTCCTTTATGTCTTTCCTAAGATCTTTCAATTCTTTTTCAGTTCTTCCTGGCATCTTGACAACTTCTCTAAACTCTTGTGTCTTTGCTTTGAATTCTTTTTTTTTATTTTTATATTTTATTTGTATAGAAGCATGCGTTGCTTCCTTGATATTTTATTGATGCCATGGGGAGTTTTGGTCACAATTTGCATTGGCCCTGTGCTACATGGATCTGGTGAACTCTGTGTTATTTCTTTTCTCTGTTACTTCCTTCCCCATTTTTAAAAAATATTTATTTTTTAGTTGTAGGTGGACACAATAGCTTTATTTTATTTTTATGTGGTGCTGAGGATCGAACCCAGTGCCTCCCGCGTGCTAGGTGAGCACGCTACCACTGCGCCATAACCCCAGCCCCACTTCCTTCCCCATTTTTATCCCAATGTAGAAGCTTAGTCTAGATCTGGTGGTGGTACATTTTAAATGATCAATCATGCTTGAATGAGGTAACTTCTTCTTGTACCAGCTATTTGCAGGATTTGGATCGTGGAGGAGCTGAACTTGTATTTTAAAATTGCAGGCTTGCGAAGATGACTTATCTTTATTACTCAAAGCCACCTCCTTTGTTTATACTGTCAAGGAAGCTCCTAAACACATGATCGTGAATTTTGTACTTCAAAGTTGCCCACTTTATTTGGAGAGCTGTGTGCCATTGAATTTTCTATTTCCCTGCAGGTATTTTTTTTCCCCCTTTGGGATTTTTTAAAAAAATTATTCTTTTTAGATAGTATATTTTGACATATCATACATACATGGAGCATAACTTCCCATTCTTGTGGTTGTACATGATGTGGAGTTACATTGGTTGTGTATTCATATAGAAAACACAGGAACATAGGAAATTATGTCTGATTCATCCTACTGGCTTTCCTATTCCCCTCTCCCTCCCTTCTCTTCATTCCCCTTTGTCTAATCTAGCAAACTTCTATGTTTCCCTCTCCCATTCTTATTATATGTTAATATCTGCATATCAGAGAGAATATTCAGCCTTTGGTTTTTTGGGATTGGTTTATTTCACTTAGCATGATAAGTCTTCAGTTCCAGACATTTACTGGCAAAAGCCATAATCTCATTCTTCTCTATGGCTGAGTAATATTCCATTGTGTATATATACCACATTTTCTTTATCCATTCATCTGTTGAAGGGCATGTAATTTGGTTGCATAGCTTGTCTCTTGTGAATTGAACTGCTATATTTCTTTATGTAGCTGCATCACTGTAGTATGTTGATTTTAACTTCTTTGGATATATGCCAAGAAATGGTATAACTAAGTCAAATGGTGGTCCCTTTCCTAGTTTTTTGAGGGTGGTTGCATTAGTTTCCCTGCAGGTATTTTTTCTCTGCCCATTCTGCTGATTGACCAGGTAATTCGACATTTAAAAGAGGCAAAGAAGAGTATTTGCTAAAAATTAGGCTCTCGAGCCAGACTGCCTGATTTCTGACTCCTTTATTAACTAGCTGTGTGATATTGGGCAAGTTTCCTAACCTTTCTGTGTCTCATTTTCCATATTGGTGAAAGGACACATATATAATGTAATAAAGTGCTTAGAAGAGGACCAGCCAAAGAGGGAAAAGCCATGTGTAATGTTATTTAAAAACTAGAGCTGCAGAATGAATTTTCTATTTTAGACTTGCTGCTCCCACTCACTCTCTGGGCTTCTTCCTGTTCTGCAATGTTTGGAAAACATTTTGCATATTGGTTGAGAAGTAATTTGGACATTTTTCTCTAGCTCGTCTGGACTGACAATCCCCAGCTGTGTTGCTAAGTGGGTCTGTGGATGCTCATGGAGTTGTCTATAAAAGAGAGCAATTCACCCTCCGATGGTTTTGAACCTCTTTAGAAGTTCAAGTCTCCTTTGCTCATCCGCTTCCTCTCTCAGGCTTTCTCTTCCTAATCAAGTTCACTTTCTTATTAACACAGATACAAACTATCATTAACAGATCTTATTTGATAGAAAAAAAGATTTTATCTGAATGTTAAAAAAATTTTAGAAAAATGTTAGCCCCACAAAACATGGACATAAACTAAAAGTTTGAGAGTTGTAATTTCCTGGTGGTAGGAATATGATATTTTAATTCTGATTTTGCTAATCTATATTTTCTAGCTTCCTACAGTGTATACACATAGCTTTTGTTAAGAATGTGGATCGGCTCAAAATTACAGCAGTTGTGATATGACTGTCCTATTCTCCCAACAAAAAACTACATAGTTTGAACTTAATCCTGAGAGAAATCTAGAAATTCTTTCTCTTCTTGTTCCCTGATGCTGGATTATCGAGCCCAAAACATGTACTCTACTACTTTGCCCTATCTCCAATCCCTCATGGTATTTTAAAAGTTCTTTAGTCTGGATGCAGAATAACACACAAAAATAATTTTCTATAAACTTTTTATTTCTCAAGTTAGTTAAACATATATGACTGGAATAAAAAGGACAAATAGTTTTTTTTTTTTTTTTTTGGTACTGGGGATTGAACTCAGGGGCACTCGACCACTGAGCCATATCCCCAGCTCTATTTTGTGTTTTTATGTAGAGACAGGATCTCACTGAGTTGCTTAGCACCTCGCCATTGCTGAGGCTGGCTTTGAACTCGCGATTCCCCTGTCTCAGCCTCCCTAAGTGCTGGGATTACAAGCGTGAGCCACAGTGCCCAGCTTGTTTTTATTTTTTTTTTGTAGCATTATCAAATAAAATTGTTCTTTCATATTGCCATCAATAATTCAAATGCTTGTGTATTGGAGATTTGTCTTTATTGGGTAATATATGCCAAATGAGACATTCCTGATAAATAATTTTACCTAAGGAGGAAGAGGATTCAAAATGAATTTTGTAATGACATGTTTCATGGTGGAGCTGGGACAGATAATGACAGGGACTTGAATGCCAAGGTTTAGGTTTTGGATGGAAATATTTCATAAGGGCAGTGTCAGTCATTGGAAATCGTTGATTAAGGGAGATTATATCAATTAAAGCAGCCTAAATATACTTTTCTTCTGTAATTATTTGATTCTTATGTGCCAAAAGCCGAACTATCTTTGTAACATGGTGTTATGGCTTAGATTTAAGGTGTCTCCCCAAATCGCATGTAGGAGATAATGCAAGGATTTTCAGAGGTGAAATGATTAGATTATGAGAGGTATAACCTAATAAGTAGATTAATTCACTGAAATGAATTAACTATGGAGGTAACTGGGGCTGTGCCTGTGAGGTTTATAATTTGTCCTTGGTGAGCAGAGTCTCTCTCTGCTTCCTGGCTGTTATATCTGGAGCTGTTTTCCTCTGCCAGACCTTTCTACCATGATGGCATGTTGGATCCAGAGCTATGGAGTTGGCTGACCATGGACAGAACCTCTGAAACCATGAGCCCCAAATGTACTCTTCCTCCACCACATTCTTGTCAGGTATATTGGTTACAGTGATGCAATAACTGACTAAAACACATGGGTGCATGTTAAAAAATGAATGCATGGTATTAATTGTGAGAACTTCACTGGGCCCAGATAAACACAACCTTGAAAAAATTTAAGATTATTTGAGGACTGTAATATTGCATAAGTCAAACTTACAACTTATTAAAATAGTAGTGGTCGCTACACTGATCATGATCCATTGATTGATCTGGAAGTATTATAGTTCTGGGGAGAAAGGAATTTTGAAGACAGATCAATACTTAAATATTAACTTTGTCATTTTACTAACTCTGTGATTTGGGGAAATTTACCTAGTCTATGTTTCAGTTTTTTTTTTTAAACGTGGAAAGTGTTTCATTCTTTTCAATACTGTTGTAATGGGATTGTTTTATTGATTTCCTTTTGGATAGATTGTTATTAGCATAAAGAAATGCAAACACATTTTTGATATTGATTTTGCATCCTTCAGCTTTACTGAATTCATTTGTTAGTTCTAACAGTCTTTTTGGGGAGAATCTAGGGCTTTCCACATATGGGATTATGGCATCTGCAAATAGGGATAATTTTCTTTCTTTCCTATTCTTATGCTTTTAATTTCCTATCTGATTCCTGAAGCCAGTACTTTTAGCACCATGTTGAAGAAAAGTGGTGAAGTTTTTCTACTTGCCTTGTACTGGATCTTAGAGAAAAAATTGTCAGTTTCCTCCATCGATTATGACATTAGCTGTATACTTGTCATGAGTGATTTTTATTGTGTTGAGGAAATTTCCTTTTATACCTATTCTGTTGAGAGTTTTTGTCATGAAAGTTGTTGAAATTTGCTTTTTCTACATCTACAGAGATGATCATGTGCTTTTAAAAATTATTTTTTAACTGATAGAAGAACATAAAAATTATACATATTAATGGGGTGCCACCTTGTGATATTTTGATACATACATATATTGTGTAATGTTCCAATCAAGTTAAACATAGCCATCTCCTCCAACATTTATCATTTCTTTATGGTGAACTTTCAAAACCCTTTCTTTTAGTTTTTTGAAATACACAGCATATTATTGTTATCTATAGTCACTGCACTGGGCAACTACACATCAGAACTTTTTGCTTCTGTCTCACTATAGCTTAACATCCATTGATCAGTCTTTTCTCCATCCCTCTTTCTGTTCTACATTCAACTTCTATGAGGTCAACTTTTTTGGCTTCCACATATGAGTGAGCTCTTGCAGCATTTGTCTTTCTGTACCTGGCTTACTTCACTTCACTTAATATAATGATCTCCAGTTTCATCCATGTCACAAATGACAGGATTTCATTCTTTTTTATGACTAAATAGTATTCCATTGCATACATGTATCACATTTTCTTTATTCATTCATTAGTTTATGAACCCTCAGGTTGTTTCCATTTCTTGGCTATGTGAATAGTGCTGCAATGAATACTGATATGCAAATGTCTCTACAACATAGAAAACTGATTTCATTGCTTTTGGATGTGTGATTGCTGTAATACTGTGATTGCTGGATCACATGGTAATTCTAAGTTTTTTTTTTTGTTTGTTTGTTTGTGTTTTTTTTTTTTTTTAGGAACTTCCATATTGTTTTCCATAATGGCTATACTAACATTCCCATCAGTGGTTACAAGGATTTCCTTTTCTCCACATTGTTGCTAGCACTTGTTATTTTTAGCCTTCTTGATAGTAGTCATTCTTACTGGGTTGAGGTGATATTTCATGGTGTTGATTTGCATTTCCAAGATGATTAGTGGTATTGAGCATTTTTTCATATACCTGTTAGCCATTTGTATGTCTTCTTTAAAGAAATGTCTATTTAGATCCATAGTCCATATTTTAATTAAGTTATTTTTTTTACTATTGAGTTTTTTGAGTTCCTTATATATTCTAGATATCAACTCCTTGTCAGACATAGAGTATGAAAATATTTTCTCTCATTCTGTAAGTTGACCATTTGGTTTTTATCTTTTCTGTTCGTGTGATACATCTCATCAATTGATTTGTGTGTTAAGCCAACTTTACACAGATTTATCCAGGGATGAATCTCACTTGGTCATGGTGTACACGTCCAAATTCATGTCCTTTCATATACAAGTACACTCATTCCATTCATCCCAAAGTATTAATCCATTCAAGCATTAACTTTAAATTCAAAGTCTCATTTAAGTATATAAATTCCATAAGTGAGACTCCAGGTATAGTTCATTCTGAGGCAAATTGTTCTCCAGGCTATAGAATCAAACAAGTTATGTGTTTCCAAAGTACAATGGCGAGATAAGCATAGGGTAGACATTCCCATTCCAAAAGGGAAAAATTAATCCAAAAGAAAAGGGTTATAGGTCCCAAGTAACTCCAAACTCCAACAAGGCAGAAAACATGTAAGGACTGAGAATAATCTCCTTTGACTCCACGTTCTGCTTTCCATACACACTGGGGTGTGGGGGTGGGTATCCAAGGCTCCACAGCCTGGGCCACAGTTCTCACTGGTTAGAGTTCTAATTGGTCTCCTGCAGTTCTCCCAAGCTGGCATTGCCTGCATGCTGGTGGCAATGCTGGTCGAGGGTCCTGTTCCACCAACCACTGCCTCCGTGGGGCTTTCTGTGGTGTCCCCAACCCCATGTCCCTGCTAGGAATTGCCCTAGTGGTTGCTCTTGCAGCCTTATTTGAAGTCTAGGTGGAGGTAGGCATGCCGTCACAGTATTTGTGCTTGGTACTCCTGCAGAGTTGGTATTACATGGATGCCTCCAAGATTTATGGTATGCCCCCCACCCCAGGGGCGTGTAGCCTGAGCTGCACCTGGGCCCACTTGAGCCACAGCTAGGGTAGCCAAGGAGCAGTGGAAAGTTATAGGTTAGTGACAGAGACTTGAGGTAGCCTTGGGCAGTGAGCCCCAAGGCCCCACAGGAGCACTGGGTGCCTCCCTTGGAACTGGTCTGCTCTCAGGGTCCTGGTACTCTGTGGTGGACAGGGTAGCACGGATTGTCTCAGAAATGCCTTCAGAGTTGATTCTCTGCTGTCCCCATGAACAGTACTTGGTTTCCATACTAATAACCTTGTCAAAGGGGAGGTTGGCTCCACCCCTGCTTTTTTTCTCCCTAACACACTTTTTTATTGATTACATAACCAGGTTGAGAATTTTCCAACCTTTTGATTATGAGTTTCATCTTTAACTCATTTCCCTCTTCTCACACTCCAAGCAATTAAGAGAAGACCTGCAGCATCCTTGACACTTGGCTTAGTGTCAGCTGAATATCCTTGCTGACCACTCTTGAATCCTGCCTTTCACAAAGCAACAGGACATGGGTACCATTAAGCCAAATCTGTGCCACTTTGAAACAAAGAAGTACCCCCCCCCCGCCATTTTCCAATGAAATATTCCTCATTTTCATCTGAGACTTTGTCAGAGTGGCCATTACTGTCCGTATTTCTGCCAATACGCTATTAATGACTGTGATTGAATTAACTTTGGAATTGGGCAATGGTGCCCAATGTGCCCTTTTAACAAAAGCTGCTTTTGTTAAAATCATCTGCAGTTGCCCAGTGTGTGACTAAAAGGATAAAGGCTTAGCCTCCTTGCCTTCATTTGCATTTGTCCCTTTGCCTCAAGCCCTGCTAATTCTAGGCATATTATCATTGAAGGAGTGTTCATCTAAAAACCGGCTCTATGGGGTTTATTAGCCCCAAATTGATCTAACCGATCTTATCTCCCTTCAAGACTGGGACATTAAGATAAGAGTAACTAAGTAAGGTATTTTCAAGATCTGCAGGGCCATTCAACTGGCAGATTTTACAATTCCTGTTCCAGAGCCCAGGAGTGTGTTCAGACGTCTTCAGTCATTTCCCCATACCTTCCAGGAACAGCAGAGCCTGGATGAATCTGCTTAAGTAAGAAGTCACCTCATGGGAACCAAGTTGCCCCCTTCCAGGATCATAGGTCTGACTGATAAACATCCTGAACAGCAAATGGAGATGACCCCCTAAAGCAATAAGGGCTTTTCTGGCACCATCTTGTAGAACCAGAGCTGAGATAATGATCAACCAGACCACAATTATGTGTACCTGTCACCCCTACCCCAGTTGTTCCTCTATTTAAACCTAAAGCTCACATAAGCACTCCCAAAACAGGACCTAGCTGTTTGATCTTACTTTGCCTTTCCAATGTGGCCATATTGGTTATAATTCCTTTCCTGCTCTTCACTGTTATTTTTCCCTTTTGGTTTTTTGTATGAGTAGCTGGACTTGATTTGTTGGAACCCCTAGCGTTGGGCCTCTGACCTAGGACTCTGGTAACATGACCACTTAGATAATCTCTGAGACCAAAGCTCTCTCTGCAGTTCTCTTTTTCTGATGCCTCACCAAAATTGTCCTTAACTCTCCGTTCATGGTAATCTAGGCTTTTTATAGACTGTTCCTCCAAAGTCTTCCAGCCTCCACCATTGCTCAATTTCAAAGTTGCTTCCACATTTTTAAATATTTGTTATAGCAGTAAACCTGTTGCTTGGTACCAATTTCTGTTAGAATCTTTGTGTTGCTATAACAAAATTCCTGAGATTGAGTAGTTTATAAAAAACAAAAGTTTCTTTTCCCATAGTTCTTAATCTGGGAAGTTCAAGGTCAAGGCACTGGCAGGTTGGTGTCTTGTGAGGACCTCTTCCATCAATGTCTTCTCATGGTCGCATTGAGAGCCCAGAAATAAACCCGAACATATATGGTCAACTAATTTCATCAAGAAAATCAAGAATACATAATGGGGAAAGGTTAGTCTCTTGAATAAATATTATTTTGGGAAAACTGAATATCTGCATAGGAAATAATGAAATTGTACCCTTAACTTCCACCACATAGAAAAGGCAACTCAAATTAATGCATGGTATGAGACCATAAAACTCCTGGAGGAAAAGTTCTTTGACATTGGCCTTGGTAATAATATTTTGGTTATCATACAGGCAATAAAAATGGCAATGAAAAAATGGAAATTTATCAAACTACAAAGTTTCTGCACAGCAAATGTCAACAAAATGAAATGGCAACCTCCACACATATTGGGAGAAAATATTTGCAAGCTACATACCTGATGTGGAATCTTGGAGAGTAGAACTGTGATACTCAGGGGATAGGGAGGTAAATGGGAGATGTTGATCAAAGGGCACACCCATGCAGTTATGAGATGAACAAAGATTGGAGACCTAATGTACACCATGATGACTATAGTTAATAACATTGTCTCATGCAACTGAAATTTGCTAAAAGAGTAGATCTTTAATCTTTTCACCAAACACATATAAAAATGATTATGTGAGGTGATGGATCTGTTAATTGGCTTGATTGTGGCAATCATTTCACAACATATATGTATATTAAAACATTACATTATATATCTTGAAATAGGCTATTTTCATTTTTCAATTATTCCTCATTAAAGATAAAAAATGTGGAAAGTGATGTTCACCTTACAGTGTTGCTGAGAATTGAGACAATATCCATAAAGTGCTTAACGAAATGTCTCCCGTATAGATTAGATGCTTAATGGCTTTAAAAAAAATTCAATACCCCCAAATCAAAGAAACTGGGTACATTTTATGAGTAGGGAAATTTAATGGAAGGTATAGAGTGCCCTTCTTCATTCTTCCATCCACCAGAGACAATTCCATTTAAAACATTGTACAAAAATAATTTCTCTACCCCTGTCTTCAGACCATGTTATTTTCAAGACAGGAGATGTCTTTATTTTTACATACTCACACCTAGGACAGCTGTTGGCACAGAGAACATAACCTTTGTTGAGCTGAGTAGAACCGGACTTGATCACCACTCTCTATTTCTCTTTATGTCATTACTTTGTGGGAACATGGGCTGAATGAATATCTCCTGACTGTGGCATATGTTAGTGATTTTCTGGTTTAAAATAGGGAACATTTGACATACATAATATTCCACTCCAGGGAGGACTCTTGGAGATATCTCAAAGAGAGCCTCTGAAACCGAGGTAGGAGGGCAACAGGGCTGCTTCAAGGACAGGCTCCCTCTGTATTTAGATGCTGTTTTAGTCAGACTCTGTTACTGTAGCAAAATACCTGAGTAACCGACTTAAAAAGAGGAAAGGTTTATTTTGGCTCATGGTTTCAGAGGTTTCAGTTAGCCACATGGCCTTTGGCCTAGTGGTGAGGCACCACATCATGGTGAGAGCATGTGGTGGAGGAAGCTATCACCTCCTGGCAGCCAGCAAGCAATGGAGAAATAAGATGGGGTTGGGATCCTAATATCTCCTTCTAGGACACACAGCCAGTGACCTGATTTACTCCCACTGGGCCCCACCTATTAAAGGTTCCAACACCTCCCAAAAGTGCCACAGGATGGCGACAAAGCCTTCAACACATGAGCCTTTGGGGAACCTTTCAGATCCAAGTTATAGCAGATGCTTGGATCCAGAAAGCAAACTTGGTCTAAAATACGAATGTTGAATGGAAAAATCCCCAGAATAGACCCCTTGCTGCACGGATGTGCAGTCGAGTGATTTCTTACACAAGCCAGTTCTGGGTGAGAATGTGCTCAGCATGAGGAACAGCAGGAGTTCCCTTCCTTCCTTCCTGGAGTGCTAAAGATGCAGAGGTGAACATCTCAGCCTCTGTCCCCGTGAGTGGGTCTCGGTGTGACTGGGTGTGAAAATCCCATGCAACATTCTACCTAGTTTTTGCCAAAGTTTTTTTTTTTTTTTTACATTTTATTGCTTTCTTTTAAAAATAGTATTATTATTATTTGCCCCTTTTCTTCATGCTCTGAGTATCATTATTCCTCAGACTCAGCTAAAGTTTCCCCTTTGCCCTAGTCTTGTCATCAGAGTCCTGGCTTAATTTCCACATTGCAAAATTCACAATGAATTATTATAGTGGTCATTTCAGGATGAAGAGGATTAAGAGTGGATTTAACCTTTTATTTTTGTGCTTTTCTGTCATCTTCTTGTTTTAGACAAGAAGTGTGCATTACTTTTGCAATTAAAGAAGTTATTAAGAAAAAAAATGATAATCATCAACTTGCCCTGGGAAGTCCTGATTGTCTTCCTTTAAACATTTAAACTCATACTCAAACATTTTAACACAGAAAACCAAGAGCCACCCCCACCTCCTGCTTGCTAAGACATTAATGGGTTGCATTCCATAGTTTCTTAGGAAGTAAGAGCTCTCTAGAGACTACAAGGCAGGGGAGTAACCCAAGGCCAGGAACGATTTATGCTCAGCAAGATCATTGCCTCATCTGAGGACTCTTCACAGTCCAGAATGTTGAGAGATACAGAACTCACTCCAGATGCCACACGAATCTGTGGACTATGACCCAGTAATCACATATCCCAAGAAAACCTCTAAATATTTCTTGAGAAGCCAGTTGGTATTAATTAATGTGACTATTTTCTTGTCAGCTGCTTTTGACACTTTATAAAATTATTCATTAGCTAGTTAGCTCTTTCCCCAATACTCTTTACTATGTTTGCACTAATTTAATTTGGAATTGTTATAACCATTGCTACAATTTTCAGTGTGGCTAAATCATTAAATTATTAAATCCATGGACCTATGAAGTTCAAGATGACAGAATATTAGATGTGTGTTTGACTATGTTTAATATACCTCCTATGTGCAGCAGATATAACTGATTATTTCTAAACCCAGCTTTTCCTTTGATCTTGCTTCTTTTAAACCTGTAAGCACCTACTTACTTTAAGATAGAATATTAGAGTCTTTAAATGGGTGGTGATGGGGTGGGATTTATTCTGAATATGGGCCAAGGTAAAGTTACTTTCTGTAGCAATTGTCATTTTCTCATCTCTCAAGGCTATTTACTTATTTATAATGATGAATTTTAAAGACTTTTTTCCAGTGCCAAGGATTGAAAGACTTTAATTTGAATTACATAAATAAGTAATAGACTCACTTTTTTATGTACATGGTCTTAGGATGTAATTAAACTATCTTCAAATAACTGGAGATCTCCAAGAATACTATGGGCCAATATCCAGGTAGCGAACAGATGAGACATATTAACAGATTTATTGACTTATTCTGTGCCAACATGTAGATTATTATCTACAAAACAGTACTGCTATGGGTGATTGTTTTTCCAATAATCACCTTTTAGGTAAATAGATGCTAGAGTACAGAGTAGTAACTGATGATAAGATGATGTGAAATTGCAAGATTGTGTGTGAGGACTGAGAAATGCAGCAGACATTTCAGAACTCTCTTTCAGAGTTGTCTTTTAGAGTTGATGCTCATGTCAAGCTTGTGGTTCTATTAAATCCACCGTTAGGGTTTTGACTAACCATGTATAAGACATCCCAAAGAATATCTCATTAAAATGTCACAGAACCCTAAGAAGTGGATATATGAAGTCTGTTTTAGAAGTAAATTGGGGGGGGCTGGGGCTATAGCTCAATGGTAGAGCGCTTGCCTCGCATGCGTGAGTCACTGGGTTTGATCCTTAGCACCACATAAAAATAAATCAATAAAATAAAGATATTAGCATCCATCTACAACTAAAAAAATATTAAAAAAAAAGAAGTAAATGGGACATACAAGGGTTCACAACCTTCTAAAGGGCATGAAGCTAAGTGGCGGAGCTGAGATTTGAGGCTTTGTTCTTTCTATTGCATTGAAGTTTGGGAGTACAAGCTATAGGAGTATTATGGTTTGGATCTTGAATGTTCCCTGAAGGCCCATGTGTTAAAATCTTGGGCCTCAGCTTGGTGCTATTGGGAAATAATGGAACCTTGACTAGGTGGGGCTTAGTGGAAGGTCTTTAGGTCGTTGGAGGAGTGTCTACATGGGACCCCAGTTATTTCCTCTGTTCTCTTTTGCTGCTGGCTGTGAGGTGAGTGAGTTTGTTCTGCCATGGGCTCCTGCCATAATGGTTTGCCTACCATAGGTCCATAAGCAAAGGGTCCAGTTGATCATGGACTGGAACCTTTAAAACTGTGAGCCCAAATAACCCTTTTCTCTTAACAAGTTTATTATCTCAAGTATTTTGCCATAGAGATGGAAAGTTATAGTTAATAAAGAGCATCAGTGAAAAGAGGACTTTGAGGTCAGCCAGCCTCTACCATCTTGGAAATTTTCATTTTATTAGTAGGTCTACACTCCAAAACCAAATTGCTAATTAACAGGTTACACTTTGGATCCTGGAATGGAGAAAGTCACTAGGTACATAGGAATACTGAATTTGAATGTTGTGTTGGCTGGTGGAGCTAGCTGCACTCCAAATTCTGCTCCATAATCATTGATACCAATTTGTCCAACCTCAGACTAGCCTTTGACTCCATGCACCTCACTTTTTTTTTTTATCTGTCAAAGGAAGGATGTGAATTATAAAGACCCCTTCTTCTGTAAACATTCCCTGTTACATATATATTCTCATTCTGAAGAACAAGAGATTCTGCAATCCATCACAAATTGAATTGGTTGTTAAAAGTTTCTCAATCTTATTTTGGTTTCAGAAATATGTAGCACTGTATTGTTTTGGTAATATTTTCTTCCTCTCAGGGTAGATATAGTAGACGATGGAAATTAAAAGAAGACTGTGAATAGAAGTGAGAAGAGTTGGGACAGTGAATCAGGTGGCAGAATATCTGGAAGCTTCTTGCAGACACAGATGGTCGATGTAAACTGTTGTGGCAGGGAATTTCTGCCAGACATCCCATGGAGTTTATTACTAAATGTGGGATCAGTAAACTTTTAAAAACATACTGTGCATGTAAAATCCTTTAAAATACTGCAAGCACAAAATCTTTTTGTTTCAGCAGTACCTGAGCCTCCCCTTCTGCTTTATAAATAATTTAAATTAAAAATCTCAGCTTTGGTGTTGAACAGTTTTATCTTTTATAAAACTATCTAGTGACTCATTAGGAAAAGGAAGGTTCTGATTGGTGGCTTTTGGTTTTAGGGTATGCTTATTTGACCTCCCAAAATAATTTTTTTGGGGGCAGAAATACTAAAAAAGATGATTAAGAAGTATAAAATTAATGTGAAATACTGAAATAAAATTAGCGGATATTATGCCACAGTGTGAGGTCTGAGTAAAAAGCATTACAGTTGAGCCAGCTGCTAAACTCAGTGTTAAAACATAATAGTTAATTTTATAATGTAGAAAACAACCATAATTAGGGAATGGTTATATCTTCAAACTATAACTCAGTGTAGTAAAACCAGGCAAACTTTGCAGGTGGAAGCAGGGATTTTATGAAGCATTAAAAATGTTTCCATGCCAAGAAACCACAGCTGCAAAAATCTGTAATTGAATATATGCTGTTTCTCCTCAGCATATAGTAGCTAATAATTATAGTTTATATTTTCACATACACTATCAAATTTGATCTTTGTACCCCAAAAGGTATGTTGTAGATATTACTGTAGTAATAGCCTCACTTTATTTTTATTTATAAATTTAATTATTATTTGCATATATTTATGAGACACATTATGATAATTCAATACATATATATAATGTGTATTGTTCAAATCAAGGTAATTAGGATTTATATCTCCTTAAATTAAAAAAACACTTTTTTTGAGTAACATAATAATTGTACATATTTTTGTGTTGGAGTGTGATATTTTGATATATGTGTACAACATGCATGATCAAATCAAGGTAATTAATGTTTCCATTTCCTTATCATTACTTGGTAATAATGGAGAGATGCTTGTGAACTAGAGTTATCCCATCGTGCTGTTGACCAGAACACATTGCTTCTATTTAACTATGTTTTGGTATCTGTTATCCACCTCTTTCTGTCCTCTATCTTCCACACCCTCCTCCCATCTCTAGTAATCACTGTGTCCATTTGGATTTTTTTTTTTTTTTTTTTTTGGTACCAGGGATTGAACCCAGGGGCACTTAACCACTGAGCCACATCCCAGCCCTTGTTTGTATTTTATTTAGAGACAGGGCCTCGCTGGAGTTGCTTAGGGCCTTGCTAAATTGCTAAGGCTGGCTTTGAACTTGTGATCCTCCTGCCTCAGCCTCCCAAGCCACTGGAATTACAGGTGTGCACCACCACACCTAGCTACATTTGGATTTTTTTTAACGTCCACAGTAGCATTTGCCTTTCCGCATCTGCCTTTTTTCACTAAATATGTCCTTCAGTTCCATCCAGTTTGTTGCAAATGATAATCAACTATGTACAAATACCACATTTTCTTTATCTGTTGATCTGTTGATGGACACTTTGAATGATTTCATTCCAGTTATTATTACAATGTCGTAATAAACATGGGTGTGCAAATGGACTGCCCTGGTATGAATAGTTTCACTTTAAAGATGAAAAATTGGGCTTCAGACAGGCCAATGATTTGTCTGAGTTAAGACAGCTAGTTAACAATATAGCTGGTGCTCAAATCCAGTTTTTGTTGGGAGAGTCTCTCTCATCATAGTCTTCACTGAAGAGCATATGGGAGTGTTGTTGAAATGAGTTATAGCTATTCATACAATTTGAGCTTTGATTTTCAGGCAAAAAGTATTTATATTTAGCTTTCCCAAGTTTACTCCTACCTAAGTAAATAGTCCATGAATTGATATTATTGCCTCTACTTTTAGGAGAAATTCAATTTGAGGTTTATAAAACAAAATTTCTAAAATTCTTGTTAAGGTCAATGATTAGTTTTTAGACTTGAAATATATTGAAGACAAAAGACATAGACTGGCTTCTTTATATAATGTGGCCAAAGGAGCCATCCCTTTTTATATGAACATATGCAAACATAGGTAAATATGTGAAGGAAAACAGACTAATGAAATATAGAATGTTGGAAGAGATTACTGGGTCATGAGCCCAACCCTCCTTCCCCCAGCAGAAATATCATACACAAATCTTGGGAAGATATTTGTTTAGTTCACTATTGAAAAAAAGGCAATCCATCTTTGGTGGGACATCAGTAACTGGATGTCTTTCTGAAGTGAATTCAATGCTGCTGCTTTGAACTTTCCTTCTTTGCTACTAGTTCTACCTGATGGAGACAGAGTTAAAGTCCACATGAAAGTCTTTTCTTGATGATTGATTCCTTTTTCCTTCGAGACCTTTTAGTTATTCTTCATGACATGATGTTCAGACCCTTCCATGTTGTGGTTTCCCTACCTTGGAAGTGTTTGCAGTGTGAACCTTAAATTCCAGATTTGGAGTTGAATGGAATCATCTAGATATAATAGCATCCAGTCATGGCATAGTTGGCACTCTTGTTCCAGATGCAATAATTGTGTTAATTCTGTTTAAGAGTGTATCTGATATGTTAGGGTCAGAAGGTTGACTCATAGCATCATAGTAATTAAGAAAAACATAATTCTCCTCTGCCATGCGATTGCCAATTTGCAATATCTACCAAGTTCTAAACTTCAAATCCGTCTTCTTTTTGAACCTTGGTGTAGCATTCATATCTACTTCTATTAAATTATAGTAGGATAGCTTTTATTTTATTTTTTTAAAATATTTTTTAGTTGTTGATGGATCTTTATTTTATTCATTTATTATTTATATGTGGTGCTGAGGATCGAACCCAGTGCCTCACGCATGCTAGCCAAGCGCTCTACCACTGAGCCACAGCCCCAGCCCAGGATAGCTTTGATTTTAAGGTTTTTAAATGTTCCTGATTTTAACACTCTCTTGATTTTGTATTCTCATCAGATTTTGTAAGGGAAAAGAAGTGTTCAGTCAGTGCTGAGTGTCAACATCCAAGCTGATGCAGTGTTTAAGAGGCAGAATATAATGCATGTGGAATGCACGTAGGGACTTCCCTTGATATTGACAATATGACAAAAGTCTATCCATTCTGTAATTGTTCAACCAAGTGCAGTTTGGTCACAATGATCATTATTCCCTGACTCTTCAAGATCAACTTTTGTTGTTGGTTTTACATAAGTCTCTTATACAGCATCATTCCCTGTCAAAATTTTGTTGAATTGAATTGGATGGCCCTCTTTGTGACTCTGCTTTGTATTTTGGGCTGTTGGCTCTCTGTAATTGTACAACACCTTACATATACTCAGAGGGCAGTTCATAGCACTCAGCCTTCAAAAAGTTTTCCACTAGTAATTCTGAGCTACAATAAATTTTGTGTAAGTCTGATAGCTTAAATTGCTTACGCAGATGAGCATGTAATTGTGGGCAACTTGGTGCTAGTGTCTAAAGGTGTGTGAGTTTGTGCAGGTGTTTGCAATGTGTGTTGGCATAATGCCACCTCTTTTTATTTCTGTGCAATATTTTCTACCATTTTTGCCCCTTCTCATTACACGTCCATTTGTCTGAACAGGACCCCACTTTGTTCACATTGAATTGGTTCTAACTTGGTTGCCTGACCCAGACTAGGACATTCAAGAGTCCTTCCTGGGAATTCTGCAAATCAAGACAGAAGGGGCTGACTCTCTTTAGGAGCCTGATCTTGTAAGATGAAAAGCTTGAGAGTTGCTCAGTTACCAATCCACATAACCACCCAACACATATTAATGGTATTTTTGAACATTAGCTTTAAGTATAAGACAAAAATTTAGGAAAAGATTGGCAAAGCCATATGTTTCTGGAAAAGCTTGTTTGTGAAAACAAACAAGTGATTCCTAAACTTATTTCTCTTCCTTTCTTCATCAACCTTTCACCTAAGAACACATGAGACTGGATGGAAGGAAGCCCTGTAAATGGTGAAAAGACAGGGCTTGCCTAGGGAAAGGGCCAATGGTATTACCTGTGGCAGGGAATGGCCCATGAGCTAATAGGAAAAGTGGTGTTTAATGCCTGGTATAAAGTTGTTTCCAACTTTAACTATCTTCCATTATCTTCAGTTTTCAGTAAACTTGTGTTATAAGTAGTAGCCTTAGGTCAAGGGTGTTTGGTGGAATAAAGGCAAAGGGAATTCCAGTCTTGGGCTTTAACAAATCTTCAGCGATCTAAAAGCAATTGTTCAAAGCCAGGTGACAGTGGGGGGGACTGAATCAGATGTAGGCATGAGTAAATAATCTATTCCCCAAAATATAATAGGCAAAAGTGACAAGATTATGCTATTGTGTGGGTGGAATGATGCTACTAATTGAGTAGAATCATTTTGTTTGATATTAAATGCATTTACTTGAATTGCCTTATGACTTTTACTGCCCTGCAGTTTGGATTTTATGTTTTGTTTCTTGCCCTATGAATTATTACTAACAGTTTATATCTACGTTGTCCCCTGAAAGGGAGCTGATAGGGCAAGTAGGTCTCCACGTAGTGTAAAACTTCTCTAGTGGCTAGAAGTCTTTTCCAGATCTTCATATAAGTTCCATGCCAGCCTGCAGGTGGTGGCTATTGGGTCACATGTGACCAAAGTGTAAGTACTTGTAGGCTTTCATGGGCAGTTTCCCAAAAGTATAAAAAACTTGACTCTAAATACATCACAGCATATGCTTTCTATAATTTTACTTAATTTTGTGAAATTTACTTTGCAAGATCTGCTCTAATAGACCATAAACTATTTTGGGAAGTATGTAAGAAATTATAATTAGTAAATCTGAGAAATCTAGGATAAACATTCTGATGTTTATTATTGACTTTCATAAACTCAAAGATGATAATCATTAAATGCAGATTTAATCCATTATTGCCAGATCTTCATTTGGACTCCAATAACAAAGTACCATAAACTGAATGGCTTATAAACAGCAGACATTTATTTATTTATTTATTTTTACAATTCTAGAGGTTTTATTCATCCTCAGATTCCATTTCCAAATATTATCACACTGAGGATTAGGGTTCAACATATGAATTTTTGGAGGACACAGACCTTCTCTCCATTGCATGTTATTTTCATATCATTCAACATTTCTTTAGCTTTGGTCAAGATGGAGACCAATGCCTTCATAAAATACTGTCATTCCTTGGTATCCATGGAGGACTGATTCCATGATCCCTCACGAGCACCAATATCCTCAGATATTCAAGTTGTTTTTATAAAATGGCGTAGTATTTGCTTATGAAACCATACACATCCTGCTGTAGCTATCATGCAGTCTTTAACAATGGTGTATGTTCTTAGAAATGCATCCTTAAGCTATTTTGTTTTTGTGCAAACATGATAGAGTGTACTTACACAAACTTAGATGGTAAAGCCTACTGCATACCAAGCTATATGGTATAGCCTATTGCTCCTAGGCTGCAAACCAGTAAAGCATGCTAATGTGCTGAATACTCAAGGCAATTGTAACACTCTAAATATTTATCTAAATGTATCAAAATATGGAAAAGGTACAATGAAAATATAGGATAAAAGATAAAACATGAGATAGCCGTATAGGGCATTTACCATGAGTGGAGCTTTCAGGGCTGGTAGTTGCTCTGGGTGAGTGAGCGAGTGAGTGAGTGAGTGGAGAGAGACTGTGAAGGCCTAGGACATAACCGCATCTACTATAGATTTTATAAACCCTGGACACTTAGGCTCCCCTATATTTATACACAATACTTTTCTTCCTCAATGTTCAGTTAGCTTAGCTTATTGTAGTTGTGTGTGTGTGTTTATTTTTATGGGGGATATCAGGGTCCTGGGCATGCTAGACAAGTGCTCTACCACTGAGCTACATTCCCAGTTTTTTTTATTTTGAGATAGGATCTCATTAAGTTTCCCAGCCTGGCCTTGAATTTGTGATCCTCCTGCCTTATCTACTAAGCAGCTAGCATTACAGTTATGTACAATCACACCCAACTTTACTGTAAGTTTTTTTTTTTTTTTACTTTATAAGCTTTTTAATGTTTTAAAATTTTGATGCTCTTGTGCAACCAATCTGGAAAGCAGTATGGAGATTCCTTAGAAAACTTGGAATGGAACCACCATTTGTCCCAGCTATCCCACTCCTTGTCTATATCCAAAGGATTTAAAAACAGCATATTACAGTGATGTGGCCACTTCAATGTTTATAGCAGTTCAATTCACAATAGCTAAACTGTGAAAGCAACCTAGATGTCCTTTAATAGATGAATGCATAAAGAAACTGTGATATATATACACAATGGAATATTAGTCAGCATTAAAAGAGAATAATTATGGCATTTGCAGGTAAATGGATGGAGTTGGAGAATATCATGCTCAGTGAAGTAAGCCAGTCCCAAAAACCCGAAGGCCGGGTATTCTCTCTGATAAGTGGATGCTGATCCATAATGTGGGAGGGGGCATGGGAACCATAGAGAAACTTTGGTCAAAGGGGATGTTAGGGAGGGGAGGGGACATAAGGGCAGGAAAGATGGTGGAATGAGATAGACATCATTGCCCTAGGTACATATATGACTGCACATATGGTGCGGCTCTACAACATGTACAACTAGAAAAATGAAAAGTTGTGCTCTATTTGTGTACAATGAATCAAAATGCATTCTGCTGTCAGGCATAATTAGAATAAATAAAACAAAAAAAATAAATCACACACACAAATCTTATGTGAGTTAGCTCAAGGGGAAAAAAACAGTGAATGAGTGCAAACTGTGAAGTATTTTTAAGTGTCAATCTTATTTTGTTCATGAAATATGTTACTGAGTTTTAATCATATCTTGAAGATTGAATTTGTTCTGTTTTATATTTATAATTTTTCATTTAAAAACTAAAAACACAAGAATACAGAAACTGTAATTATATACTGAATATTAAAACTACTGATGTAGGTGTTTTGTTTAAAAAAACAATTTGTGTAATTAAAGTGTTCATCCATTATTGTTTTTTAATATTGTAATATTTTTAGTTTTGTTTCTTTGTTGGTATGATTATATATACAAAGACAATTCACACAAACACACAAAAAATAAACTTTTGACTCTCTTATAATAAGACTTAGCTTAAGATATAAACACATTGGGTTGGGGCTGTAGCTCAGTGGTAGAGCGCTTGCCTCGCATGCGTTGAGTCACTGGGTTCGATCCTCAGCACCACATATAAATAAGTAAATAAAATAAAGATACCGTGTCCATGTACAACTAAAAAAATTTTAAAAAAAGATATAAACACATTGTATAGTCATATGAAAATATTTTATTTATACATTTATTCTGTAAGTTTTTATTTATTTAAAATTTATTTACTTATGTATTTTACCTTTTAATCTTGTTTTTGTTGTTGTTAAAAACGAACATACAAATTCACTTAGTTTAGGCTTACACTGGGTCAGGATCATTGATACCACTGTCTTCTACTTCCACATCTTTGTCCCATGGGAAAGTCTTTAGGGACAATAACATGAACAGAGCTGTCACCTCCTGTGGGGACAATGCCTTCCTCTGGAATACCTCCCCAACTTGCCTGATGCTCTTCTTGGGAAAGTGCCTTTCTTTTTTTTTTGTGCTGGAGATAAAAAGGCTTCCTTGCTCATGTCAGGCAAGGGCTCTTCCACTGAGCTACACCCCCCAGCCCAGTGTTATTTTTTTTTCCAGAGATATATTCACGGTGGTTTGTGTATTCTTTCTTTCTTTTTTTTCATTACAGATTTGCTTGTAAGCAGTGCACTGTGAACATTCCTCTCTACTATGAACACTCTTTGGTGGGGTCCATGCTTTCAGACTTATTGTTGAGGTCTGTAAACGTTTATGCTAAGCCCTTCACTATGCAGAATTTCTTAGGGCTTTTTCTTTTTGTTCTCCTGCAGTTTCTCTTTCTCTTGCCTCTTCTTCAGCTATGCATTCCTGTCTCAGCTTCAACAACTCCTCATTAGTAAATTCCTCAGGAACCACCTCAAGGAGCTCCTCAATGCCATTCTCATCCACACCCAGGGACAAGTCATTTGTCATCTCTACCACAGCCTTGTTGAGTTTTGCAGCTCTTCCTCCTTGGAAAATCCTTTGAAGTCATAAATGAGCTTTTTCAATATTTTCATTCATATGCCATTCATACACTCCTTGGTGACATCACCCCAAGACCCAGCAGGGTTCCTGATGTGGTCAGGGGTGTTGAAATCCTTCCAGCATTGTGTCAATGTTTTCTTTGTGTTCCTCAGTTGCAGCAGTAGCCTGGGCAAAGGTCCTCCTCAGTTGGTAGGGCTTTAAAGTTGCAATAACTGCTAGTTCCATAGGTGGGATCAAAGAAGAGGTGTATAGTGGAATAAATACCATTTTTTTTGGTACTGGGGATTGAACTCAGGGGTAGTCTACCACTGAGCCACATCCCCAGCCCTATTTTGTGTTATATCTAGAGGAAGGGTCTCACTGACTTGTTTAGCACCTTGCTGTTACTGAGGCTGGCTTTGAACTCGTGATTCTCCTGTCTCAGCTTCCCAAAGTGCTGGGATTACAGGTGTGCGCCACTCCACTCAGCTAGAAACCCCATTTTGGTATTGGGGTGAGGATTGTCAATAAAAGCAGGATGTGCCGAAGTATGATCAACAATAAGCAAAATCTTCAAAGGCATGTTATTTTCCAAATAGTACCATAGCACAGCAATTTGGGAAGGCCTCTTGGAAGAGGAGCTGGGTCATCTGTGACTTCTACTCCTGTAGAACACTGGCACTGTGTGTTTATTGAGATGTTTGAAGGCCCTGGGGTTCTTACTGTGCCAGATTACAAAGAGTTTCAATGGGCAGTCTGCAACTTTGCTCCCAAGCAAGACTTAAAAGCCGTGAACTGTGGCATTGATTTAGCCTCTGAATGGGTGGAAGTCCATTCGGGCATCCGTTTCTAGAACAAGGAGTTTTCATCTATATGGAGGATTTGCTCTAGCAAGTAATGAGTTTCTAAAAAGTTTTCATCTGCCTTCACAATAGCACTTGCAGGCTCACGGCTCACTTTCATGTTGAACAATGAGTCTTGAATTGTTTGAATCACCCAGAGATAGCAGTAATTCAACCTCATATCTGGGTCCAGTCTTTTCTTGCAACATCAAAACAACCTTTTTGCTTTGGCTAAAGCTATCTATCTACATGGTGCTGAGAGGGATGTGAAGATTCTGTGTCTGGCCTTCAATCCTGGTCACTAAAGTTTCTTCATATCTGATATAGGCCCTTCTCAAACTTTTGGTAGTTTTCTTGCTTTTAATGAAGCAGATTCTTTAACAGCTTCTCTCACTTTGTACTTGTTCTGCAAGATTTTGGTGGAAGGGGACATGCCTGCCTGGTGAACAATGCTTTTCCACCTTCACAGTTCTTGATTACTGTTAATTTCATTTCCAGGTCAGCCACTTCATGCGGCCTCTTAATGGCAAGATGAGCACTGGAGTTTTCATGCTTAGAGGCAATGATGAGCAAAACCCAAGAGTCAATCAAACATAAGAGACAAAGCAAATGTGCGATGTAGGAGCTGCTGCTGGTGCAACATAGCATGCTATTTTATAGTGAAATTTTTGTTTTTAATAAGGAGGAATGCACTCTAAAATAATGTTAAAAGCATACTATAGTAACTACATAAACCAGCACTTCATTGTTTATTATCACCATCAAGTATCATGTACTGTGCCTAATTGTATGTGCCATAGTTGTTTTTTTTTTTGGTGCTGGAGATTGAACTCAGGGGCACTCAACCACTGAGCCACATCTCCAGCTCTATTTTGTGTTTTATGTGAAGACAGGGTCTCACTGAGTTGCTTAGCGCCTCACCATTGCTGAGGCTGGCTTAGAACTCATGATTCTCCAATCTCAGCCTCCCTAAGTGCTGGGATTACACACTTGCGCCACCGCGCCCTGCTTGTGCCATACTTTTGATGACTGGCAGTGCAGTAGGACTGTTGACACCAGCATCACCTCAAACATGAGTGATGCATTGTCCTATGATATTATGATGGTTGTGATGTCATTAGGGAATCAGAGCTGTGCAGCTTTATTATATGCTGATAGACCAGCTTTATATATGTCATCTGTTGTTGACCAAAATATCATTATGTGGTACATGACTGTATTTTAATCATTGCTTGATTTCGTATACCCCATACAATGTAAATGCTATGTAAATAATTGTTATTCTGTATTGTTTAGGGAATGATGACAAGAAAAAAAGTGTGAGCACGTTTCATACAGTTTTATAGTTTTTCAAATATTTGCAATGTGAGGTGGTCAACTCCATGGATATGGAACCCAAGATGTGGAGTGGTGGCTGGATTTCATTCAAAGATGGGAAAACCAGGGCTGGGGATATAGCTCAGTTGGTTGAGTGCTTGCCTTGTATGCACAAGGCCCTGGGTTCAATCTCAAGCATTGCACACACACATACAAAAAAAAAAGATGGAAAAACTAAGTTATTTTATGTCTAAGCATTTTCATATTTTTATCAATGTACTCATCTTCTCTTTATATAAACATGAAAAATGTTATCAGAAAAGAACCCTTGGATACTCCAGTATTTAATTTCTGAACTAAGTATCTGGAAATACATTTCCAAGAACTTTTTTATTGGAACAAGAGTTAATCAGCATGTCAGCCACAGTATAAAAATGTACCTTCATTTTGGTTTTATTTTGTGCTTGAGTCCACTTCAAGTATGCTTGACCTGACCTCACAATTTCTTGTTGATTAGTGTGTGGTTTAGAGAATATTGGTTGTGAAGGAACAATTGTTGAGCCATCTTTTAATATCTATGCTTGAAATGTAAGGCAATTTTGCTGTATCATCCCAGGCATCTTGTTGAAAGACTGTTCAGTGTGTACCTACAGTACAGTTAGTTCCGCTTTACCATTTGCCTATTGATACTATTGATGCTTGCCCACCAAGTGCAAAATCAAATATTTGAAAGTCAAGAGAAATGATGAACTTCATTTCCAGGCTTGATGGGACCTCTTGAAGCTGGTTTGTTACAGTTTCTGTCTCTTCAACTGCCAATAAGCAACCAATGGCCTTGTTATGTGGCATCTGTGGTATTGTCATTTTTCAAGTAAGACTGTGCAAACTGGACATAGTTAGAAAATAATAACGTGAGGCTTACCCTTAGGTAAAATAACTGCCATGGGAGCTGGCTACAGGGGCAGCAACTGGGAAAAATGGTGTAAGTGTCCCGTGGCAAGGTAGTCACTTTATAATCTGTTGCCTGAACTCTGAATAGAAATGTAGAATTTCTGGGAAACTTGAAAATGTAGCAAAAGAACAGCCTGGGGAAATTGTCCTTGGGATCTGTAGGGATCCCAGTAGATTTCAAGGCACATGTGGCTTATTTATTTCAATTTCTTCGTGGGTCTTGCCATTGTGTTATTGTATATCACTTGTGACAACTCCAATAGGATTGTTATACTAAATTTGGGAGTATAATTTGAGGTGATAACATAAAAAAGTTTTATTTACTTTTAAATGTTTAAATACATTTAAAAATGGATTGGAGGGCTGGGATCATAGCTCAGTAGTAGAGCGCTTGCCTCGCATGCATGAGGCACTGGGTTCGATCTTCAGCACCACATAAAAATAAATAAATAAAATAAAGATACTGTGTATATTTACAACTAAAATATTAAAAAAGTAAAAATAAAATGAATTGGAAACTTCTTTTTTTTTTTTTTGGTACTGGGGATTGAACTCAGGGGTACTCGACCACTGAGCCACATCCCCAGCCCTATTTTGTGTTTCACGTAGAGACAGGGTCTCACTGAGTTGCTTAGCGCCTCGCCATTGCTGAGGCTGGCTTTGAACTTGCGATTCTCCTGTCTCAGCCTCCCTAAGTGCTGGGATTACAGGCTTGAGCCACCGCGCCCGGCTGAATTGGAAACTTCTGATTGTCAAAAAGTAGAATAGACTTTTGACATTTTACAGAAAATAAGCAACCACTTGAATTAAGAAAAAAAAAAACTCCACCAATATTATAGCAAAAGAAAAAAGTCAATTAAGAACCTGGAAAAAATGATCATATTTATTCCCCATCCCCCAGCCCATAAACTGCATTTGATATATTCTTACTACATGAAATTGGGTCTACTCAGTTCATTCCTCTCCTCCCCCAAATTGATGTTCTGAATTGCACTGGCATAGGTTTCCTAAGCCATTGGCCAGCTTTTTCACTGCTGTGGCTAAAAGACCTGACAAGAACAATTTTAGAGAAGGGAATTTATTTGGGCACTCATGGTTTCAGAGGTCTCGGTGCACAGACAACCGGCTCCATTCCTTGGGGCTCCAGATGAGGCAGAACATCAGGGAGGAAGAGTGTGGTGGAGGAACGCAGCTCAAGACATCACACCAGGAGGCAGAGAGAGACTCCATTCACCAGATACAAAACCCGTACCTCAAAGGCACACCCCACTGTGGACATCCTCCAGACACACCCTACCTGCCTTCAGTTACCACTCAGTTAAAACCCATCAGGGGATTAATGCACCGATTGGGTTAAGACTCTCATAACCAATCATTTCACCTCTAAGCTTTCTTGCATTGTCTGGCATATGACCTTTTGGGGGACACCTCACATCCAAACCATAACAGTGTTTTAAAAATTTAACTCTGGGGGCTGGGGTTGTGGCTCAGTGATCGAGCACTTGCCTCACATGTGTGAGGCACTGGGTTTGATCCTCAGCACCACATAAAATAAATAAAGGTATTGTGTTCATATACAACTAAAAAAGTAAAAAAAATTGACTCTGATTTATGTATGCATATTTTATATTTAATATGATAGAACAATTAGAAATTAGTTAAACAGTAGGAGTTTGAAGTCAGGTAGGGCTTTGGGTACAAGGGACATGATTGTCAAAAAGTCAACCTGCACTCCTAGCTCAAACCTTGAAGAGATTATGATTACTGAAATATTTGAAGAAGTTTTTCTTTCAACATCAGATTTTGTAACTTATTTTATTACTGGCTTTTAAAAAAAAGTTGCAGCAATCCTAAACATAGCCCATTTCTCCATTTTTTTTTCCCTTTTTTTTTCTTTCCATGGGCTCTTTTCTTAGTTATTCAATAATTAATTGAATTTCCTACACCAGGATTTCAACTTTTGATCACAATATTCCAGACTCAAAATAATCCCTGGATAAACTTGAATTTCCTACACCAGGATTTCAACTTTTGATCACAATATTCCAGACTCAAAATAATCCCTGGATAAATATTTGAAGTCATTAATGATAGTCACTGTGTGGTAAACTCTGAGAGATAAATTGAATGGCTTTATGTTTCAATGACTTATGAATTTTTAAATATCCATCTGCAAATGTCAAAAACTGGGGCAAAGGTTAAACTCTGTCAGTGCTGGGATGGAAGGGGATAGCCTTTCAGGGTTCTGGTTTTGACTATATTTCGAGTATAACTCATGGTTCAAGTAATTTTAAATCCTTTTTTGCCTGTTCTCTCCATCAATAAGATAAGAAGAATTGCTTTGGTGGATCTGTGTAAGCCTATTCTGAAATAGTATGCCTCTATTTAAAACTAATTTCTTTCAGCATACTATAATGACACAATCACATCAATGTTAGTAGAAGCTCAATTCACAATAGCCCAACTATGGAACCAACCCAGATGCCTTTCAACAGATGAATGGATAAAATGTGGTATATATACACAATGGAATATTATTCAGCCTTAAGAAAGAATGAAATTATGGCATTTTAAGGTAAATAGATGGAGATGGAAAATATCATTTCTAAGCGAAATAAGCCAATCTCCTAAAACCAAAGGCTGAATATTTTCTCTGATATGCACATGCTAATTGACATTAAGAAGGGATGTGGGCTAGGGAAAAATAGAGGTACTCTGGATTAGGCAGAGGGGAGTGAAGGGAGGGAGGGGGCACAGAGGTAGGAAGGACAGTAGAATAAACCAGACATTATTATCCTATGTACATATATGATTACACAGCTGGTGTGATTTTACATTATGTACAACCAGAAGAATGAAGTTGTACTCTATGTATGATGTGTCAAAATGCATTTTACTGTTATGTATAAACTAATTAGAACAAATTTTAAAAATCTGAATTCCAAAAGAAAACCAAAAATCTGTGGGGAATTTGCAACGAAAAATACAGTTCAAGGAGAAAAATATGTAAAATTCTAAATATGTATCTTTCTATATGGATAATGATATTACATTTCTATGGTATTTGGACTCCCTGGACATAAAAAAAAAACCACTCTAATTTCTTGCCATCTCCCCCCTCCCTCACCTCCTCGATCATAGGCCTTTTTGATCTCAAACTCTTTTTGTGTGGGGAAAATTCTTGCATTGGAGCTATATAAGGGTTAGGCCAGGTTCAGAGTTTGGCTTCTTTTAGGAGATAGCAGGTCTAGCTAAGGTGCCCAAGTGAGAAGCCCTAAAAAGTCAGGTGACAGCATGAGATTTCTGGGTTAAAAAAAAAAGAGAGAGAGAGAGAGAGATGGAAGATACTAAGGGTAAACTTTGGCTGGTTCATGGTTCTGCCCAGGGTTCTATAATTTCAGTGGGAATTGAGCAAGTAGAAAAATGGAACCCTGGACGTGTTACAGCAACTTTGTTTCTCTTTCACCATTACAGATACCCTTCTAGCCACAAGCACTGTACTGGAGTCAGAGGCAGAGGGGACAATCACTAATACTAATCCCATCTTTATTTTAAAAAACGATATGTTGTTTGTCACTGGTATTTTGCATTAATTCTAATTTTTAAAGATATTGCATTGAAGTATTCTTTCTCTTGTTTACTGAGATTTTGGGCACCCTTTCCATTTTTCCCCCAAGGAGAATACCTCACTTGCCTCACCCTACTGGGGTGAGGTCCTGCTTGCCATTCAGTAATGACACTCCTGTGACTACTACCTGCCTCCAATGAGGTCAGCGATCTCAGTAGAGTTGGGCTGCACATTGAGAATGCGCCCTCTAGTGGGCTCCTTGCTGTCTGAGAATTTATTTGGCTATAATACATCAATTGATGGCAAGTAATGGGCCAAAACAAGAGAGTCTCAAGTGCAGTTTGCAAAAAAATGCCATCTGTGGTCCCTTTTGTGGCAATCTCATGTAACTCACTTTCCTAGCAACCATTAAATTGTGCATCTCGTGGCGTTATTCCTGAAATTTTAAGACAGAAGATTAATGTGGCAGAAATTCTTCCTATAGGCAAAGCAAAAACCACACCACTAAGTGAGACAATCAATCTTTCAGAAGCAGGAAGGGCAGCCTGCAATTGCTCTGGGCAATGACATGGGAAAATTCGCAAAAGGAGGAAAAAGACTGGAAAGTGTAACCACGATCTGGTGAGGTAGAAGCATCTGGGTATTTAGGGGAGCAGAAAGCAATTCCCAGCACACATGTAGGGGAACTAATAATAGGCTTTGGACATGTTTCCTTCCATTCAACCAAAATAATGCTTTCCCACAGTCCTGTCATGGAAAATGGAAGTCATTTGGGTTAGTGAACTAAATGGAGAAATATGTACTTAATTGCACAGGATTGTGTAATAGGGAAAAAATTAAAAACAAAGCTAAGTGTTAAAATGGGGCCATTTTACAGGCCATTTATCAACATCAGGGTTCAGAGTGACAAGACAACCCAGGCTGCTTCCTTGAGATACAGGCCAGTTCCTTATTTCTTCCTTTTTTTTTTCTCTCACTATTCTGAGGTTTAAAATAAAGTTACTTAATAAGGAAAAAACTGCTTGTGAGAATGTAAAATGGTGCAGCTTCTGTAGAAAACAGTTATGGTTTCCTTAAAAACGTTAAACCTAGAATTATCGTATGCCCCAGCAATTCCATGCTAAGGTGTAAACTCAGATAAACTAAAATTGGGACTCAGATAGTTGTATACTAGGCTTACTGTAACATTATCTACGATAGCCAAAAGGTGGAAACAAACCGAGTGCTCATCAACAAACTGTTAGTAGGATATTAGTCAGCTATGAATATCAGTATAAATAATAAATGTCAGTAGAATATTATTCAGCCATAAAAAGGAATGAAGTTTGGATACTTGCCTGCAAAATAATGAACCTGAAAACATGCTAATTGAAATGAAATAAGTCAGACACCAAAAGGACAAATACAATCCTGCTTATATCAAATACGAGAGCAAGAAAATTCACAGGGACAGAAGTAGACAAGTTACCACGAGGCAAGAGAGAAAAGGAATGAGGGATTAATTGCTTAATGGGAACAATTTCAAATTGGAGTGAAGAAAAATTTTGGAAATATATTTGGTGATGATTGTATAACATTGTGTATGTACTTAATGCCATCAAATGCATACTCAAAATTAACCAAAACGACATATATATTGTGTATATATTATCACAATAAAAAAGTAAAATTAGAAAAGAAACACTCAGGATGGCATGGATGAGTGTGAACTATACATATAATGTTACCTGTATAGTATTCAGTTAAAGCCAAGTCCTGCCTTTGGAGCCATGTTCTTAATGGTTTGGCCAAAGCAACCTAGTGTTAGCCAGCAGAAGCCCGACCTTTTCCAGAATAAATTTGTAACAGTGGTTGTAGAGACATAAAACATCTTGTCTAAATCATTAAACATGTGTTTAACATGAATTAAAGCACACACGATGACCATTTTGGTTTTACAAAACTCTCTCAATTAAGGCTAAATTACCCTGACTGCAGCAACTGCTGCGTCCTCCCTGTTTCCTGCAACGAATCAATAACATCATCTCCTAGGAAGGGAGAGGTGATCCTGACATCCCTTTCACAAGGGCTCTAACGTTTTCTGGCAATGTTTTCTTGTTCTTTGTTTTGCTTCTTGGGTGCTGAGGGTTGAACCCAGACCCGCACGCGCCAAGTGCCAAGCGTGAGCTCTACCCCTGAGCCATCCCCCAGCCCTGACGTTGGTGCATGGTGTGAGCAGTCCAGGGGGTAGAGGTGGGAAATGTGCTGCACAGCTCTTCCAAATAAAAAATGGCTGATGTCTTTTGGCATAATTTTGACATAGTGTGACTCTAAAAGTCTGCATATATTCGAATGTGGAATTTCAAGCATTTGTACTATAGATTTTCTGTGACTAAGCTTAAAATATGTGTGGCAGATTATACCTTTTAAAATATCTAATTTGAATTTGGTATGCATTTATAGTAGGTAAGAATATTTGAGGTCTAGACAAGAAATTTAACTTATCTATTCATGAAATCCAGGTTCTCCATGTTAACCATTTTTTGACCCTCTTGGATTTTTATAGATATTTGAAAGTACCAAATATCCATTCAAAATATCTTTTTTCCTATTCTATTCTGGACTCGCCAGCTGGTGGTCCACAAGAGTTTATTTCACTGCATCTGTAGCTGTTGTAAGCTGAGATACAGTTCTTCATGTTTAGCTAAGAGCTTATTCAGGGTCTGGGAAACTGAGGAAGAAATTTAATTTCCCTTGAACCCTACTTGTGAACTTTTCTCTTTAAAAATTTCTCTGTTATTTTTAGGGTTTTTTTGGGGGGGGCAAAGTCTTTGTGTGTGTTTTCTTTTCTTTCTTCTTCATGCTCCCTAAAGAATTGCTTCATGTTCTTTATGCTCAGAAAGGATAAGGGGATTTTATTACTGAGAAGGTGATTTATAAGCATGCTACACGTATAGAGTATCCATCTGAAGTGTAAGAACACATTGGGTGAGATACAGGTGAAATGTGCAGGTAGCTGGAGATGTGTGTGCAGGCACACAGCTCTCTGCACTTCCTAAGAAGAAATGAGAGCCAGAAAAAATAAAAAGCAGGGTGGTCTGTTTGAGGTACGTGCCTCCTGAAGCCAACTGGCTGCATTACCGTGCCGACGTCTACACTTACATATAAACAATGATGTAATAATGCACTCTTTGTAAAGACATTCAATTTGGGGTTCATTTTAAAGTCCCATAAGCTATTCATTAATCAACAGAGTCGTCATTTTCAAAAATTTCAAGTGTTTTACTGTTTGGCTTCCTTAGAACTCTAACTTTTGTTGTGATGTTTGGGTAGATCTGGAATTGATGAAATTCCTCCAAATTGAGCATGTTCCTCATGACTGTGTTGAACTTCAAAGGAGTCTTGAGAAACGGTTTTGTGTGTACATTTGCAGTAATAGCTTATTCAGCTACCGGAATTTTGCCTGAAGGACATAGCTGCTGATGCTAAAGACCCAAATGATTGCACTTCTAAGTGACACTTCCTGGCCAAAGGCAGCTGTTGTAGAATTGCAGCTGGGAAAAATGCCTTCTGAAGCAATTCAAGTAAGTCCAGGCCTTGGTGACCTGTTCTTGTTCCTTTAAGGTGTCCCAGGGAGGGAGGCACCATTACCCCACTTGCTGCCTGCCCTAGATATGGAAGAGTTGAATCTGTTCCTCAAAACTGGAGAACAGAGAAACACCAGCATCACCACCACACTAATTAATCTGGGAATGTTCACAGGTCTAGCATGCAATTTCCTCTAAGCTACACATGTGTTTTTTATTTACTGTAACTTCAGCAACAGTCTAATATTATAAACATGGATGGAATATCTGTGCTTTCCTGAAAGTAAGGTCCTGTTTTTATGCAAATATTAACAAAGTAGTTAAGAAAACACAAGAATGTAACAAAGAAAATATGACTCGTGGGCAGATGGTTTCTGAAATTATATATTTTTCTGTGAAGCACTGGTTGTTTCAAAAGCATTAATGTTGATCTCTTTTAGAATGTGGGTGTATAATTTAAGGTAAAACACCTTCGTTACACAATGCAAAGCTTTCTTTACCAAGTACTTAATTTGTCATGAGTTCTTTTTCTCATAAGATATTTATTCAAATAATTTTTAGTAATTTTTTATGATTCTTACTTGAGGGCTGACAGGAATTTTGAGAGAATTTTCCAGGGAAGAATAGAATACATTGTATTAAAAAATACCTCCTTAAAAGGAGATTCTACAATTTCTCATACAAATCCTTTTTAAGTGTTATCAGCTGCTGTCAGGAAAATGATTTTAAAATTTTTGATGTAAACATCTTATGTCACATCTCTAAACTCTATTTTCTTTTCTCCATTTTGAAGATCAGCTAGCTGCAAAATTCTGGGTGAGGTCTTTTGTATGTGTGAAATTGTGTGCTAAAATTCTCTCATAAACTGGATCTTAACATCCTTTTTTCCCATAGACAGAATCTTACATATGACTGGATTTTTTTTTTTTTTTGGTACCGGGGATTGAACTCAGAGGCACTCGACCACTGAGCCACATCTCCAGCCCTATTTTGTGTTTTATGTAGAGACAGGGTCTCACTGAGTTGCTTAGCGCCTCGACATTGCTGAGGCTGGCTTTGAACTGGCGATTCTCTTGTCTCAGCCTCCCAAAGTGCTGGGATTACAGGCTTGCGCTGCCGTGCACGGCTATGACTGGATTTTAAAGAACTTCCTCCACAAGTTTATATCCACATATTTCTTTTAAGGGTAGATGGAAATAGACATCAGGAGGGGGTAAAAAGGGAAGATAATTGGGCTCATGGTCAGTCCTGCAAATCCCATCCCTATGTTGTAATTAGATTATTAGATCATAGTGACATGTGATGTTGAAAGTCAACCTTGTGTCTCTTTGGACCTCTAAATTGATTTCTGTGGCCTGATCAGTCCCAGTGTGTAAGACCCTTTATTGGACCCCACACGATTGGTCGCAGGGGTGAGTGTGTCTCCCCCGACCTCATGGAGATGCAACTGTAGAGAAGCCAAGTCCCGCCCTCTGTACCTTGTGTGTCTTTTATCAAATTGATGGAAAATTCACCAATTTCCTTGACAACATTGTTCATGTGGAGGATTGGGAACTATGCTTACCAGTTAGAACTGCTGTTGTTTATTATGTTTTTAGAATATTAATTTCCTTTCCTTAGTTCGCTACTCTTTTATCATCCTCTCTTAAAACTTTAGGCTGGGAGGCGCAGTGGCGCACGCCTGTGATCCCAGCAACTGGGAAGCCGAGGCAGGAGGCTTGCGAGTTCAAAGCCAGCCCCATCAACACAACAAGGCCCTAAGCAAGTTGGTGAGACCCTGTCTCTAAATAAAATATAAAAAAAGGCTGGGGATGTGGCTCAGTGGTTAAGTGCCCCTGGATTCAATCCCTCCTACCGTTTACATTGGTTTTGATCACTCCCTCATTTAATGAATTCATTTCCACATTACAGAATCCTTCTCTTTCCCTCTTAGATAGATGTCAACTGCACATTTAAGGTCTTTATTTTAGCCCAGGGTCAAAAGTCACACAAACTCATAGTTTTGTTGATAATGAGCCTATTCTTCTTCTGTGTGCTACTATAATTTTATTCTATTTAGGTCTAGGCTATACCAACCTTGTTTTCCTTTTTCACTTATCTTTCCCTTTCCCCTTCCTTCCTTCCTTCCTCCCTCCCTCCGTCTCTCCCTCCCTCCCTCCCTCCCTCCCTTTGTTCCTTCCTTCCTTCCTTCCTTCCTTCCTTCCTTCCTTCCTTCCTTCCTTCCTTCCTTCCTTCCTTTCTTCCTTCCTTCCTTCCTTCCTTTCCTTCTTTCCTTCTTTCTTTAGGATAATACCTTATGGAACAGGACAGGAATTCTTGCCAGGTCTACTATTCTGTCATGTTACAAAATTAGGTTCATCTGATGAGACCTGCTCGTTATAGATGGTTCATTCTGATGTCTTTGAGGTGTTTGTGAATTTATTGTATAATGATTTCTTCATTTTTAGTCACAGTTCATAGATTTGAAATATTTGGAAGTATTTCATTTTCAAATATACTTACTGCTTGCTCTCTTCTTGGTTATTAAAAAAAGAGAAATATTTCAAATATACAGAGAAGTATAAAGGATCATATAACAAAATGGTATCTCATGATTTAACTGTATCACATTTTTTGCAGATAGATGTATGGGTTATTTTCAATACTTTGCTGTCACAATGAGAAGTACAAACGACATTGTGTGCATGTCTCTTTGGTAACCCTGGAAGAGTTTCTCTATGTGCCTATAAGTGGAACTGCTGAGACAGAAAGCATGTCTATCTTCAGTTTTATTAGGTATCACCAAGATTTTCTTCAATATTGTACCAATTTGTCACTCCATCAGCAGTTTATGAGAGTTTACTGCTCCCTATTCTTGCCAGTTCTTTACGGTCAGACATTAAAATTTTTGCTAACTTGATAGCATGATATAATATCACATTATGGTCTTTTTAAATTTTTAGTTGTTGATTGACCTTTATTTATTTATTTATATGCAGTGTTGAGGATCAAACTCAGTGGCTCCCACATGCAAGGAAAGCGCTGTTACCACTGAGCCACAATCCCAGCCCACGTTATGGTCTTAATTTGCATTTTTCTCCAAAAATATTTTGCTCTTATTGTTCTGCTATTCTTCCAAATAAATTTTAGGGTCTGTTTTTCAATTTCCATAAAGATCTCTATTGAGGTTTTGATGGAATTACATGAATCAAGGTATGAATTTTCAAAATGAAAATCTTTCTAGTTTGACTCTGTACCATGAACATCACATTTTTCTTCTTTTATTTTGGCTGGCCTTTGGATTATGCTTTGTAAATTTTTTCCAGATAGGTGCTACTTACCTTTTAAAATATTATTTTTATACATTTTATGTTTTTTTTATTAGATGTGGAACCTTCAAAAATTACATCTTCTAATAGTCACTGATATACATAAATGCTACAGATTTAACATTTTTTTTTACCTTGCAATGCTGCTAAACACACTTATAATTTATCTACAGATTTTCTTAGAGTTTTCTAGGCATTAAAATCATGTTATACAGAAAATAATGACATTTATACTTACTCCATTCCAATTCTTTTTTTGGAGAGGTACTGGGGATTGAACTCAGGGGTACTCGACCACTGAGCCACATCCCCAGCCTTATTTTGTGTTTTATGTAGAGACAGGGTCTCACTGAGTTGCTTAGTGCCTTGCCCTTGCTGAGGCTGGCTTTGAACTAGCGATCCTCCTGTCTCAGCTTCCCAAAGTGCTGGGATTACAGGTGTGCGTCACCATGCCCTGCCCAATTCTTAAATCTTTATTTTCTTTTATTTTACTGGGTTGGTTAGGACATTTAGGACAAGGCTAAGTAGAACCAGTGATGGCAATAGCTTTGTCCTGTGCCTGACTAAAGCTTCTGACTTTCCATTGGTAAGTCTAATACTCACTCTGAGCTTCATCCTTTTTAGGGTAGTTAAGTTTGTTTTTTAATAGTACATTGCTAATTTGAAAAAAAATCATAGTTGGGATAAATGCTACCAAGTATTCTTTTTTTTCTTCTCTCCCTATTGAAGTGATTATAATTTTTCTCTTGTTATCTATTCATATGGTTAGTTACATAAATAGATTTTATCACATTTAATCATTCTTACTGTAATAAATAAATGATTTTTAAAAATATGCTGCTGGATTTGGATTGAAAATATTTTGTTTGGGATTTTGTGTCCACAATCATAAATGAGATGTTGAAATATCTTGGCTTTTATATCAAGGTTATTCTTGATACAAGATGAACTGGACACCAGCACCCTTTCTTCTAAGTTGGTAAAACAATAAATATAAGGTTAGAATGATGTTTTCTGAACATTTAGTGAAATTACCTTTTCTTCGTAAAGACAGTTGAGCCTATGTGGTTTCTCATGGTTCAACATACTATTTTAAAAATTATTATTATGTTTATTAATTCTCCATCACTTAAATTTGTTATGGAAAAATATACATTCAGATATGTATATATATATGAAAATATTCAAATCTGTACAATTCAACTCCAATTTTTATGTATTAAAATACAGATTATGTATATTGTTTATGACAGTTATCTAATCCATGGCATAATTTTAAATTCTGAGCTCCTATATAAATCCTGAGTCCCTTAACCTTGTAATTTCTTATAATCTATGTAAGATTGAATGTGTTGGTGATAGGGTAACAAAAACTAATATTTATTGGGTACCTATTGAGTGGCAGGAAGTTTACCTGTATTTTTGATATTTAATGCTTAAGAAGATCACATGAGAGATAGCTAGCCATATTAGAAATGAGGAGGTTGAGGTCTAGGGGATAGATAACATATACAAAAATCTCAGGGGTGGTAAGTGGCAGATTTGAGATTTAACTGTCTGAAGGAGAGCTGGAGTTCTTTTCAGAACATCTTACTGGGATGTGAATGACAAAGAATCAATTTTGAAAATAAGTAATGCATTTTTATTACTGTTACTTTTTGATATTGAGACACATTATATAGGACTGTAGGGAAATCGACCATTAAATATAAATACCACTCTTGCTGTCTTGTACCGTTACATAGTTTATATACTGCACAACTCCAGGGGGCAGTATTTACATGGGCTCCAAAGTGAATGTTGCCTCTCTGGGTGTGTATGATATGATGGTGTTTAATGATGTGAAATACGTACTTTCATTATAAGGTTCTGAGGAAAGGAAGAGGCCATTCCAGTGGAAGTATAGTTACTTTACAATTAGTAAAAGTTAATTACAGGATTGGGCTGAGTTTTAGAATTTCTGTCAGTACATACAATGAATGGAACTTCTTAGATTTGTATTTGACAATATGTGCTTGATAGTTGCTGTTCCAGGTTTGTTATTTCATGAAAAAATGAGAAATACATTTCAGACCTCCAAAGTTTTAGTTGGGCAATGACTGTAAGATTAAAAAAAGATGTTTAAAAAGGAAACTCACAAGGTTTGATGATTCCCTCATGGGAGAATTCTTGCAATGCACAGGAAGGAAGAGGCAAGTATGTTCTATTTAATAGAGTTTCTCATTTAATTGTTTTTCTTAATTAAATGCAATTTAATTTATTGGTTTTATTAATAAAGGATAAGTGATAAATATAGCAATATGACAATCTAGTCATGATGCTAGCTTTGGAAATAATGAGTATACTAATGAAATGGAATTTCATATTACAAACATGTTATAGACAACTAGAAGCAATGGAATTTATTTTCTCCTTGTTTATTTCTGGCCAAAATTGTGTCCATTAGGTTTTATGTTTTAAATGCAAAATTTCTGTAGTCTCTCTGATTTCCCCTGACCCATCCATTCTCCTGTGCTTGTTTCTCCATTTTTCACTACAGTTTTACTTTCTTTCCCCAAGATATATTTTTTCCTTCCAAGTCCTTTCTTCACAGCAGTATCCATTCTCCCTGCTGGCTGTCAGTTCTTTTTCTCCTCTCAAAGTCATTTCAGTCATTGTTCTTTATGCCTCTCAGAGGAATAAAAAAGGGCTGGTCTCTGAATTATTATTTCTCTTTGAAGCAAGGAGAATGCAGAGTGTGCTGAAAATCACTTTAATTTAATAGGCTCCCCAAAAGTGAATTCAGTTTTTCTCTCCATTACCATTAAAAAATTTATTTACCCTGTCATTTAAACTTTGTAATAGATTACAAAAACTTTTAGCATTTCAAATGTCATGAACACTAGGCACTTTTCTTTATGGACTCACCTTTAGGCAATGTTAGGAAAACGACGTCTCTAGCTGTGGTAGAATTTCTGCCTTCTCCAAGCAAATGTGTTAATGCAGTGTTTCTCTTGCTAAAAAAGTTAACTTTTTCTTCCCTTTGGATTTTAAAAAAGCTTTGCATCTATTCCCAGGGAAGATCTTGAAATCCTTCTTAAGTAGCATAAATGTATGCATATATGCATGCACCTTCCAAAAGTTAAATTGTTGGCACACTGACTGGGATATGGAGCACATTTTCCTAGAATAAGCATAAAGTGGGCGGTGGTTATGTCCCTTTAAAACTGATAAGCCCTAAGGTCAGTACTGTCTCACTATGCCTCACTTCCATTGATAAGGTTGCCTATATCTGATAGTAGCGATGATTACCTAGCTAGGTGAGGCGGGCAAGATGTCGGTGACATCTCCCAATGAAATGACCTTGGACTCCAGTGCGGCGGGAGAGTGATGAAGAGGTAGATTCAGCATGGAGGTAGAGTCAAGCATCATAGTTACATATAACCTTGAGCTGATTTTAGTTGCTATTTATATAGAGCACAAAACACTACATATCTTGGGGAAATAGGATAATCTGATAAAACTAAAGCTGCATAGGAATTTCTATCTGTAGTGAAAATTAATATAAAAGAAGAGAAGAGAATATAAAATGATATGGGTCAAAGATTCTCAGGCATACCATAAGTAAACCTGTAAGAGCATTAACATAATTTAACAAAAATTAGGATTCCCTGGGCAACACATTTCTATTCCCAACACTGACCATAAATGCTCCCTGAATTTCTTTTCATAGCCAAAATCAATGAATTTCTTTTCATAGTCAAAATCAATTATAGCATTGAGCTAAGGACTACACATTTTTTACTGTCTTATTCGTTTAAAAGAAACCTGAGAGGCTATGAAGGGTGAATGTGATGAGAGTCTTTCTCATTCTTTCATCTGTCTTTTTCTGGATCTGACTACATACTCCTCCAGCCTCAGCCCAGTCCTCTTTGCATAGTCTAGACAATGTTTCTATGTAGATTTGGATCATAATTTAACCCCTAGAATATCCTTTCTCCGTTGCTTTTTCTTTTTCCCTCTCTCTTCTCTTTCTGCATTTCAGTTTACCTTATTTCTCAAATTTGCTAATCTGACTGTTGTGCCTGTATGCAAATTCATTAATGTCTCCATTTATACTTTATGCACTAGACTTAGGGGCTGGTGAACTCACCATATAACTTTGAGTGAAATTTGATGCAGATTTTATTTATTTTCTGTGGCTCTGAGACCAGTGGCATTTGAATCTTTTTAAATAATTATAGCAATAGTATTCAGGATTTCTTCATTTGTGGAACTGGCTTTGGCTCTTACCTTGAGAGTTCATCTTTGATTCTCAATCTAAATTCTCTAGTTCTGGATTCAATGTGTCTTTCACTTGAGAGTTGCGTCACAAAGTACCAGCACACTATTTAGAATGAAATTGTAAAAACCTGATCACTAAAGAAACTTCCTATTTATTTATTTATTTATTTATTTATTTTTGGTACTGGAGATTGAACTCAGGGGCACTCGACCACTGAGCCACATCCCCAGTTGTATTTTGTGTTTTATGTAGAGACAGGGTCTCACTGAGTTGCTTAGTGCCTCGCCATTGCTGAGGCTGGCTTTGAACTCGTGATTCTCCTGTCTCAGCCTCCCTAAGTGCTGGGATTATATGCTTGCGCCACCGCGCCTGGCTAGCAAATTTATTATTTTTTAATAATTATTTATGAGGGAAAGATCAATGACAAATTACCATCAGAGTCTTATTTGACCATTAAGAATGCCACGGTAGCAGTAGACGGTTTAATCTCTTTATTCACACATTACTGATTTGATTGGAGAGATATGAAACTCCATCAATTATCACAAATAATTTGGGGTGAGGGGAGGATAGAAGACATGAGAATCAAGAGGAAACTAGAACCAGCTGTCATCTTAAAGTCAAGGCATTTGAATCCAGGGGATTTGGACAGCAGGAGTCTATTGATTTTGGGTCAAGGGCTCTGCCATGAATGTGATTCAGTTACTTTCCATATGCTTGCCCCATTCTCCTCACTTGACTGATTAAATCCTTCATCTTCCATTCTATATACATATTTCTCTACCTTTTCTGCTTATTCATAATTCTGGTTTACTCATAAATTCAGCTTTCACAGTTTCTTCCATCTTATATTTTTCCATGATCCTTTAATGGCTCCTTCCTTCCTTCCTTCCTTCCTTCCTTCCTTCCTTCCTTCCTTCCTTCTTTCCTTCCTTCCTTTCTTCCTTCTTTTCTTTTCTTTCCCAGGGATTGAACTCAGGAGTACTCGACCATTGAGCCACATCCCCAGCCCTTTTTTGTATTTTATGTAGAGACAGGGTCTCACTGAGTTGCTTAGTATCTCGCTTTTACTGAGGCTGGCTTTGAACTCGTGATCCTCCTGCCTCAGCCTCTTGAGCCACTGAGATTACAGGCGTGTGGCTTCACTGGCTTTTTTTCTACTGTAATTTTTTTCTTATAAGTTCAAATTCCTTAATATAGAGTTTGATTTTTTTTTTTTTCATGTCAAAGTGCATTGTGGATTGGTGACTACACCGTGGACTGGGTCAGAAGATCACCTTGGTCCCTTGGCAGGTGCTGTTCTACCTTTGAAACATAGATGCCTGGGGCTGCCACACTTGCAGAAGCTGTGGTCTCAGGGCAGTTTACAACTGAATGGGCTGTGGGCATCGTGGGCAGCATGATTGACACACCGAGTTACTATAGACTCTCTAAAACCTTCTTTATGTAAATAGAATCCAATGTCTAATCTAATGATTGCTGCTGTTCATAACAATGACCTAGAAGCATAAGATTTTGAAGCTCCTTGACATCAAATTAAGTTCAGGAGAGTTTTTTAATTTATTTGTTCTAATCAGTTATACATGACAGCAGAATACTCTTTGATGATGTTAAGTGTATTTTACTGTATTCTAATAGTTTGAAAGTTGGTAATTTGTCTGTGTCATATGGTAAGTCTTACTTATCCCAAATAATCCTATTATCTGTTCATACCAATTCCCATCCTAAGTGATCTTTTCAGTACTGAGAAATCTTGAAGTTTTAGAGACATGCTCCTCCCACCTCCCTGGACCGTGAAATTCTAGGTGATGAAATGCTACTGCACATTATGTTTTGAATCCTGTACTAGGCATGTTTTGTCTTTTCCTTTAAGTTGCTGGGAGGAGCCAATCCTTCCTTTCTGTTGATCAATAATCACCTGTCAAACTATGTTGCTCATCAATGTTGGGAGGTTAAAACTCCTCAACCAAAAGTTTGATCTGTGAAGCAATGGTGAATTTTCCCTTAGAAAGCAGGTCATCATGCAGAGGTGGTCATCATACAGGGAGAATATCTGGAAACTTTTACACTTAAATTCAGTAACGACTCTTTAGGGTGCAAACTATTTAATTATAATGCAATTAAATTCTAGGAGCAAATACTTCTCAATTCTTACTACCATGAAGCAAAGTTGCCTGTTTAAATCTTAATTAATATTTGCTGATCAACTGTCACTTGAGATAACAGAGAAGGTATGAATTGCACAGTAAACAATCTGATTGGCTGCTGAGATATCAATGGAGAAAAAAGGACTTAGGATCATGTATTATAGAATTCATAAAATTCTTTAAAAAATTGAGTGCCTATATGGGCTATGCTTATTTCTATTTGGGAAATACAGCTCCTCCTCCTGATATTTATTTTCATAATTTGTAGGATTAACAATATGATGGAAATGTCTTTAAAATACCAACAAATTGTATCCATTTGGGCTGAAGGGTGGTTAGAAGGGGCTTACTATGATCACCTATTGTGGGCTATGAAGTGTACTTCCTGTATGAATGAAACATTTATAATGCTCATTTTATAGATACATTAGGAAGTTGGCTGAAATTCTTCCCAATGTCACATAATTCCTTAAAGAAAGGCCTTGAATGTAAAACCATGTCTTTTGACATGATGCTGCTTTATTCTGGCTCCTCTCTGATATTCTTCCCCTCCTTAGTATTTCTTAATGAATAATTTCTTCAGATGTGGAATGATAGTTTCAGTATCCCCGCAGGTGGCATCAGTGTGGACTGCTGAGGATGGAAGACATGTTCAAGAACTCTCCAAGTCTTGGCTTGGAATCTGAGGAGAGAAGGAGAATAGAGAACAGAAGGAGAGAAGTGTGAGTAACTGCAGATAGTTCTGGGCCCTCCTGCATGACTGCTGACGAAAATGAGGCCAGGGGTCGAGGAAAATACATCATGCTGTGATTGAGAAAGGAAGCTCTTCTTCCCGTGGGATATCCAGTTCAGTTTCTGAAATTTCTCAGAGCAGCTCACTAATTTCTAATTCTTATTTACAGTGTGATTGTTACACTCTCTAGTATACAAGAAACCACAGCATAAATAAAGTAGTTAAAAACCAAATAGCTTTAGGACAATGGAAAAAAAATACCCTAACAACCCACCAGCTTTGGGACAAAGATCCTTTGATTTCTTCGTGTAACGTAGGTTAATTAGAATCCAATTTGTAAGGCTAAATGCATTCACCACTGTACAAGTTCAATTTTATTCCACTTTGTAATTTTTAGCTTTACCTTTAATTTTTACTAATCTTAAATTTTATAGCCAATTTCTAATGACCCTTCAGTAAAGAGTTCTAATCTATATCTTTCGGTTTTGTGCTTAATCACAGAATTTCAGAACAAAAAAAAAAAAAAAAAAAAAAAAAAAGAATTTCAGAACAATAGGAATCTCAGGAAATCCTGTGGTATTTAGCTTTGAAACTGATTTATGGTCTTAGGCAATGACCTTCAACACTGATTTGATAGCATTCAAGGGTGAGGCCAATGATCTAAAAATTGTTAAAATTTAAATAAAAAGTAAATTATACATTGGCAGATGTAAAAAAAGCATTAAAACCAACTCAATCTATGCATTATAAAAAGAATACTCATATAAACAATTACAGAACCTGCATTCCACTCAATCACATGGAACAGTCTCAGCTAGATAACATGTTGGATGATAAAAGAATTCTCAGCTACTTTTAAGAGACAGAAATTGTTCTGTGACTACAACTGAATTAAATAAGTTATTAGCAGCAGCAGCAGCAACAACAAAACCTTCAGAATCTTGAAATATTTGGAAGTTAAGCAACATACTCAACAAAAACCACTGGGTCAAAAAAATCAAAAGGGAAACTAGAAAATAGAACAGAATGTTTATGAAAATACAATATGTCCAAAATTTCAGACTTCATCTAAAGCAGGCTTAGTGACCCATTTATATCTTTAAATGTTAGAAGAGTGGTTTAAATTTAGTGATCTTGGCTTCCACCATAAGAAACTAGAAAAAGAAGACTCCAAAGTGAGCAGAAGAAAGGAAATAATGAAGAGCAGAAATTAATGAAATGGTAATTAGACAAACATCAGATGAAAGTCAATACAACCCAAAGCTGGTTCTTTGAAAATGCCAACAGAATTGATAAACCTTTGACCAGACTAATCAAGAAAAAGAAAAGAAATGAATATCAAGTGTGAAAGAGGGGATATCAGTACAGACCTTACGGACTTTGGGAACAGCAGATATTTATGAACAGCTTTATGCCAATAAATATGACAATTTAGATGAGATAGACCAATCCTTGAAAGATATCAACTGCCAAAATGAACTATAAAGGAAATAGAAAGTCAGAATACATTTATATTTATTAAAGAACTAAATTCATAAGTGGAAACTTGCCTCAAAGGAAATCTCAGGTAGACTTACTGGTGAATTCCATACAGTGTGTAAGAAAGAAATATTCCCAACTTTACAAAAACTTCTTCCAGAAAGCTGAAAGCCAAACTCACTTTTGGAGGCCAATATTACTCTATTACCAAAGTAGACATTACAAAGATGGAAAACTACAGATCAATATCTCTCATGAGATAGACATGAAAATCGTTAGCAAAATATTAGTAAATATGTGTGAGAAGGATAATACATGATGACTATGTGGGGTTTATACCAGAAATGTTAATCCTAATTACAGCCAAATTAGGTAAATGAGACATTTGACACAAAAATTAAAACAAACAAAACTCCTGCTAAATGCAAGTTAATTAAGCTTAAAATTACTTTTAAATATACAGTTTTGCTAAACACATAAATCTTTATAAAACAGTTCTTGTAGTTTGCTCCCACAAGAAGTTTATAATATATAGTTTATCATGTATCTCTGTCTCTTATTTTTCTCAAACATTCCCATTAGCACTGGTATTGATTCTGATTTGACACGAGTTTTCATAATTGAGAATAAAATGGAAGAGAATAAAAGAAAAAAATGTTATCATCATCTTTTCTGGTCTAGAATAATTTGTCTATTTAAAGCCCCAAAATGAACAAATACCAATCTTTTAAGATTAAAAATATAATGTTTGCTTATAGCATAAACTTTAATACAGAAATAAGCAAAAATTACCAAATTAAAAACAATCTAAAAATCTCATGATTGTGGAAAACTGTAAATTCTTCATGTAATTTTTCTCAGTGCAATTTAGTAGTAAATCTGTGGATGGAAACCCTCTTAAGGAGAATAAATTGTGAGCTCTAATCTCAATGATATGACTGTAGGACATAAGGCAGATGGCATAATCCCTTTGGGTCTCAGTTACCTCCACAATAGAATGTGGGGGGCCTGAGTAGACATCCTTTATGGTCCTTTCCAACTTCATGTATACACAGAATTCAAAATAAATTTCATGGCTCTTGAAGGCAAGGAAATAAAAGTTAAGTCCACACTAACCAGAAGGTGGCAGTGTTGTTGAAGAAAAGGCCTAGACTTTCATATTAGTTAATGCAAGTGGATTGCTATACATGGTGTTTTACCTTGATAAAATTAGTGCTGTAGCAAATTAGTGACAAACCACTAATTTAGCAGGATTAAGATATCCTGACACCACAGTTATATGTTTTTCTGAGGTTGATAACATCATTACATATGACATTGCTTTTCTGTGAAAGGAGATAGAAGGCAATGTGATCACATAAAGCTCCCACAAATACAGAAGTCATGCTAAGCTCAGAGCTTTTCAAGTGGATAATAATTATTGTTATATTAGTTTCAGGTATTTTTGAAAGAGTTTGCCTGGCTATTATTAAGTGACAACTTCCCCGTATATATTTGCAATTTGGCATGGATATTTTTAGTGAAGAAAAGTTTTCATTTTCTGTTTTCCAACTTTTTGAGATAAAGGAGTATTCAAGCATTTGTACTTTAATGGACTTGAAACAGCTTCTTTTTAATACATGGCAATGAAATTTAATAATTTGATCTTTGTTTTCTATATTAAAATACCTAATCAGAGTCAAGTGCTATAGTGAGAGTAGATATGATGTTTCAATTTATGATCTATTATTTGTTTACAAGAACACACTAGAAAAATACCATTTAATGAAAAAACTGATTTTAAGGGAAATTGTTAAGCCAAGATTTTGTTTAGACAGAAAAGAATATCTAGTAATATATTTCACTGGGGTCAGGTACAATTCTTCCCCAGAGTCCCTCAGGCTCTTAGTCCATTTGGCTTGTTATAACAAAATGACAGAAACTGGATAACTTATAAACAACAAGTTTACTTCTCACAATTCTGGAGGGTGGGAAGACCAAGATCAAGGTGCCTACAGATTTGGGCTTCCTGGTTCATATATAGTGACTTCTTCTCTGGACAGTAATTCCACTCCTGTGGCTCCTTTCCTATAACTTCATTGTGTCTCAAAGTCCTCACCTCCTAATATTATCATTGTGGGGGGTCAGATTAAATTTCAGGAACACAAAAACAGACCATAGCAGCCATCCTTATAGAAGGATATCTCTCTCCCCTTAGCATTTCTGGGAATCTGCTGTATAGACCAAATAGACTTCAAGACCAAATTGTCTTTCTGCAAAATTTTTAGGACAGACTAAACAATCAGAGAAAAATAGAACCAGCCACACTAAACATAAAGCATGGAAAGTACATATAAATGCTAACACTCTTATGAACCTCCTGCTTTACCTGGGTTGGTGTCCTCTGTATGAAGCACACAGGCAGAAAGCAGAAACCAGTGTGGGAAAGGGGCTTCACTAATGTGGAAGTCAAAGCCTGTTGTTCCGGCTGCTGGGCAGCCACCCTCCATGGTGTTGATTTGCCTCTCAATTACTATGATTCTTCAGCAGGAACACTGGAGTTTCATTTTAGATAACACCCTCTAGCCTCCTTCATGAAGATAGCTCTTCTTTTCAGTATTATTGTGCAGAGGCATTCTACATACCTAAACTACTTATTCTAACATCTGTGTAACTACTTCTACTGTATCATAAGCCATCCCCCCCCACCTCCGCCTTGCTTCAAATTCTCAGTGGCAGCACCTGACAGTTGTCTCTTCGCTCTTGTCAGACTTGCTCCTATCTCAGGATTTTGACAGTGGCTGTTCCCTCTGCTTATAATGCTTTTCCCTCTGATAATCACATGACTCACGTACTTTGTTCTGTCACTCTCTCTGTGATGACTTCCCTGTGATTCTATACCTCCCACACCTGCTCTGTCTCTGGGATTCCCAGTCTCCCTCTCCACAGTGCTCACCACTTTCTAACTTCAACATCCCCTACTTACTGATTTTGCTTGCTGCTTCTCCCCTCCACCAGAATGTAAACCCTAGGAGGGCAGGACATTTCATTTCTTTTGTTCACTGTTGCATTTTCAGTACCTAGAAGAGCATCCATTCGAAAGAAATGTGCAATAAATGTTTATTGAATGAGGCTGTGAGTGGATTTGCTCAAAGGAATTGTCTAAGTGGTTAGAAAATTTTTATTCTTGCTTTACTCTTTCTCAAAATAAGAAGAAACACATATGCAGAGAAGGCAGTATACATACTTTAAAAGTATGGAAGAAGTTTTCAAAAATTTTCAGAAATAATCTTTCATTATTCATAATACACCCAAAGACAATGTAGAGAAAACTATGCAGCAGTGTGAGATTGAGTTCGTTCCCACTGTCTGGGCTCCATAACAGGAGAATTTCCAGTTCCATGCTAAAGCTAACTTAGGTCTTCTTGACTCTTCTCATTGATGATTTTATTATTCTATGTTCTCAGGTTTCCTCTCGTGGGCTGCAGTAATACTTTGGCTGCCAGATCACGGTTTTACCGGCACAAGGCAGGAACTGATCAGTGCCTTTTAATATTATCAGATAAAGTCCTCTGAGCACTGAGAGAGGTGGTTTCATGGTGCAGATGGTAGGAATGGATTCAGTCTGGGTGGGCAGAGAAAGAGGAAAGACTTGCCAGGTTAAGGAATAGGAGTAGACAAAGGCTCAAGAGCGGGAATTCTGAAAGAAACAATTGTTGGTTCAATAAGTAAAGTGAAACAAAATTCAACAAAGGGAGCATAATGTAGGTGGGGCTGGAAAGGAAGGAGTTGGCCTAAACCTTGGGTTTTGAGTTCCAGCTAATAATTTAGACTTCTGTTAAGAATAGAGAACCAATGAAGTTTTTGAACAGAGAGGTCCTTAAAGAAGACTAAATAGATCCAGGGTGTAATGAGATGTTTAAAGGGAAGATATACCATAGACAAGAGGACAGTTGGAATACACAAGTGAAGAGATGATAAAGGTGTGAACTTAATAGTCTCAGTGAGTAAAGACAGGCTGGCATGGGTAATAGACAAGGCTGAGCTAGAAACAATACCAGACAACTGGTTGGCTGGGAAAGGGCAGAGGTGCTGGATCTTGGCTAATAGGAGGATGGTTTTGTTTATTAACCAAAGTGGGTACCCAGGTCTTCCTGTATGCAGAATGGCAGGTTTTACTGGGAAATGAGGAAACGTTGAGTGTGAGGTGCTTTCAGGAGTGCAACCAACAGTGGAAATCTAGTAAGTTATCAATGCCAATTTCTCTACCTTCACCAATGTTACTATACAAGCAACTGAAGGTGAGAGATGTCTGAAATCTTTTATTTTTCAACTTTTACTCTCCCACGCCTTAGCCCAGTACTGAGAACATTGTAGATGCTGAACAAATATGCCATTGGTTTTGGAAATAGGTTTTTAAAAAAAAATTTTTTTTATTCTATTAGGCTTATATGAGAGCAGAATGCATTTTGATTCATGGTACACAAATGGAGCACGACTTTTCATTTCTCTGGTTGTACATGACATAGAATCACACCATATATGCAGTCATACATGAAGTGAGGGCAAAGATGATGGAATGAGATAGGTTTTAATTGAGAAAGTATCTGTTTAATTATAAAATTGCTGATGTGAAGCCCCCAAACCTCTAGTTTCCCTCCTTGACCAGCGTGAGTCCTCCAATTCCCTTGAAACCTTCGGGTTACTGCCATGTGGGGGCTCTTACCATGAAGATACTGACTGCTATTAACATGTCAATGATATCTGGGTGGCTGTGGATGCCGAAATACCAGGCATTTATTAGTTAATACATTCCTTAAATTAAATTATATTCCTTAAAAGAGAGCTGGACCCTAACATCACAGTGTGTCCCATAAACATGGAGAATTATTTAAAAATAAATAGAAAAGAGAAAAGATAGTTTCTTTTTGCAGGGAGGAAATAAAAAGGGAATTCGTGAAGCAGGGTCAGGAACTTGTCTAGTACAACAGTGAATTCCAGGCCAGTATGCAGCAGGGGCTGGAGGGAAGGTGGGAAGAGCAGAGCTGGTCAGGCAAAAGCAGCCTACACCCACCATGCTGAATGAGCAGGATAATTTAATTCACAGTGTCATCTGGCTTCAGTTAAAAACAATTGAAATTGCAGCATTATTTACAGTGGAAAGTCTGTGAGGCTGGGAGTCAGGAGACCTCCCTGCCCTCTCTTAACTGTTGCTGGGGACAGTCTTTTAACCTAGAGTGCCTCTTTGAAAGCAAGCTAGTTTAGTGGAAAGATGCTCCAGAAGCAGAAAATGTAGCTTAAATCTTGGCTCTTTCATTTGCTAAGCTGTGTGTCCTTAGAAAACTTACTTAAACTTGCTGATCCTTCATTTCCATCTTCGTAAAGTGAAGATACCATTACCTTGCATGTTTTATTTAAAGTAACAGGCAAATACTGGGAATTTCGTAAATATCCTCCTTCCCCCTTTCCTTTTAGTTTCCAAATCTGTGAGATGATTGAACTGGACTAGATGTCTTGCACCCCCCCCACCATGTTTTTCTAAAAATGATTCTATGAATTCTTGAAATCTTTCCTCCCACTTTCCTGCCAAAAGTTTCCAAGAATCATAAATTAATGTTGCCAGGAAAAAGAGACAAACGATTTCCTTCTTTTCTCCTCTAACGTGCTGGTGGTCCTCCTGTTACTCTTCCCTTCCTCTCCTTTTCTCTTCGGAAGGCTGAATTTTGGTTTGGATACTGGTTAAAGCACAGTAAGGCTAACTTTATTCAGGGCCATTGTGATAGGAACCACCAGGATGGGATTTTGCAGAGGGAAAGAGAGATTGGATTCAATTCTGAAGACAGAAGGAAGAAGTGGAGATTTACACTCAAGGAGCAGGGAGCTGAGGTTGGTGGATGGAAAGGTACTAGAGGAAGCATCAGGGGTAAAGAGGATTCTGGTTAAGCCAACCCAACAAGATCCTTGCTGAAGACAGGCCAGGGTGAGCAGACGTGGGGGTGGTAGGTGGAAGTGTAGCATGGAGTGTGGGTTCTTTGTCTTGCGAATTTGAAAAATGAAACCCATGAAGGGTGAGAGCAAAGTAAGAGGATTTATAGAGTAATGGAAAGAAAGAGGGCAGAGTTCCTGAAAGGGTGGGGGTATCCCAAGAGAGGGCTACTGGAGGGAGACTATGGTCTAAGGATTCATATGGATTACCGGGTTAAGCAAGTCCCCAACCCAGTCCTGGGTAAGGCAGTCAGTGAACATGAATTCTTCATGAGCCCTTTGGTTCAGTCAGGCTACTGTGCCATTTTTGGGTGGGGGTCTGGGTGCCATGCAGTAGACATGCCACTATCCGTTCTTTTCTTTCTTATGTTTCTCTGCCTACGCAGGAGTCGGCCTGACCTTGGTGAGGTCTGGCTTGTGTCTGAGTTTCTCAGGCACAAGAAACGGGACCTGGAAGGAGCCCAAGTTTCCTGCCTGTCCATTTTAACCCTTTTTCCTGCCTCAGACCTAGGGGATGGGAGGAGATGGCAGAGAAAGAGAAACCTGATCAGATACTGAGGGTGATCAGATATCAAGGGTGTGTGTGGGCGCTTCCTGCTAAGCTGAATTAGCAGGGTTCTTTGCTAAAACTAGCTTTTACAACAAAGACAGGCCTTGGAAAGAATTCAGAAGCCCAACTAAAGTTTAGCCAAGCAAAGAATCTTCGTCAATATTCTACTAAGGGCAGACTGTAACTGTGCCTTTCAAAATGGTACTAAATGGCCATGTATGCAAACAGGACCACTTATTTTTTTTAAATCAGTCAATTGGCCAACAGGCTAACACAGATGTTGGCAAGAGAATAGTAAGCTACGATTCTTTTGGTGATGATGATTCAGGATTCATGGAATGAGGGTGACCTCATTTGACCTCCCCCGAGGTGGCAAGGAAATGAGTCTTTAGGGTAACCTATGCACACACAGATGGCTGGGAACTGCTGAGCCCACTTATGGGAAGAGTTTCCAAGCCGAGGTGCCTGGTATAGCGAAATGCAAATTCTTCACCAACTTTATGAAGCCACACTTGATTCTTCTGGGATGCCCGCCTTAAAAGGGGCGAGATCTTCCCATACCCAATCTGACTCATGAGTCCAGCTACTGAGCCTTGGGTTGGAGTGCACCGGGCCTTACCACAGGTGGGCTTTAGCCTCTGATCTTGGGCTTCTCATGTTTGGTCTCTGAAGCGTTCTGCATTGGGTGCTTGGTGGCTTTACTCTTCCTTGTGCTCGCTCCTTGGCATTTCTGTTCTTATTTGAACAGGACCATGGATGTGCTCTCTTGGACTTTTGATCCAGTTCAGGGAAGGCTCCAATCTGAACCCCCATTCTGGGGAAGGGATCTTCGCTGCTGTTTGCTCTGAGAGCCCTCTGCAGCACGCGGGCTCTCCACCTCTGGAACTCCAGGTTGGCCTACTGTGTTCTGGATGAAGCTCATGATAAAATGTAACAAAAACAAAAACTACTGCTCCACATGAGAAAAGGAAGCAGTCCTCTTTCTATGTACGTAAATTTGCTATTTAACTCCAGGAACGATGCTTTCCAGGTTCATACTAGAGAACCAAAAAAGGGAATTAATTTTATGCTATTTAATCACTCTCAGTTTCAATCAACCAATTAGTCAGAAACTCATCTGAAAAGACTGACAAATAAGATGTGATATGATGAAAACTGTACGTCAGCTGGCTGGGAAGAGCCACAAGACCATGTTCCAATGCTCCTATGATCTTGATTCTAGGCTGAAGTTTTTATTGACATGAGACAAAAATCTTTCCTGGACAGAGGAACTATCTGTGTAAAGTATTTCTCTACCATAAAGCTCTAACTCTTGTAGCAGCATCAATATTCTATCGTCCTTTAAATTAATTTCTCATGGAGCACAATGACACCTACTGCTATTATAAGCCATTTTCATAAAATTGGATAGACTTATTTCTGAGTGCAGAACTGATAAAGGTGATTACCCTCAGGCAGCGGGAGTGAAGAATTCACGTAGTCATAGGTTTTATAGGATGAGTTCAAAGAGCAGGAAGGCAAGAGACAGATGGAAAGGTTGAAGATAAAACTGAAAGAGCCTAGCGATGGACCAGTAAGTGCTCAAAGAGAGTTCATGGACTGGAAATAAGTGGGCATGGGCATTATGCAGGGAGAGAGGTTTCAGTGAGGTGAAGAATTAGATACACTTTGTATAAAACAGTGAGCAAGTTGGACCGGGGGAGGTTTGGGCCATTTAGTGAGGGAGTTCATTTAAAATTTCCAAGGGAGTAAATGAGAAGTCCTAAGCACCTAGAGGTCCATGCCTTGTGAGAAGAGCTTCAGGAGTTAAGGCTGGAAGAGTAGGCTGGGGCCTGACTTTGAAGGTCCTCCATGCCTTCCCTAAGAAGAGCTTGAACTTCTGACAGCAGTTGAGGTCTTCATACTAGCTGGCGTAGCCCTTGCTTTTAGGGTCATGTGTGTGAATGCTTGTCATGAAAGAGAGAAATTGATGTCTGGAAAGCCAGGAAGAGGCTATTTCATCAATTTGTTTGACAGATAAGGAGAGCCTGGTCTAAGGCAAGGGCAAAGGCTAGGGGAAAGAGACTAGATTTACAAAGCATTTCTTTGATGGAAGTCACGAGCGTTGGTGACTCCCTGGAGCATCAGAGGTGAGAGAAAAAAGAGGAAGTATAGAATTTGCCCAGATTTTTACATTTGAAGTATCACCCTTGAGATAGAACAAGAGAGGGGACAAGGGTTAAAGTGGGATGGGGGGGGGCAGAGCTAAAATAACCTTTGGTTGTGGTGTGTGTGGGTGGAAGTTGTGAAGCGAGAAGGTGGAGGTTGTGTCTGGATGTTGGGAGAGACTGGGGCTGGAGAGGAAGATTTTAAAATGCATCTGCTGAAGGTACAGCAGAGATCATGAAGGAAGAGGAGGTGGTGTGAATGGAGAGGAACTCTACCATGCACACAAACAGAACTAGGAGTGGTCGGTCAGGGAGCATGAGAAAAAATGACTAGCCAATGGGGCTCTGGAAGGCAGCGGAAGAGACAATCGACAGAAATAAATGCTGCCAAGGGCCAGGCAGAGTGAAGACTGAAAATAGGGAGGTAGCAGTGAGAAGATGACTAAAGCAGTTCCAGGAGAATGTTGAGGCAATGAACCGAGGGACGCCCTTGTGCGCAAAGTAGATAGTGAGGACAGAATCTGCATTTGAGAATTTTGGTGATAAAAATAGGCGCACAGAAATAGAAAAGGAGGTCCTGCGGTGAAAGTCCTTGGCAGATTCAAGCACCTAAAAAACTCTTACCTCATAAAGGACTGTGAAACCATTTGGTAAACATAGTCAAAGGGAGAGAGCCCTCCTTATAGCTTGTGTCTTCTTGGGCGCTAATGTACTACTTGGTATGACTTGGGGTACATTCATTTGATTTTTAGAATGTCTGAATAGGTTTACCAGCAAACTATTATATGGCAATTCTGCTACACATGACTCTAAGTACTAAAATTACCCTTTTACTTTCCTTTTATAACATTTCCTTTCATAATGCAAGGTTGATCAGTGACGACAGTTCATGGGCTGCAATCAGGCACAGGCTGTGAGATCCCCCTCTTCCAGTGAACTGTTTCCAAGTCTCCCTCAGCTCTTTGAGACCCTCTGAGAGTGGGTGTCTCTGTGCACCAAAGAGTCAGATGTATTTAGTCCCTTTGATTGCTCATCTTCTTGAGTCACAGATAGACCCATAGCCTTCTGTGGAATTACTGCCCTAATCTCTTTGATGAGTGACATGTTAGCTATGGAAACTATTTTCAAGTTATTGTTTTAATAGACCTTTACCATCAGGCTCAAATAAATCATGACTATTTCACACTGGTTGGAAGACAGATTTAGACTTAATGAGAGAGCACAACCAAATCAAAGTACTTGGAAAATTTACCTCCTTTTAATGTCATATTTCTAAATGGCTCTGATGAGTGGTTTTTTTAGAAGGCTTATGAAAGTAGTAGAGTATTTTAAAAAGTTAAGACTTTATGACAGGTTTCAAAAATATCTGAAAGTCAGTATATATGTTCAAGCTTAATAGTTCCATATCATAATACCCCTAATAGATTTTAAAAACCTTTCTTGGCAATTAAAAAATTAACTAATGCTAAAGAGAGATCAAAAGAACTTAAAACCAAATGAAATGTGTCAAGATTATTAGGTAGAAGCTGGAAATGAATATGTGGGCTGCAGAATAAGGGCAGACTTTTTATTTAAAACTATCTAGAGTTTAGACAATGTGAAATTATTAAGGAGGCTGATTTTCTCCTGCAACTAGGGGAAATAATTTTTACAATGGTTAGGAATCTGCCTCCTTATGCTTGTGACAAGGTGACCTCGGAAACCATGGAAGATGGGGAAACACTAAGTAAAATTATGGATCAGGTAAAATGCATTTCCAGTACTTTCAGACCCTCCTTCCTGTCTCTCTGAGTGTCTCTTGAATTCTTTCTGGCCATTTATCCTGCCCAATTCTCTTCTCATGAATAGGTCAGGTAGGGCAATTTTTAGTTTACAACAAATTTACCCATCTTTTACTTTTTGAAAGGGATTTGTGTTTGAAGTTTTATTTCTAGTTATTGTGTCATAGGAAGGCTTTATCTTCTGTCAGATTTCCAAGCATTAGTCCATTTATGGAAAGGTCTTTGTAGGAAGAAGGGTGCTTCCCAGTATCCTTAATATAAAACTGTGTAGATAGAAGCTTTGCATAGCATTTACCAGTGTGGTTTTAAAGAACAGGTGGAAGGCAGGACTATGTGTTTGTAATATTTATAAAATAAGCTGTATGTGTTTGGGTTGGGGTTGTGGCTCAGTGGTAGAGCGCTTGCCTAGCATGTGTGAGGCACTGGGTTCAATTCTCAGCACCACATATAAATAAATAAAATAAAGTCCATTGACAACTAATAAAAATAAGCTGCATGTGTATTAGTTCATGGGGAGCTGGGCCCATTACTCTCACTTGCCTGATTTCCTATTAAATCTTCCACTCATGAAATTCAGTGTGTTGGTCAGTTTTCCATCACTGTAACAAAATACCTGAAGTGATCAAATAAAAAAGAAGAAAGATTTATTTCAACTTAGAGTTTTGTAGGTTTTAGTCCATGATAGGTTTAGTCCATGTAGGTATTAGTCCATCATAGGCCCCATTGCTTTTGGACCTGTGATGAGGCAAAACATCATGGTGGGAATGTGTGGTGGAGGAAGCTGCTCATCTCACAGCAGCTGGGAAGTGGAAAAAAAAAAGGGAAAAGACTAGGGTCCCACAATACTTTTCAAAGGTATACCCCCAGTTACCTAAGATTTCTTACTAGGTCCAAACTCTTTTTTATTTTTTTTTGCATAATTCAATATGCTTATTTACAATAATGACAATTTAGAAATAACCTAAAATGTGCAAAACTGGGGATTAGCCAAATAGATTGTGGCATCTCCCTATGATGGAATAATATGCAAGCATTAATACGGATAATGCAGACATAGTTGTATATATGGAATGATATATACAAAACAGTAAAAAAACTACATTTTTTTGTAGTTGATCCAAAAGTACATATCAAGTACAAAAGGACTTACTTCTGGATAGGAGGTTGGACTTAAAAGTAAATTAAAGCTGGGGGCAGTGGTGCATGTCTGTAATCCCAATATTCAGGAGGCTAAGGCAGTAGGATCAGAAGTTCAAGGCTGGTCTGGCAGCAGAGTGAGACCCTGTTTCAAAATAAAAAATAAAAGGGATTAGGGACTTAATTCAGTGGTATAGCACCCTGGGTTCAGTCCCCACTGGAGGCTGGGGGGAAATAGAACCAGAAGTTGTCAGTCTTTATGAATTTTAGAGAATGAAAATGAATTATTTTTACAATGAAAAGGCTTTGGGCAAAATTTTTCACACATGAAGAAACATAGCTCCTACCTATACCTGAGGACCCTTTCAGATGCTCCTTCCTTTGGAGGTGTTTTCCAGAGCAGATAGGACTTCTGCTGTGGTTGGGATCTGGAATGTCTCCCAGTCTCCTATGCACAGAGGTGGGACTTTCAGGCAACGATTAGATCAAGGGGGTTGGGCCCTGAATTAGGTCCCACCTCTTAAAGGTCCCACCACTTCCCAATGGTGCTAGAGACTGGAGACCAAGCCTTTAACTCATGGGCCTTTGGGAACATGCCAGATCCAAACTGTAGCACCTGGTTCCTACCCTTTCCCACTCCCCTGGAACTCACTAATGACCTCTTAGTTATTAAGCCCAGCAGACATTTCTGGGTGGTACTTTGTGCCATTGGGTACCAGCACACACTCTCACCTCCTTTGTGGTCCTTGTGACTCCCAGCCTCTCCTTGGTAATTCTGCTGCCTCTGATCATCTCACCTGAATCATCCTTTCTCCTCTTGTTCCATATGCCTCATACCCACATGCCCGCTGGGCAAATTCCTCCATGCCCATTACTTTAACTTGTCCTACTGTTCTCTCTATGTCCAAATCTCACAATGTCCCCCTCCTGCCCTGATCGTCTATTGGTTTTACTCGAGATAGAAACTTGGGCATTATTGTTTCTTGCCTCTGATTTGTGCCTGTATCAGATCAATTACCAGGGGCTTCGGCATTCCCTCCCTTCTGGTTCCAGAACTTTCTCATTTGTGATACTCACCATTTCCAGCCTGAGGTTCGCCCTCTGCCTCTCTGCCCATCCAGGATTGGTGCTGGGATGACAGGGACCTTTCCAAATTTGAAAAGAGTTACTCTTTTTTTTTTTTGGTGGGGGGTACAGGGATTAAACTCAGGGGCACTTGGCCAATGAGCCCCACCTCTATTTTGTGTTCTATTTAGAGACAGAGTCTCACTGAATTGCTTAGCTCCTTGCTTTTGCTGAGGCTGGCTTTGAAGTCACAATCCTCCTGCCTCAGCCTCCCAAGCCGCTGAGATTACAGACGTGCCACCGTGCCCTGCAGAAAACAGTTACTCCTGGTCTCTTTGTCACACTTCTCTGTGTCCCACCTGGGGGATAAAACCTGAATTCTGTAGCCAGGCATGGCTGATTGAATCCCTGTCAACTGCTCTGGTTTGTCTTCCTTTCCTTTGGTTTTCCATCCTGTTTAACCCTCTAGCAATGCCAGTCTTTTGGGAGCAAGTCAAACAGGATGCTCTTTCATGCTCCAGCTTTGGGTAGCTCCTTTTTCCTGGAATGCTCTCATCTTTCTCTCATGAGGAAATTTCTTTTACATTTTTTCTTGTGAAGTCTTTTCACCAGACATTAGCAGGCAGGAGTTTTTTTTTTTTTAATATTTATTTTTTAGTTGTAGGTGGACAGAATATCTTTTTTTTTAAATGTTTATTTTTTAGTTGTAGGTGACAGAATATCTTTATTTTATTTTTATGTGGTGCTGAGGATCGAACCCAGTGCCTCACGCGTGCTAGGCGAGCACGCTACCACTGCGCCATAACCCCAGCCCAGCAGGCAGGAGTTTTAATGCTCCCACTGTACCTAAATATACTTGTAATACTTCTCTTATCATACTGGATTGTAATTATGGCCTATATGACTATCTTCCGACTAAAGCATAAGCTTAATTGTTTTTTTTTTTGGTACTTGGGATTGAACTCACGGGAGCTCAACCACTGAGCCACATCCCCAGCCCTATTTTGTGCTTTATGTAGAGACAGAGTCTCACTGAGTTGCTTAGTGCCTTGCCATTGCTGAGGCTGGCTTTGAACTTGTGATTCTCCTGTCTCAGTCTCCCAAGCTGCTGGGATTACAGGCATGCACCATTGCACCTGGCTAAGTGCAAGCTTCTTGATGGAAGGGATTGTGTATTTCCCCATGTCTCTGTGGTTCCTCAAACAGTCCTTAACATTTTAAGTAGATATATATTTAATGGAAGAATGTGTAATTAATTTAAAATGCAGAGAATTTTTTTTGTAAACGTGTTGAAGCCCTTAAAAAGAGATTTAGCTGTTAGGTTCTATGTCCTTTCCCTTTGTAGACATTCTTTATGGGTCTTCTTTAATAGTTATTGATGGAATCTATATATTTTGTACTCTTTTGTACAAAAGTTCTATAGTTCCACAGTTATGGACATTCAAAAAGGCATTTTCTATCAGAAAAAAAAATATAAACCACAAAGGGTGGACTGATAAACAAGAAAAGCAAACCCCAAATATGGTTCAAGCTACTTTTTAAAAAAATGAAAATCACATTTATCTTCATTGTAAAGGTGTGATTCTGATAAACAAAGGCACTGACTAAGTTTATCTGATAAGCACTCTAATGTATTTGGTCTTTCCAATAAGATGAGAAAAAAGATTTGAAAATTAGTACTTCATCAGAATTATTTCCCTTTTGACTCTATTATTTAATTCTTAAGCAAAGCCAGCACAGCACCTGGTTTTCATACAGTCACAGGTTCTGGGGGTTGGGAGGGACTTTAGAAGTCTTTTATTTTTGACTGTTGTGGTTTGGATCACAAATGTCCCCTAAAAGTTCATGCATCGAAGATTTGGACTCCAGTGGATGACACTGTTGAGAGGTGGTCTAGTAGAAGGAATTTAGACCTCTGTTCTCTCTTTTTGCTTCCCAGTTGCCATGAGGTGAACGGTTTTGCTCTACCACACACTCTGACGGTGATGTTCTGCCTTGCCACAGGGCCAAGGGACTGTGGACTGAAACCTCTAAAATTTTGAGCAAAAACAAGCCTCTAGTCCTTTAAGTTGATTATCTCAGGTATTTTGTTACAGTGATGGAAAGCTAACACAATCACAATAGTAAACATTTATTGAATAGCTACTACCAGACCGGCTCTCTATATGCTCATTCCTTTCATGAGGTTCATACAATTATCACTGCCCATTTTACAGATGAGGAAACTTAGACACAGTGAAGTTAAGTAAATTGTTTAAGATTATGGAAATTAAGCCGGGCACGGTGGTGCATGCCTGTAATCCCAGCACTTTGGGAGGCTGAGACAGGAGAATCGTGAGTTTAAAGCCAGCCTCAGCAATGGCGAGGCGCTAAGCAACTCAGTGAGACCCTGTCTGTACATAAAACACAAAATAGGGCTGGGGATGTGGCTCAGTGGTCAAGTGCCCCTGAGTTCAATCCCTGGTACCAAAAAAAAAAAAAAGATTATGGAAATTAAGTGGGAGAGACAGGCTTTGAACCTATTGAGTTCAGTTTATTCATTTGATGTAGAAGAGAACTGAGACCTATCACAGGCACACACTTAACCATAAGGTCTTCACTCTCCCACTGTTCCAGTAGCACATTAGTGCTTTTTGATTTGTTCAGGGTATATGTTACAAGGTGGTAGCAGACCATGTCCAGTGTCAGCCTTATTCAGTGGCTGTTCATAAAAAGAAACCTTTATTTCAGTTCTGAATCAAAAAAGAAAACCTTCTCTCTCTCTCTCTCTCTCTCTCTCTCTCTCTCTCCTCTCTCTCTTGCACTGGCCATTCTTATCAGTGAGTCTCTTTGATCAATCTGGGAATATTGAACAGGCCAGAAAAATCCTACTGACACCCATATGTACAGTATAACAAGATGCAGGGATATAAAGGATTATTACCTGAGACTTGAATTTTGATTTCTGAAATTTACCTTTGATACAAAACTATTCCAAGTCTGGTTTTTCTCTATTTCTGATGCAGGAGCCTTGAATTCCTGAACCCTTGGCCTCATTCTGAGCAGCAGTCGACCCAGATGGGACGGCACATGTTCCATGGCTATGGTTCTGATTTGCAAGGCTGTGGAGAAAGAGCTACGGGGCTGTTTTCTGTGGGGATTACAGAAATAATTGTCACACTGGTTTTTGTATCTTTAAATTAGAAGTTCTTTGTGGTGGTGGGCTATTCTTTTAGCAGCATGTTTCTACTTACTGAAAAGCTTTGCCGAACATAATATACCCACTCTGCTATGTAAATAAAGACATTATTGTTGGAATAATGCAGTTCGGGGGGATGCCTCTTCGGGTAGGCCTATCTGTCAATCTGGGTTTAGTTGGCTTTCTCAGCCCACCCATTCTAATTATTGCTTTTCAATCTCCTAGAATGGAGATCTGGGAAGGGGATTTGTTACAACTGGGTTATTTAAATGGAATTTTCCAAATATACAGTATCTCCTCCTCAGATCACAAATTCACTCCCCCATTCCTTCCTGCTTCCTTTAAAAGGCCTTGGCAGGCTATTATTATGATCTGAAGGGCAGGTTTCAAGCACCCTCTATTTATGAGAGGGTGAGGGCCATCAAAAAACTGCATGCATTTGGAATTGTTACCCTTTGTTCTAATTTCATTTTGACTTCTGCTGAATTCGAGCATGAATTCATAAGTGCTGGTTATCTGATAGGCTATCAGTTGTCTGGCCTTTTTTTGTGATAAATGTCTGCCCTGACCTTTTAGTTAATATAGGTAATTTGATGCTGTATTCTTAATATTGTTTCTTAGCAAATAACTTCATATAGATTTGTGTGTGTGTGTGTGTGTGTGTGTGTGTGTGTGTGTGTGTGTATGGTGCTGGGAATGGAATTAGGACTTTTGGCATAATAGGCAAGTGCTCTACCACTGAGCTACACCCCCAGCCCTAGAATCTATTGTTTGAAAAAGATGGTAAGATGCTAAATTCAAAGTATGAAGGAACACATTACCTTGAAAGGTTGCAGACTCATGATATTTGTGATTTTTAATAAGGTGATGCCTATCTTTGCAATATCCTTACCTTTGCTCTCAAGGCCCAGAAACAGGTACCCAAAAGCTACAAGTGACTGGGATATGGCCTATGTCACATCAGCATAGATTTCTCTGTATATTTTCTTACATCTGGGAGGCTGCTAGGTATTCTCTAGTGAGCAATCTGTAGAGGAAACATGGAGACACTGGAGGCAAATCTTCCTGCTTTATAAAATGGATGGTTCTTTTCTACTCATTCTCTTCTAAAGTGCTACAATCTTTATGTGGATCATAATCCCTTTAAGCAGCTATTTGATCCTAATATTTTCTCTCCTCAACCTTCCTATTCTCAATTCTACTTCCTAAAATTGATTGCTACCTGCATTTCTTACCTCCTTCTCATGTGGTAAGTTTCTTATAGATTGGGTTCTGCTCCCAGTCACATGGATTAATCCAGTGAGCATTGCTATGGACTCATGTCTTTTAAATGTCTGCATCATCTCATGGTATTGACCATTCCCTCATTCAATTTCTTTGTAGGAACCATAATTGTAATAATGGTTAGCAAAATGATATTGATAATAAACATAAATCATGTAATTTATAATTATTAACAATATTGCCACTTTAATACTTGGTACTGAAAGCACTCATTTTCTTTCTATTTCCAGGTCAATTTCTTCCATCTTTTTGAATGACACTACTCTCTTCTACAGTCTACTATCTATAGGCATCTTCCAATTTACTTAGCCTGGAAATTTTTGAGTTATTTTGATTCGTTGCTCTCTCTCTTTCCCCTGGTGATTATCAGTTAGTGATTCTGGATCTTCCTGTGGAGGGCCTTTCCCCCTGACCCTTTCCTCGTCATTAGTTCATGAGTCATTTGCAGCTTTCAGTTTTCCCCACTGCAGCCTGCACTGCTCGAATGCTCTCTGGAATATATACTTATTATTATCAACTTAATTAATTATGTACATATTATTGTCTACTTAAACAGCATACAGAAAGGGATTCTCCAAAGATTATATTTATTTGGGAATATGTATGCCATCATAGACATAAGTGCTTATTCAAAAAGGCTGAGGCAGTGGGAAGTTTCTAAAGGAAAAAAGGGAGAAGTTCAGGTGTGCTACTTGGATACAAAGGTCACTGATCTCAGAGACCCAAGGCCTGAGTTGGTACCAGGCTCATTGATGGAAGTGCCATAATTGGCATCATATCTGAATTGCTATAGTCTTAAAGAATTTGAAAGACAAACTTTGTTACAAAAACTTATGCATATCTGTGAGATCTGCAGAACATGGATACTTGTAGAAGGTGAAGAAACTTCTTGTGGAGATTTAGAAAGTCCCTGAAGCAGTATTCATCTTAGAAGTCCAGGAGGAGCTTTCCCCCTTCATTATTTCTGAACTATTTTCCTCTGGATCTGACAAGAATGATTTCATCTTAGCATCACCAACTTTCATGATATCTTCCTTGCCAAAAGCAAAGGATGGATGCTGATGAATGAATTTTGAACTTCATAGTCTGTCTCTATTTTTTTTTTTTGGTACTGGGGATGGAACCCAGGGGTACTTAACCACTGAACCATATCCCCTGCCATTTTTTAATACTTTATTTAGAGGCAAGTTTTCTCTGAGTTGCTTAAGGCCTCGCTAAATTGCTAAGGCTGGCTTTGAACTCACAATCCTCCTGCCTTGGCCTCCTAAATTGCTGGGATTACAGGTGTGAACCGCTACACCCAGCCATCATCTATATCTAATATTATATCCTGTTGCTCCCTTAGGAATGCTATGCTTCAGCGAAATACATCATGCCTAGTCTTTAAATTTTTAATTTCTTCCTTCCCAAATCTGCCTGTCCTTTCTCATCCTTGTCCTCCTCCTTTTTCTCTTTAGCACTCACCAGTTTACCCTACAAACATAAATGAAGACCTTGTCACAGGCACAGCGTTGCACAGATCATGAAGATATAAAAAGCAAATCCACGACATCTCCTTGGGCTCTGTACGAGTAAGTGGGTCAAACAGGTTAAAAAAAAAGAGGAAATTAATCTAATAAATGACATATGCATGTTCTGCTTATAGAGGTTTGGGAATGCGGAGAGCTAGCAACCGACATTGTGTTGTAGAGTCAGAAAGCAATCCTACCAAGAATATGACCTTTCAGCTGAGTAATGGAACCAGATTTTTTCAGGTAAAGAGTGGGAGGATCATTCCAGTCAAAGGGCACAGGTTGCAGTTATGAGACATCATGGCAGAATTTGGAAATGGCTAGGTATGAAGAAACTGGATCTCAAGGGAGACTGGGGGAAAAAGTGGGTAGACAGGCAGATGATGAATCTTCTTGTATTCTTTCATGCTGTGGGAGAGGAAGCAGAGGCTTGGGAGCATTTACACAGGGAATGGCAACCCATTTGTAATTTAGGAATACTATTCTGGCTCCTGTTTGCAAGATGGAAGGGGACTAGCGAACTTGGATTGACTGTGAGAGTGAAGTGGAATGAGAGATATTTAGGATTTATAGGACTTTGTGACTGATTATTTTCTGGGGAAAATGGAGATGAAGAACTGGAGAGAAAATCTGGACATCATTGCTCAGGAGGCTGCTGAAGCTATAGAAGCACATGAGATCACCTTGGAAAGAGTAAGCTGAGGAAAGACCTTTTTTAAAAAAAAATTTTTTGGATCAGGGATTGAACTCAGGGTGCTTAACCACTGAGCCACAACCTCAGCCCATTTATTTTTATTTTAAATTTTGAGACTGGGTCTTACTATGTTGCTTACAGTTTTTTATTTTATTTTATTTATTTTTTAAAATATTTTTTAGTTGTTGATGGATCTCTATTTTATTCATTTATTATTTATATGTGGTGCTGAGGATCAAACCCAGTGCCTTATGCATACGAGGCAAGCGCTCTACCCCTGAGCTCCAGCTCCATCCCTGCTTTCAGTTTTGCTAAGTTGCTGAGGCTGGCTTGAAACCTTCGATCCTCCTGCCTCAGCCTCCTGAGCCACTCGGATTATAGGCATGCGCCACCATGCCTGGCCCAGACCATCTTCTTATCCTTCTACTGGAGCCCTTTATTCCAATGTGTACCTTGGCAGCAATATGTATGACAGATACAAAAGCAGAGCTTCTGACACAGAAGCTTAGCTACTTGACCTCCTCTCTCATCTGACCTCATCAATAGCTGGTGCTACTGAGGACCATGGGGAAACCACTGCATGGCGTGTGACAGAGAAAGAGTAGGGTGGGAAGAAATTGTAATTATTGAGCATTTCTCTTGTAGCAGGTACTGATCTAGGTACTTCTCATGATGATTATGATTATGATTGATGATCCTGAGAATAACAGCTGGTACCAGTGATCTCTCTTTTCTAAGATATTAAAAATTATTGCCAGGAAAATCCTTCCAAAAGCACTTAAAAATTCTCTATTCCATTTGGAACTGGACTATATATTTTTCAAGTCACAAGCAAACACAAAGATGCTGAATTTGTTCCACAAAACCAGTTGCTAGAAACAATTTGACTCTAGAAATGTAGTTGTACTCATGTATGCTTTAAAAAATAATCTCTCCTGAAAACACAGAGGTTCTAGGTGACCAGTAGTAATAATGTCTATGAGGAATTATTTTGCCAGGCCAGGTTCTTTTAGCACATCTGGCAAATCCATTCTGTTCTTGCTATCTTATTTTTATGGCCCATAAATGACACATCATAAATGATTCTGAGCTAAGTGTCAGGCTTAGTTTCAAAAACTTTCTCTACTGATGTCTCCAGAAATTTTTGAGAACTAAACATTACAGAAAAAATTGTTGGGCAGTTTTTAGCAAGTAAGCTATTAATCATCCTGGGGTATATTTAAATTTTTTTCCTTAACTTGTGTTAGTGTATTCTAATAAAGATCTATATTATATTCACAGTCATCCTGTAGTTGTCTTGGCTTGGCATTGCTATGCTTTATCAGAATATAGCAGCAAAGTTTTAAAGTAAAAATTCCTTTAGGCATTGACTCATTCCATGTGTTAAATTTTAAATTAATTCTATTTCTAAATCCACCCTTTAATAGCATTAGCTCAATTTATATTTTGTTTCTCCAGTGTGAATACATGATTAGATTTTTATGAAAATTTGTTTATAATTTTTATCAGAATAATATATTTTTTCTTTGTAAGATCCTATGATGTATTAAAGGCATGAACAAAGCTTCTTTGTAAGTGCATTTTGTGTGCAGAGATTGTAATGCATATAAATTGATGCTCATAAAGTTTTAGACTTTAAATTTATAAACTAACATTTTTAAAACAGAACTTCCGTATCTGAGGAAATGCCCTTTCCTTGTGATAAGCAATGAAACTATTTTAAAATAAATCTTTCACATGGAAATTTAATTATTCACAGCTTGATGGATTGTTTACAAATATTTTTTTTTAATAGTAAAGAAACACAAACAGCTCACAACAAAATACTAAAAGCTTTAGGGCTACTTAATTAAATCAATGGAGAATCTAAGGATTTTTTTTTTTTTTTTCTGGTGAGATATTTACTGGCTTGCCATTGCTCTCTTCAATGCTGGGCTTATTGTGACCTGAATTAGGGAGTCTTTTGTGCTTTCACCCTTTAATTTAATTAGATAATGATTTTGCAGTCAGGAGTTCCCTGGAGATAGCAAATTTATTGACACTGTAAATCAACTTCTAGATATAATTTCATGCTGTTCATTTCATTGTTGGTGGATAGAGAGACCAGGCCGAGTAGGGGGCAAATGTTAATTCTGTCAGAAATTAAGTCCTCAGTGGTCTAGGCCTAGTTTGATGGAAATGGCAAAAATATTGAGATAGGAGGTCAAGTAAATGAAGTCCCACAGAAGATCAAGAATATTAAGATATTTCTTAAATACAGGCAAAGAATGCCCTGCATTTAATATAATTAAGCATGTGAAGACATGGGGATGGCCGAAACAAACACTATCAAAGATTTTTCAACTAAAACTGTAGTTCAAGAGAAGAATATTTGGGCCTGAAATACAATAAGCTACAGTAATTTTACTTGATGTTGGCATTTAGGGTACCTCATCCATATGGCCGACTCCTGAATTCTGAGTTGGACTTTGCTTCTTTGTACCTTTGAAAATCTTTTTTAGGTATAACAGAAAAAAGGGTATTTCTGCCTAAATAGTGTTTTCACACTTTATTTTGTGCACCATAACCTTTTCAGTCAGAAAATGTTCACAAAACACCAATACATAAAAATTTTATAAGAATACATTTCTTTTTTAAGTTCAAATTTTATGATGTTTATTTATAAAATAGTGAGAATGGTGAGGCTACTTATATGAACAAGGCTTTATAGATAAAAGTTGAAAGTTTATCTGCAACCAATTATCTTCTGCTTTTTTTTTTGATTGCATAGTACTGAGAAAATAACGGTGCACAGATCAGTAGTTTCAAAGAATAAAATGGTCACTACTTTTGAAATTTTCCTTTAAGTACTTGTGTTGCAATATCTGACTGTTTAGCTAAGGAGAACCAGAAATTTGAGAGACACAACAAAGATGATTAACAAGATGGAGTAGCTAGACAAAATATTATGAAATAATGGTTTTCAGATATTGGATACTAGGCAGAACAGTGATCCCCAAGAAATGGGAGAGACGTGTGGAGTGCCTATGATTAAACCAGTTTACTATCTGGTTAGAATCTCCAGGCTGTGGTGCTGGCAAGGTGGATGCAGGGGTGTAGCAGCCTTTCTGAGTTAAGGAGATATAGCTGAGAGGCAGGGAGGACCAATGAGATCAGAATTCATAAAACACAGTACTTGAGTACAGGCAGCAGCACAAGCAGGTAAAAATCAGAACTATGACAGGGATTCCCCTTGAGTAATCAGTTGAATACTATCAGAATATATGTGAGAAAACTAGCCAAGGCCTGGGAAAGCACCGAAGGAAACAATCTCTGTGTACTGTACAGGCCAAGAACAGTCCATGTTCCCACCAGCTGTCAGAGGAAGCCTATATTCTTGAAGCTTTGAGTATTCAGCAGGGTATTTCCTCAAGAATGGGGCAAGATCCATCCTAAATTAGGGGCTGGTAAGCTCTTTATAGAAAGAGCCAGATGGTAAATATTTTAGGCTTTATGTGTGGACATATGGCCTCTGTTGATCCTCTTCCTCATTCTCCTCCTTTCCCTTCTCCATTGTTTCCTACTCCATACCTCTTTGAAAAATTAAAAATCATACTTAGCTCATAAGCCATACAAACAAATGACCTATGGTCTGTATTTGGCCCATACGCATAATTTGCTGATTCTTACCTTAGATTTAAGGTTGTTCTGGTCCTGCCTAATAAAGCTTAAAAGCCAGCCTAGAAATATCATATAGTTTCCTAACTACTTAACTGCATTATAGAAACAAATCTCATAGTTATATAGAAGAGTGCAAAAAATAGAGAGGAATGCAAAAATATATAGCATACAAGAGAGTAAAATTTGCAGTCTGTCATCCAATCAAAATTTTCTAGACATAAAAAGAAATAAATCAAGAAAAAAATCAATTGATCAAAACTGACTCAGAAATTACCCAGTTTATAGCATTAGAAAAGTTGAAAAAAGGCTCATTCTAGGCAAAATATAAAATATCTAAGATAAAAAATATGCTATGTGAGATTAATAGCAGATTAAAATTTGCAGAAGAAAAGATTAGCAAATATTAAAGACATAGAAATAGAAACTACCCAAAAAGAAACACAGAGAAAAAAAAATACTAACTGCCCCCACCAACTGCCATGAACAAAAACACAAAAACAGAACAAAATGAGTCAATGATATTAAAAGGATTATACAATAAGAAAGGTAATACTTCATGACCAATTAAGGTTTGCCTCAGGAATGCAAGGTTGGTTTAACATTAAAAAAATCAATGTAATTGGCCACATTAATAGAATGAAGATGAAAAAATATCCATATTATCATCTCAGTAGACATGGAGAAAGCATTTAAGAATAGTCAACACTGATGCTTGATTGAAAACTATGAGAAAACTTAAAATGAAACTTCATCAACTTGATAAAGTAGATCTACCAAAAACACTGCTATTAGCATAGTTATTAGTAATAACAGAATGCTTCCCCTTTTTATCTGAGGCAAATAAGGAGATTTACTCTCACATCTTCTACTTGATATTTTGCAGTGTTACTGAACTGCTAGAACTAATAAGTCAGTGTAATATTCAAGAGTAATAAACAAAAATTGACTGCATTTTCCTGTATTAATAAAAAATAAATGGAAATTGAAAAGAAAAAGTTTCCATTTCTGATATCATAAAACACAAAATGCTTACATGTAAATCTGACCAAAAATGTGTAAAACCTGTACATCTGAAATCTGTAAGACACTCCTGAAGGAAAATAAGGAAGTATTGTATGAATAGGGGACTTACTGTATTCACACATCAAAGACTCAAAATTGTTAGGATGCCAATTCTCCCCAAAAGCATAGATTCAACAAAATCCCTATTTCCAACAGTTTTTAAAAGCATATTGGTGGGGCTGGGATTGTGGCGCAGTGGTAGCGTGCTCGCCTAGCACGCGTGAGGCACTGGGTTTGATCATCAGCACCACATAAAAACAAAGATATTCTGTCCACCTACAACTAAAAAAATAAATAAATATTTAAAAAAAAAAGGAAAATAAAATGAATCAAGAATTTAAAAAAAAACATATTGGTAAATAAATTCTAAAATTTTTATGGAAATTTTACCTAGAGCAGCCAAAACAGCTTTGGAATAAGTTTGAAGTTGGGAAACAGACCAATAACAAATCTGTAGTAATCAAGACACTGTGATAATGGCATAGAGATAGAAAAGGAAAGAAGAGATTATCAAGAAAAATTCCAGGAGGGGAACAAAGATGGCGGCCTAGACGGATGCTGTGTTTCTAGTCTCTCCAGGACTTGGGATTAAAGCAGTGGAAATATTCTTTCTCTGCGAGTTATTAGAGGACCCCTGACAGCTGCTTCCATGCAGGAATTCCAGCCACGTGCCTGTGCGGGTCGCCAGGCCCCAGCGTTTGTGCAGGACCCCAGCTGCAAGCTGGCAAAGGAGCCCAGTGCGTGCAGGCACAGGACCCTGGCCAAATGCCCATGCAGGACTCGCTCCCACACAAGACACTTGGCTGCAGCGCCCAAACACCACAGAGGACCTGGGGTGGCCCACCCATGCAGGACCCCTAGCTGTGGCTCCCATGCAGGACCTCTGGCTGCTGCTCCTGGATGGACCTCCATCTACCAGCATGGATTGCCTCCGTTTGCCTACACCTGGGGACACTGGACAGAATCTGAAGACAAACTTTTACTTCTGCACAGCATGCCACAGAGCTGCATCTCTGAACACGTCACCCAATGCCACCACCCTGCCTGGCCCTATGCCCTATCTCTAAAAGCAGATGCCTTCATTGTGAGACTCCTTCCTCGTAACCTTGGACCTGAGCAGGGAGATACCAGTAAACAACAGACAACCCCACCTACTGGATGGGAAGGGAAGCAAGCCTTTTTATTTACCTTGAGACTCACCCTCCATCATCCCTTTTTTTTCTTTTCTCTTTTCTATCTTTTTCTTGTTTTCTCTCTCTCATTCTTTTCCCACCCTCACATCCCTAACATTTGTAAAACCAGGTATTTTTTATGCATTAGGCTACTGAGAACTGGGATATCTGATTGGTATATTGCACTTGTATTATGTAGTCTTGTATATCTTCTATCTTTACATGTTTTATTTTTCTTAATTTTTATGTTTCCTTGTTTGTTGTGCTCTAGTTTCTTTCTACTTACTTGTCTTCCCCAAATCTTTTTCTTTCTTTATGATTACTAGCCAACTTCTTTTGGATTCCTCTTTCATGCTTTCTAGGATCTAATAACTCTATATCCTCACTTCCTACCACCCTAACATCTCATCCTGTACCCCATCCCTGGTCTCATTAGTCCACCAGCAGAAACTGTGGACCCTTTGTAAACCTATTGTTTATATAGTAGATATAATTGAACTCATAATTTCTGTATATTGTGACAAAGCCATAAATGTCCTATTAAGTGCTACTTGGTTTAAAACTATATATTGTTTGTATTCTGTTAATATTGGTCTCACTCTTAAAGTAGAGGTATTGGAACCCTGTAGGGAATCTATAAGCCAATAGCATAAAGACTGTAATACCTCAGATCCACAGTGTTACAAGGGAAGACACATGAACAACATGAAAAAATAAGGGAAGAAAGTGCCCCAAACAAGCCAAGATACTACATTATTAGAATTCATGGTCAGCACAGCAGAATAAATGTCAGAGAAAAGGGGTTCAGGATGTACATAATTAAAATGTTCGGTGACTTAAAGAATGAGAGCAAACCCAGGCAGCAAAAGATCATTTTGATAAAGAGCTACACAGGCAAATACAGGAAGCAAAAGATTACTTCAATAAGGAGACAGAGATTCTGAAAAAGAACCAAACAGAAATCTTCAAAATGAAAGAAACAATAAACCAAATAAAAAATTCAATAGAAAGCGTCACCAACAGATTAGATCACTTGGAAGACAGAATCTCAGACAACAAAGACAAAATATTTAATCTTGAAAATAGAGTTGACCACACAGTGAAGATGGTAAGAAACCATGAGCAGAACATCCAAGAATTATGGGATAACATGAAAAGACCAAACTTAAGAATTATTGGAATAGAGGATGGCATAGAATTTCAAACCAAAGGAACAATCTACTCAATAAAATAATACCAGAAAATTTTTCAAACATGAAGAACAAATTGGATAATCAAATACAAGAGGCTTACAAGACACTAAATGTACAAAATCAAAACATCTACACCAGGGCACATTTTAATGAAAATGCCTAGTATACAGAATAAGGAAAGAATCTTAAAAGCCACAAGAGAAAGGAATGAGATTACATATAGGGGGAAACCAATTAGGATCTCTGAAGACTTCTCAACCTAGACCCTTAAAGTGAGAAGAACTTGGAACAACATATACCAAGCCCTGAAAGACAGTCTTATAACCAGCAAAATTAAGTTTTAGATTTGATGATGAAATAAAAACCTTCCAAGATAAACAAAAATTAAAAGAATTTATAGCAAGAAATTTATAGCAGAACATTCTTGGCAAAATGTTCCATGAAGAGGGCTGGGGCTGTAGCACAGTGGTAGAGCACTTGCCTAGCATGCGTGAGGCATTGGGTTCAATCCTCAGCACCACATATAAATAATAAATGAATAAAATAAAGATCCATCAACAACTAAAAAATATTAAAAAAAATATTCCATGAGGAGGAAATGAAAACCAACAATGAAAATCTGCAAAGGGAGGAACTACACTAAAGGAAAGGCAAATCAAAGGAGAAAACTAGTCAAGTTAAAAACTAAAAATAAACCAAAATGTCTGGGAATACAAACCATGTCTCAATAATAACCCTGAATGTCAATGGCCTAAACTCATCAATTAAAAGACATAGGCTGGCAGATTGGATTAAAAAAAGACCCAATAATATGTTGCCTCCAAGAGACTCATCTCATAGAAAAGGACATTCACAGATTGAAGGTGAAAGGATGGGAAAAAATGTATCACTCACGTGGACTGCATAAACAAGCAGGGGTTTCCATCCTCATATCAGATAAAGTGGACTTCAAACCAAAGTTAGTGGAAAGGGATAAAGGTCATTTCATATGCTTAAGGGAATCATACATCAACATTACATAACAATCTTAAATATCTATGCCTCAAACAATGGGGCATCTATATATGTTAAACAAACCCTTTTCAACTTTAAGAATCAAATAGACTACACACAATAGTACTGGGTGACTTTAACACACCTCTCTCACCACTGGATAGATCTTCAAAAGAAAAAAAAAATTAAACAAAGAAACTACAGAACTCAATAAAAAAAATCAATAATCTGGACTTAACAGACATATATAGAATATTCTATCCTTCAACAAACAAATTCATGTTTTTCTCAGCACATGGATCCTTCTCCAAAATAGATCATATGCTGTGCCACAAAGCTAGTCTTAGCAAATACAAAAAAATAGAGATACTACCCTGCATTCTATCTGACCATAATGGAATGAAGTTAGAAATTAATGGCAGATTAAAAAATAGAAGCTACTCCAATATCTGGGGACTCAATAATATGCTATTGAATGATGCATGGGTAACAGAAGACATCAGGGAGGAGATAAAAATTTCTTAGAGGTAAATGAGAACTCTGATACAACATATCAAAATCTCTGGGACACAATGAAGGCAGTGCTAAGAGGAAAGTCAATTGCATTAAGCTCATTTATTCAAAGAAAAAAGTCAACAAATAAATGACTTGACATTACATCTCAAAGCCCTAGAAAAAGAGGAACAAACCAACACCAAAAGAAGTAGAATATAGGAAATAATTAGAATCAGGGATGATATCAATGAAATTGAAACAAAGGAAACAATTCAAAAAATTGACAAAACAAAAAGCTGGTTCTTTGAGAAACTAAATAAAATTGACAAACCCCTAGCCACCCTAATGCAAAGAAGGAGAGAGAAAACCCAAATTACTAAAATTCATGATGAAAAAGGAAATGTCATGACAGATTCTGCTGAAATACAGAGGATAATTAGAAACTATTTTGAAAATCTATACTCCAGTAAAATAGAAAACCCCGAAGACACAGACAAATTTCTAGAGGCATATGACCTACCTAAACTGAAGCAGGAGTATGTTCATGACTTAAGCAGATCAATTGCAAGCAAGGAAATAGAAGATGCTATCAAAAGCCTACCAACCAAGAAAAGCCCAGGACCAGACGGATTCTCAGCTGAGTTCTACCAGACCTACAAAGAAGAATTAATACCAATACTCCTCAAATTATTTCATGAAATAGAAAAGGAGGGAAGCTTCTCATTTTTTAAGGCAAGTATCACCCTGATACCAAGCCAGAGACACATCAAAGAAGGAAAATTTCAGACTAATATCCCTGATGAATATAGATGTAAAAATTCTCAATAAAATTTTGGCAAATCACATAGAAAAACATATTAAAGAAATAGTGCACCATGATCAAGTGGGGTTCATTCCAGGGATGCAAGGTTGGTTCAACATATGAAAATCAATAAATGTAATTCATCACATCAATAGACTTAAATATAAGAATCATATGATTTTATTGATGCAGAGAAAGCATTTGACAAAATTCAGCACCCTTTCATGTTTAAAACACTAGAAAAACTAGGGACAGTAGGAACATACTTCAACATTGTAAAAGCAATCTATGCTAAACCCAAGGCCAACATTATCCTAAATGGAGAAAAATTGGAAACATTCCCTCTAAAAACTGGAATGAGACAGAAATGCCCTCTTTCACCACTTCTATTCAACATAGTCTTTGAAACTCTAGCCAGAGCGATCATACAGACAAAATAAATTAAAGGGTACAAATAGACAAAGAACTCAAACTATCATTATTTGCAGATGACATGATCCAAAAACTTAGAGGATCCAAAAAATTCTACCAGAAAACTTCTAGAATTAATAAATGAATTCAGCAAAATTGCAGGATATAAAATCAAAACCCATAAATCAAATGCATTTCTATACGTCAGTGATGAATCCTCTGAAGAAGAAATCAGGAAAACTACTCCATTCACAATATCCTCAAAAACAAACAAACAAACAAAAACTTTGAAAATCAATTTAAAAAAGAGGTGAAAGACCTCTACAATGAAAACTACACTAAAGAAAGAAATTGAAGAAGACCTTAGAAGATGGAAAGATCTCCCATGCTCTTGGATAGGCAGAGTCAATATTGTCAAAATAGCCATACTACCCAAAGCGCTATACAGATTCAATGTGATCCCAATTAAAATCCCGATGTCATTCATTACAGAAATAGAAAAGGCAATCATGAAATTTATTTGGAAAAATAAGAGACTCAATAATATCAATAATATCCAAAACAATCCTTAGCAAGAAGAGTGAAGCAGGAAGCATCACTATACCAGACCTTAAACTATACTACAAAGCTATAGTAACAAAAATGGAATGGTATTGGCACCAAAATAGACATGTAGACCAATGGTACAGAATAGAAGGACACAGAGACTAACCCACATAAATACAGTTACCTCATACTAGACAAAGGTGCCAAAAACATACACTGAAGAAAAGATAGCTTCTTCAACAAATGGTGCTGGGAAAACTGGAAATCCATATATAGCAAAATGAAACTACACTCCTTCCTCTCACCATGCACAAAAATCAAATCAAAGTGTATCAAGGACCGAGGAATTAGACCAGAGACATTGCACCTAATAGAGGGAAAAGTAGGCCCAAACCTTCATCATGTTGGATTAGGCTCTGACTTCCTTAACAAGACTCCTAAAGTGCAAAAAATAAAATAAAAAATCAATAAATGGGATGGATTGAAATTACAAAGCTTCTTCTCAGCAAAAGAAAGAATGAGGTGAACAGAGAGCCTACATTTTAGGAGCAAAGTTTTGCCACATGCACATCAGATAGAGCACTGATCTCTAGGATATATAAAGAACTCAAAAACCTTAACACCAAAAAAACAAACAACCCAATGAATAAATGGGCTAAGGTACTGAATAGCAACTTTTCAGAGGAAGATATACAATCAACAAATATATGAAGAAATATTCAACATTCCTAGCAATTAGAGAAATGCAAATCAAAACTACTCTAAGATTTTATCTCACTCCAGAATGATAGTTATCAAGAATACAAGCAACAATAAGTGCTGACGAGGATGTGGTGAAAAAGGCACACTCATACATTGCTGGTGGGACTGCAAATTGGTGCAATCTCATTTGACCCAGATATCCCACTCCTTGGCCTATACTCTAAAGACTTAAAAACAGCATACTATAGTAACGCAGCCAGTTCAATATTTATAGTAGCACAATTCACAATTTCCAAACTGTGGAAGCAACCTAGATGCCCTTCAATAGATGAATGGATAAGAAACTGTGGTATATATACACAATGGAATATTACTCAGCAATAAAAGAGAATAAAATAATGGCATTTGCAAGTAAATGGATGGGATTGGAGAACATGATGCTAAGTGAAGTAAACCAATCCCAAAAAACCAAAGGCCAAATATTTTCTCTGATTAGTGGATGCTGATCCATAATGGGAGTTGGGGTAGGGAGCATGAGAGAAACAGAGGAACTTTGGATGGGGCAAAGGGGAGGTAGGTGTAGGGACGGGGCATGGGGGTAGCAAAAATGGTGGAATGAGATGGACATCATTACCCTAGGTACATGTATGAAGACACAAATGGTATGACTATCTTGTTTACAACCAGAGAAATGGAAAATTGTGCTCCATATGTGTACAATGACTTGAAATGCATTACTTTGTTTTAAAAATAAATTTAAACAAATAATTTAAGTTTTGGGCATTGCATTGCTTGCTAAAGATTCATCAAAATTCTTGCATGTATTAATAGAAAAAAGAAATATTCCCAGACATGCATGGTTGCTGTAGTTTGGATCTGGAATGTATCCCAGAGGCCTATGTGTTAAAGGCTTGGTTCTCAGCTGGAACTACTGGATGCCTGTGGAAACTTTAAGGGGTGGAGTCTTTAAGTCACTGGGAATTTGCCCTCCACGGGGATTGTAGACTCTGGTCTCTTCCTTTGTCTTTACTTCCTGGCTCCCAAAAGTTGAGCAGCTTGCTCTACCACATGCTTCCTGCTTTGGTGTGATGCCTTGCCACAGGCACCAAAGCAACAGGGCCAATTGAGTATGTACTGGAACCTCCAAAACTATGAGCCCAATAAACCTTATCTCTCACAAGTTGATTATCTTAGGTACTGGTAATGGCAACAGCAACCTGACTAACATGAGCACTACAGGAAGGCACGGGAACAGAATTATGTAGGGATATAAACACAATTTGGGGAGTAATGGTTGTGTTCATCAACTGGCTTGTGTTGTTTTGTGTGTATCTACAAATGTCACAACTTGTCAAATTGTATACTTCAAATAATTTGGAATTTACAGTATGGTGATTGTACTCAATACAAGCTGCTAAAAAAAGAATAGTTGCAAATATTTTAAAGCTGAATCAGTAGCACTATCTAGTAAATATTCTTTCTTTATCATAAGTGTAAGAATCAGATAAGAAGCAACTGAACTGTATAATCAGTACTAAAATGATTTTAATACAATCCCATTACCATGTTCCATCTTAATGCTTTCACATGTTTTTGCATAACTGTACTTTATGCACCGAGGAGAGCAGATGCACCCATATTATTGCAGTGTTTGCACAAAATATTTTCCAAGTACAGACATGCATAGGATTGTATTATTAGTAGAAACATTGTATTACCCCCAGAAAATGAAAACATATGTCCAAAGACTCACTCTCAAATATTCATGGACATTCTATTCCTAATAGCTCCAACTAATGAATGGATAAACTAACCATGATATATCCAGATAATAAACTATACTTAGCATTAAAATGAATGAACTACTGATACATGCAATGATATGCATGAATCTAAGAAATATTTTTTTAAATGAAAGAAGTTAGACACAGAAGGCTATATTCTGTATAATTCTATGTATATGATATACCAGGAAAGGCAACTTAGTGAGGCCCTGTATCTAAATAAAATACAAACAAAGGGTTGGGGATGTAGCTCAGTGGTGAAGTTTCCCTGGGTTCAATCCCCAGTACCAAAAAAAAAAAAATAATTGAACTTGTCCACCTACAGAGAAGGAAGTACTCTGGTGAACCAGGTATAGAATGGATGTTATCCTTCACTGTGGGCCTCTTCTCTGTCTTCAGCACCATCCAGCTCTTCATCTTTGACCTGGACCAGATGGCTACCAAGACAAGTTCAACATCTACAAGAGTACAAATTCTCAGCCAGCCTTGGGTCATGAGAAATAGGCAGATCATCAACACCATCCTATCCATCACCACTCTGGACGTCAGTTGCTTCCTCCTTTATTGCATCCACAACACCATCTACACCAGGCTGCCAATCTATGCTGTGTGGATGGTCGCCTATGAATGCATCCACCTCTCCATAGTCCTGCTCATCCACAGGACCATCAAAAAACAGTTCAGAGAGCTCAGTCACTTGTACTTGATCTTCCAAGTCTTGAGAATAATCCTGCACTTCTGCAGTCTGCCCTGCATCGCCAAGCATGGGGATTCTATCTACAAGGCCTCTAGGATCTCAGGCAAGTTGGGCCACCGTAGGCCCTCCTCTGTCAGCACCATGGACTCATGGTCGCCTGTTGGACCGGGAATGTTGTACCACAAGTTAAACTAAACCATAGCAGGGAGCATTCCTTCTGGTGATGCTGCTTGCTCTTTCAGGATTTGCATACTCTTTCAAGTTTGCATGGACCAATTGCTGTGCTAGCTTGAGGATGCACAACTTCCTTTTCATATAAATGATATATTACCTTTGTGCTTACATATCCATCAAAAAAAAAAAAAAAGAGGGGCTGGGATTGTGGCTCAGTGGTGGAGCGCTTGCCTTACATGCGTGAGGCACTGGGTTTGATCCTCAGTACCACATAAAAATAAAATAAAGATATTGTGTCCATCAACAACTAAAAAAAATATTTAAAAAAAAAGAAAGAAAGAAAAAGAAATTCCAGAAAAGGCAAACCAATAGTGATAAAAAGCAAATTAGTGGTTGGTAAAGTTCAGAAGGTTGGATATTGACTGCAAAGGGACACATGGGAACTTGGGAAGGTGGTGAAAATAAGTATCCTATACTGTGATTGTTGTGGTGGTAACAAAACTGTGTACATTTGTCAAAACATATCAAGTTTTTTAGTTAAGAATGATGAGTTTAGCCAGGTATGGTGTGCATGCCAATAATCCCAGCTACTCAGAAGGCTGAGGCAGGAGGTTTACAAGTTTGAGGCCAGCCTGGGCAACTTGGAGAGACCTTGTCTCAAAATAAAATAAGGGCTGGAGGTGTAGCTTAGTGGTAGAGCACTTACCTCTTGGGTTTGATCTCTTTGAAACAAAACAAAACCAAAAAATGAGAATGATGAATACAACAGTGTATAAATCAATGAATCTTTTTACATTTAAAAGAAATTACTAGGCATACAAAGGGTGGGAAAAGCTAAGATCTGAGATTGGAATAAATGAAAAATAAGTCAGCAGAAGTTAATTAAAGGTCTTTAGTGTGTTAGAAATTTATTTTTAATACATTCAAGTGTCCATATGGACTGGATTATAGTTTTAAAAAAGTTACTTGTATTTTTAGAAAGAAATTCAAATGTATGTTAAAACCCTAGAGTATCATTCAATCCAGCTTCTACTTAACATTCTGCTTGCATATCAGCTCGTCCCTTGTTTTGATTGTTTTTGTAGTTGTTGTAATTCATGGTTGGGTTATGGAGCTTGTTTTTCACCCCGATAGACGAGTGGTGTAATTCTGCTTATTATTTTCCTGTTTGTCACTAATACATCCTTAGCTGTGGATAAGAAGCTGTACCAAAAGGAGGGAGTGCATGATCTTTCTCTAGAAAGACCACACAGTGGTGTTGAAATATACTTCTACTTGGATTTGAGAAGCTCTAGATGTAAAATGACTGTCTGGGAAGAGTACAGAAGGGTTTGATTCTTGACAATCTAATTTTTAGGATTCATAAGCTTAAATTCTAGTTTGAAGCAAACAATTTTAAGATACCCAATCAAAGTTGTGCTACATTGCTTTGTGGTAACTCTTAGCTTAGGAAACTCCATTTTGCCTGGGCTGTCAGTCACCTTAACTTTAGCCCAGTTAGTCACCTTAACTTTAGCCCAAACATCAACATACTTTATTTTTACAGTCACGGTGATCTTGATCTAAGTTTCAGTTAAAAAAAACAATAACAACAACTCCAGGATGCTTGCCAAACCCAGATGCTTACTAAACAGTGTTACAATCTATTTCCCAAACGTAGGGTGGGCTTAGCTAACTGCAATTTCTGCTTCTGTATTGTTAGCTTGCTTGCATTGGCTAAAAAGAGAAAACGTCATAGCACCTGACTTGCAGTTTTCTTTTGCTATATAATCTTTGCTATATAATTTGCTATATAACTTAAACCAAGTCGGGGGCTGCAACTCTGAATTGGCTCTAATTGGCTCTGCAGTCCTGCTGGCTGAAAAATAAACCTTTAACGAATGAATCTATGAGTCTGTTGTTTCTCGCTGATTGGTATAACAGCTTAAAGTTTATACAACTCACCTCATGATAATCTCCTACCTTTACTTAAACAAACCTTACAACATTTGGTAAACTAATTTCAGTATTGAAAGGTACAATTTCATCAATCAACAACTCAGAGATATAAATTTTATAGGTAGCTTTAGTAGCCTGGCGAGGACAATTCTGCAAATATTTAGGAGCTATGTTATCTGGCTGCCATTAAGGCATTCTTCTGATGCATCTAAAAATTAGAAGGTGAAGAGTGGATAATTTATTTATTAATGGAACTGTGAGACCAAATATGGGTATTTGGTAATCAAAGTGGATAGCTTCTTAAGGAAGAGGAAGGACATAGGAATGGAGAGAGCCAAAGCAAAGAAGGTTAGGTGTTGATGTGAGTGTCCTATATAACTCTTCTTCTGGGTCTCACTCCATGTGGGTGATAAGGAGAGTAAAAAGACTGTAGAAATGTGACTAGTGGATCTAGGAATGTGTTATCCTTTAGGAGATGCATGGAGGAGACATTAAGAAGTTCTTATGGTATTCTCCTACTTCAAAGTATCATGCATTATTTTATTGGCACAAAGGCTAGAGAATAAAAGTAGAAAGTGATAGGAGATATGTTCAGAAAGACAGACAGGGAAGACAATGTAGGGCCTTTCAAGTCACTTAAAGGTTTTTTTTTTTTCTTTTTCTGCCTGAGTGTGATGGTAAGATGTTCTTTGCAAAGCTTACATGGACTATTACCTGGAAGCTAGAACTAAGGAGTTTACCTAAGAAGTATACATTCAACTGAAACAAAGAAATGCACCAACAGAAACTGCTCATGTAGTGCAAAACAATGGGGTTTTGTCTGTCTCATACAACAAGAGAACTAAGAAGGTTGTCAGCACAAGCACAGAAGCTCAGGGATATTGTCAAAGACCCAGGCTTCTTGCCCTTTCCTATGCACCATTCTTAGCCTGTGGCTTTTATCTCTTGGTTGTAATGTGGCGATTTAACTTCTGGATGTCCTGGTCACATTATGGAAAAGCAAACGGAATAGTAAAGTACTGAAGGCGTACAGTGATTAAGTCTGTCCTTTTGAAAAGCTTTTCTGAAAATTCTACTCAAGATTATTCTGATTATTTCTCTTTGGCCAAGATTGGGTCAAATGGCTATGCTTAGTTCCAAGAGCACCTCAGAAGGTGAGTATTGAGAAGTTCCTCTTGGATACCTGAGAAAAAATCAGGGTTCAATTAGTAAGAAGAGGGGCAGAATGGGTATTGGGTAGACAACTAGAATCATTGACAGGGAGTGAGTCTGCAACCTCAGGGTCAAGACTGAAGTCCATTTTAGGAATGACCACGAGAGATGGAGGAGCTTGGGCTGGGGTGAGAAGTGGTGGGGGTGTAAGTGCTCGGGTTCGTAGCATTTTTTAAATAAAGGGCCAATACCTTGATAATGGTTTTGATATGTGATGAAAATGGTAGTGAGTAGTCAAGGATGATTTCCAGATAACTCTCTTAGTCTACAGGAGAAAAATGATAATATCATCTACTGAGAGAGGGAAAACATCTAGAATTGTAACCTAAACAGAGATAACACCATTGCTCATGTCAGAGGTAGAAGTACTCTGGGCTGATGGCTTAGCAGATCTGTTGTGGCAAATATTCAGAGGGGAGACTGGTTGATGGACATCACTGTTGAACTTTTCAAGATCCCTAATATGTTGCTCTATAGAAAGCAGCAGCCAGCTGTAGCCAAGAAGTCTGTCTTTGACACTAGAGAAGTTCAGTCAATTCAATTCTCTAATATTTGGATTAACCAGGCTTTTTAAATATGAAATATCCTGTTGGGCTTGGGAGCACACTGCATTTCTCTAAATTAGTCAGGAGACTGTGTTTCTGAAGAACACATAGCCAGTATGAACAGGGTGGGGAACATACTCAGGTACTATAACAATGGGAAGGGAAATTGTCACTTTAAAGATTTGAGAGTGACAAATTAAGATTGAAACAGTGGAATGAAACTTGCATTTAATTCTGTTGGACATTGCTTCCATCATAATACTAGGGTACCACAGTGCCTTTAGGATTATTAAGATACGGTGGCTTATTAAGCCTGAGTTAAGTCCCATCTTCTGGACCCACTTTAAGAAATCCTTCAGAATATGGCCACATCCAAACACATATCTCATGTTGTGCTATCAGTGAGTTGTTTCTCCTGTTTCTCTACTTTCCAATCTCTAGAGATGTATTTATCAAGCTCCCTCCGGCTGTCACCTCCAAGTTGCTCCACAGGCTCCACAGGTTTGATGTGGCCAAGAGGTTTATCAGTGCCTTCAACCCTATGATCAGATGGGGATTAGAATTAACTTATTGTCCACTAGACTCCAAGTTCTGGGGTACCCATAGATGTATTAGAGAACTTCTTGAGAACTTCTGAGTCACAGCTCTATACCTGATGCAAGGCTTGGACTTCAACCCCATTCTTCACACTAACCAGCTATTCTGTATGACACCATCGTTTCCTTTGAAGGGAGGGCATGCTGTTCTGATTTCCAAGCTAAAATCTCCTTCCATTCTTGCTTCCTTGACTGATACTTCCTTTGGTCTTAGCTACCATTTTTTTCTTCTTCCTGTTGTAAGCAGACAAGTCTCCCAGAACCACACACAATTCCTGCTGACTCTTATGTAACCACCCAGAGACTTGTCACTATCCCCTATCCTGTGGACTAGTTCCAGTTCTGAGGTCTACTGGTCTATTTAAATTTATCTGGCTCTTAGATTCTGTGTTGCAAATTCTTTTTCAGTCTTGGTAACATCTCTCTTTTCCCACCTCCTGGTTTAGGGTTGTTCTTCCAACCTAATTGATCTCACGGTTCCTTGAATGCCCCTCTCTCCCCTGTGATTTCTCCTCTTGCTACTCACCTCAGCTGAACGGGGCTTCCTTTTTCTTTCTACGCTCTAGATTCTACATAGCTGACAAGGTCCATCTCAAGTGCCAGTTTTATAAAACATAATAACTTCTAGTCCCTGTAATAAATAGCTCAACAACAAAACAACAATTTAAAAGAATGAGCAAGGGATCTGACTAAACATACCTCCAGAAATAGATAAAAATTATCAATAAATACATGAAAAGATGCTCAACAACATAGCCATCATGGGAATGCAAATAAAACTATAATGAACTACTCTTCATACCCACTCTTCCCTTCTAAAATGGCTTTAATAAAAGGACACAATAATAAGTGTTGACAAAAATGTGAAGAAACAGGAACCCTCATACACTGCTAGTAGGAATGTAAAATGGTGCCGAGGTTTTGAAAAAGAGTTTGGCAGTTCCCCAAATTTTAAACATAGTTACCACATTATCTACCAATTCTAATGCTAGGTATTTGCCCATGGGAAATATGTCCATATCACCAGCGGTACATGAATATATTTAGTAGCATTATTTATAATAGCTCCAAACACCACGAAGGTCTACCAACTGATGAATGGATAAATAAAATGCAATGTATTTACATAATGGAATGAATACACACACACACACACACACACACACACACACACGGCATACCTATGGAATGGAATGGTTTCTTTTTTGGCAATAAAAAGAGCTGAAATACTGATTCATGCTACAGCATAGCCCTGAAAACATTATGCTAAGTAAAAGAAGCCAGTCACAAAGAGCTACACAGTGTACAGTTTTGTTTATATGAGATGTTCTAGAACAGGCAAGTCAGAATGTAGACAGAATGTAGTGTTTGCCTAGGACTGAGAGATGAGGGGACTGGGAGAGTGACAGACAAGGAGTATCGGGTTTCTTTTGGGGTAATAAATGTTTTAAAATTGATTGTGGTGATAGATACACAACTGTTACTACATTGAAAGCTATTGAATTGCATATTTTAAGAGGATGGATTTTATGGTATGTGAAATGTATCTTAGTAAAGCTGTTAAAAAGAAATCTCACTCTATTCGGCTCTTTCCCACCAGGAAAAAAAAGAAAAAAAAAAGGCTACCTTTGAGTAGCCTTTGGATGCTGGGTTACACTACTCAGATACACCCCTTAAAGAATGGAGGATTTATTCTTAGAGTGGCTAAGGAATTTGTGTGCTGGGGGCTCACAGTGGAGTCTTTCTGATATTGCTGTCAGTTGATGAACATCTAAGGTTACACCTCATCCCAGCCACTGCCCACATCAAACAACTGCTCAAGTGAGTCTATAGTTGAGGGAAAAATGTCAGTTGTATGCAGTTCTATGAATGATGTCATATGAAGGTCCTACTTAGAGATATTGTGTTGCAGAGATTGGAACAGGGACAGGTGAGAGGGTTGAAGGACAGTTTGCAGTTGAGGAAGTGTGGGAACCCTTTGCAGAAGTTCATCCATGTATGGGAGAGAGACAGGGCTTTAGGTGAAAAGGAATGAAAAACGAAGAAAGGATTTGTTTTTCTTTCTGTAAAGGAGAGAGTTTGAATATAGCACTATGGAACACTTATGAAATACAGAAAAAAGATATTAGAAAATATGAAGGATGGTTTATATAACTTGTAAAATGAATAAGATAAATCTATACAGAAAGAGAACAATTTCCAAGATACATTTTTAAGAGAAAAGCAAGGTGCAGAACAGTGTTATGATATTACCATTTGCATATAGAGTTGCATGGGCCTGTTTCTGCATGGGTAGACATTTAGATTGTTTCCAAACTATTTTCCCCTACAATCAGTTTGGCAGTTAATATTCACATCTATATCCTTGCAAACATAGGTGTGCGTATCTACAAGATAGATTCTTAGAAATTTCCAGAGAAATTGTTTCAGTTGACATATGTCAATATATGAGGGTGTCTATTTCTATAGAGTTGTTGACATTATGTGTTGTTAAATCACGTAAAACAAAGAAATAAGACATCTCTGTCCATTTATAATTTTTTGATTGGATATAGACATTTTAACATGTATAAATTATATTTGTACTTATTTTTAAATGAACTGTCTATTTGTGGCTTTGATCATTTTTTCCCCTATTGGCTTGGAGATACTTTTTCTTAATGATTTTCAAGAGCCTCTGGAGCTCATATATGGTCATTTGTGTGACATGGTTTGTGGGGAACTATTCTGATGTGTTAAACTGAAAAATTTTAAAGTTTAGTAAAGTAAGGTTGTGAATTGCATGTAACCTTACTTTGAAATGATTTTAAAATGTATTGTTCTCTGGTAAATTCACAGTTTTTCTTTATGTCTGAACTATTAAAATGTATAGTATTGTAAAGAATGAGTAAGGATACAACATATTTTTCCCAGATGTCTAGTCAGTTTTTCTAGTACCATTTATTGAACGGCCATCTTTCCTACAATTTAGAAATGCCCTTTTATTGAACAATAAATAACTGATGTATGTGGACCTATTTCTGGACTTTCTGTATGTTTCCATTGTCAAACTGTTTTAATTAATTTGTTTTATATTATGCTTCCTTATTTGGTGGCTTTAAATTCTATAATGATTTTTTTTCTTTTCCATTTTTTTCCCTTAATTACTTTCAGTTTATCAAGAAAACAAAAAACCCAGTGAAGTCCTTTGGTCTTGTTATTTCTTTCTTGAGTACTTCTATCTACACTGTGAACTCTTATTTCATAGAGGCCATTTCTGATATTTAAATTTCCTAAACAGTGACATTTGTGATTTGGCAGGATGTTCTCATTCCATGGGGAATTTTCCTTGTGTGTATGCCTTCTGTTTGTCTGTATTTTTGTCTTTGCTTTTCCTTCAGTATTTTCACATAGATTTAAAAAATTTTTTTCTTTTAGTTGTTGATGGACCTTTATTGTATTCATTTATATGTGGTGCTGAGAATTGAACCCAGTGCCTCACATGTGCTGGGCAAGTGCTCTACCACTGAGCCGCAACCCCTGCCCCTTCACATAGATTTTTATGTGGCTTTTCTTAGCATCCTTCTGTACATTGGTCCAATTTGTACTGCAACTCTTGTTCCAATATACTGAGGTTTGTCCCATCTACTTCTGTCTCTTATTCTCTCTGTTTTCAGATGGTTTCAGAGGGAGATGGAATCACTGATGTCTTTATTTTGCCATCTTAAAGCTGGGGGTTCTCTGACTTTTATCTTTAAAGGTTTGTTTTAGGTCTCCTTGAACACTATAGATTTAAAGACTTGACAGAAGGGTTTCAGGATCTGCTGCTGATCTACATGGCTCTGTAACTGGGCAAGTACTGGATTAGGTCAAAGTTTGCTGCCCTTGTCCTTTCTTTTTGGTTTAATGCTAATGAATATCTTTAAAAACTGTAGCTGGGGGGCTGGGGTTATGGCGCAGCGGTAGCGTGCTCACCTAGCATGCGGAAGGCACTGGGTTCGATCCTCAGCACCACATAAAAATAAAATAAAGATATTCTGTCCACCTACAACTAAAAAATAAATATTTTTTTAAAAAAAACTGTAGCTGGGTGCAGTGGCTCACGCTTGTAATCCCAGCACTTTGGGAGGCTGAGACAGGAGAATCGCAAGTTCAAAGCCAGCCTCAGCAATGGCGAGGTGCTAAGCAACTCAGTGAGACCCTGTCTCTACATAAAAAAACACAAAATAGGGCTGGGGATGTGGCTCAGTGGTCGAGTGCTCCTGAGTTCAGTCCCTGGTGCCAAAAAAAAAAAAAAAAAAACTGGTCACCATACTGTGTCTACACCAAGCCTTTCATCATGGGAGTTAGAGTCCCTAATCAAATTTGGGGTCTTCTATGAATAAAAATGGGAATAAAATGTGAGAAGCACTTAGGATCAGGGATATCTTCATGGAAGGGAAGATACGAGAGTATAAGGAAGCACGGAGAGAATTTTCATCTCTTTTGTTTTTAATGTAATACTTTTAAAGGAAGGAGATGACTCAGCATCTTTAGGGCTTTGGAAATTATGTCCCGCAGGGCCTATTTTCTGTCCTCTGTGGTATCAGTGTTCAATAGAGACCCATATGAAGTGGCCGTTGAGATTCTAGCTATGTGATTACTAGGTGACTTAGAGAAGTGACCAAACATCTGGGGTTTTCATACTAGTAATCAAATTATGAACTTGTGTTGGCTTAAAAGAAAAAAAAGACTTTTTCCAAATATCTTCAAGGAAAAAAACTAATATAATAAGAAAAAAATTTTAAGTGGGAAAATGAAACCAGTAAAATAGTGAAACAAATGAAAATAATTTAGTAGTTTTTCCCCTGTGGATTTGCTTGTATAACTGTAAAAATGAGAAGAATATTAAATATGTTCACTGCTTATATTTTAAGAATTGTAAAATAGTTTGCAAAAATCTAATTTTTATTAAAGCAAAACTAAATTATTTTTTAAAAATGAAAAATTTTAATTTGAGAGACATTATGTAGGTATTCTTATTGTTGAATTCACCATACTAAAAGTGATACAAAAATAACAATGACAACATCCAGACTGAAAAAACATATGCATCTCAACACATAAGAAAATATAATTTTTTTCTGTTGAAAAATGCATTAAGCACCTGTTTTCCCACACAACATGTTTTACAGAACCAACAGTTTTTGCTTTAGATTTTCTTTCCATTTTGTGTGGTAAAACAGTGATTTTTAGTACATCCAAAAGAAGGTTAAAAGAGTGCTTTTTCTGAGTTTTAAAAATGTGCTGCTTTTTCACCTTTCATTTTTGTTATATAGTTACTGTTGAAATATGTATTTTTTTATGTTCACTTATAGTAACAGGTGAATTGTATGGCTTAACAGAAATTTTCACTTTTTTTTTTTTTACTTTTTCTTCTTTATCTATTTTCTTTTAAAGAGCTTTGCAAATTCAGATAAAAGAAACAGATGTTTATGTTCCAGGATGTTCTGAAATTTGCAGGGGTGCAGATCTCTATAACATAACATGACTTGACTTTTTAATAACAAAAGCTGTCATCCTGTTAAAAGGTAATCAACTGCTATAACGGATTTATCCTTTCACTAGCATTGATACTGTTGAACTTTTGGCCCTGTCAAAGCACTGCAAATTAAGCAGTGCTATAATTTGGTTTTCTTTGACTCAGAACTGGCAATTCACTGCTGATTACTGTTCTGACCCTTTTACACACATTTCATATCTCTTAGTTTTAATTACCATATTGATTCTAATGCGCTAACCATCAATGACCATCCTATATAGAACATTCATCCCAGTGTAAAGGAAACTGAAGATGTTTCATTATATTTTCTTCTATTTGTTTTTATTGTTGGAAATATGGGAAGGCAATGGTCTTGGGTAACCTAAATCAGAAATCCATCCCAAAGTGTTTGAGATTGGTGTTAATAAGCTGTATGTCATTTTATGGTTGGAAGAAAATTTATCTATTTCATCTATTTTATTTTGTAGAAGATATTGATGTTGGTTCTTCCCCACTGCATGGGAGAGCTGTAGGTTTTCTCTAAATCCAAGTCAGGATCTTGTGGAGAGTGATAAGAAAGAAGGTTCTCAAAAAGAAGGTGAATAACAGGGTATGAATATGAGAATCCATATAGGAAAATAAGATTGGATTTAAAAAAGGTCAGGCTCCATTGATAATAATATAAACAAGCAAATTGGTAGAAAGATGTAGCTTCAGGTAGGGTAATTCCTGAGAAGCTTAAATCATGATGGTAAATACTAGCAATGTGAATTCTACTAGACCTATAGTGGCTGGTTGAAGCTCTGTACTGAATATAATTCTTAGATTCCTTTCGGGTCTGTCATGAAAGAGTGCTACAATCAACCAACGCTGTCTGGTGTGGGAGCAGGTAGGAGAGAGTACACAATGCTTAACATTGGCTTAAATCATCAGCTAGAGATGCAGTATTCTTTCACAGGTCCAAATGCACAGGGTGTGTGGATAACATTAAAAAAAGGAAAATTCTGGATCTGAGACCCAGAGGAAGAAGATGGAGGCTACAAAGGTGTACCTTTCAGATCTGCTCTGGAGAGTGTAATTGACTCTGTGTGTGTGTGTGTGCCCGCGCGTGTGTGCATGTGTGTGTTCCCTCCCTCTTCTGCTTACTTCTTTTTTTCCTGTTCTTCTTCATAGGAGTCAGACCTGGATCATGGTCTGAGGCTTTCCCAGTTTCCTTCCATTTTCTCCTCATACTCTGTCCCACCTGTATTTCCCCCCAGTGAATCTCTTGTGCATCTAATCTTGTCTAAACATCTGCTTCTGAGGCCCAGACTGACACAGAAGGGTTGGCCACGTGTGAGCCAGAGGTTTGAAGGGGAAGTTTATATCCCTGAAAGCTAATGTGGTGTCAAAGGCACTGAGAGAAGTGGTAGAATTCTGTTACAAAGGTGAAATCTCTGGGAGCTAACTGCTCAGCTGTCATTTCACATCTGCAGATTTTTTTCTTACTGCTTCAAGATAAAATACAGTTGAATGCTGCATAAGGACAGACCATAGATAAGATGATGGTCCCATGAGATCCTACTGCCTAGTGATATCACAGTCATTTTAGTTTGTGTAAGTAAACTCTCCCACTCTCACAATGAGCAAACCACCTAAAGATGCATTTCTCAGAACATATTTCTATTGTCAAGCAACACACAACTTGGATACTATAGCTATTATTTTGTTATTATTTATGGAAATGGTTTTATTTATCCTAAACCAGGCTTCAAATTGTACGTAACACCTTTACGCCAGATCATACCTCTTCTATTTCATTCCTCATGTGTACCTATTTTCATCCCTTTCTACGCATAGCAGATTTTGTTTTATGAAGGACATAAGGAATTTAAATGAATGAATTGGGGTACATGGTATAGTGTCTGTATCTGTTTTAATCTGTGTGGAAGGGCTTGAGTTTTAGAAAGAAAAGAAGCCCAGAAATTCACAAAACTATATAAAGGAGACTTTTTGTAATTTGGGGCATAAGTATAGTTGTTTGGAGACTGTGGTGACAAAATGTGACAGAGTTGGACAGGATGCCATTCTTTTCACTCTCTATAGATATACAGAGTAAACCTGGTATGTCAAAGATTGAAGGTATTAGGAATATCTATAGTTATACCTCTGGTAGGCACTTTGGAGTTCCAGCGAGTGATACTGTGAAGAGTGTATACCCTTCTTGGTGGTCTCATGGGAAGTTAACATATACCAGTTGGAGCAGTGTTCTGATTCCAATGGTAAATAGACTTTTCTGGGAATCCCATAAAAGCCAAAGAAAAATTTGAGAGAAATCAATTTACATTAACTAATTTGTTGGGAAATAAAATGACCAAAATCTGGTCTTTAAAAATAAATGACCTTGGGCTGGGGACATAGCTCAGTGGTTGAGTGCTTGACTAGCATGCTCAAGGGCCTGGGTTCAATCCTTAGTACTAGAAAATAAATAAATAAAGCAAACAGGGCCTTCAGGATGTTTTGGGTTACTTTTGTGATCTTTACCAGGTTTTAAAAAATTATTTGTTCTAATTAGTTATACATGACAGCCAAATGCACTTTGACTCCGTGTACATAAATGGAGCACAACTTTTTCATTTCTCTGGTTATACACGATGCAGAGTCATACCATTTGTGCAATCATATGTGTACATAGGGTAATAATGTCCATCTCATTCCACCATCTTTCCCACCTCCATACTCCCTGCCCTCCCTTTACTCTCCTCTGCCCAAACCAAAGTTCTTCCATTCTTCCCTCTCTCTCCATTTTGGATTGGCATCCACATATCAGAGAAAACATTTGGCCTTTGGTTTTTTGGGACTGGCTTATTTTGCTTAGCATGGTATTCTCCAGCTCCATCCATTTACCTGCAAATGCCATAATTGCATTCTTCTTTAAGGCTAAGTAATATTCCATTGTTTATATATACCACATTTTCTTTATCCATTCACTTGTTGAAGGGCATCTAGGCTGGTTCCACAACTTAACTATTGTGTATTGAGCTGCTATAAACATTGATGTGGCTACATCACTGCAGTATGCTAATTTTAAGTCCTTTGGGTATAGACTGAGAAGTGGGATAGCTGGGTCAAATGGTGGTTCCATTCCAAATTTTCTAAAGAATCTCCATGCTGCTTTCCAGAGTTCTACCAGGATTTTTATAATCCTTGTACAATACATATCTACAACAATTACCTCACTCATAGAAGAGAGCCATTGACTTTTAGTAGAATTATCCTTAAAGGCGGGCAACCAGGTTTTGGGGAGTTTCTTTCTGGTCCCCCACTCAGTGCCCTCCTACCAGGGTAAACAGGCAGTAGGCCTAGGACATATGCCTACCCTAAGCCTATGTCCTCCACTCTAGACTGACACTTGGGTTATCCTGGAACTCCTTATCCAAATAGCGCCAAACCTGCCCAAAGAGCCAGCATGGGCTTCTTCTCCCTGGATGTCCACTTAAGTAAAACCCACTAGTATACTCCTTTAGGCCCAAGGGATGGAGGTATGGATGAAGCCTTCCCATGTGGAGTGGAGTGTGCACATTCTTATGTACAAGGCCTCAGGTATTGTAAGAAAAACTATGAATGGGAGGAGAAGGGGAGGAATATGAAATGAGGGGCCTTCAAATATTTCTTAATGTAGTCACTGAAATATCAGAAGTAGGTTCAAACTTAGGACAATGTCCATGTCTTTGTCAAGAATTGGTGCATGGAATATAAATAAGGATTTTTCAGAGAAAGTGTCTGATTAGGTGTATATCAGTGGATTGAGATAAAATTGGATTTGTAGAGTTTTTTTTCAGGTGGCTGTCAAGCTTCTGGAAAAAAGCTATTCAAGAGAGAAGATAAAAAGTTTGCATTTTTTCTAGAAAATTTCCAATATTTTAATCTACTCTATACTTTCTCAGAATATATTAGAAAGAGGGGAATATGTGAAAGCAGTTTTAATGTTTATATTCAACACTGGATTTCTAAAAAAGACAGCCCTTCTGTGCATAATGGGAATGTGTCAAAGTCTTTAGGTGTGAGAGCTCTTACAGTTTCCAGGGGCCTTTCTTCTTAAGTGAACAGTGATGCTACTGTTGCTCTGATGGCTGATGAAATGTATAGTTGTGTATTATTATGTCTTAAAAGTACTACCTTAAGCTGGGCATGGTGGTGCATGCCTGTAATCACAGTGGCTCAGGAGGCTGAGGCAGGAGGATCACAAATTCAAAGCCAGTGTTAGCAACTTAGCAAGGCCTTAAGCAATTTGGTGAGACCCTATCTCAAAAACCAAAAAGTGGGCTGGGTATGTGCTCGCTGGTTAAGTGCCCTTGGGTTCAATCCCCGGTACCAAGAAACCAAATCAAAAACAAAATAAACAAGTAAACAAAAACCCACCTGCCAAAACCTGCCTCAATATCTAATATGATAAATACAACACACATAAACAGAAGCCTTTGGGGTATGCAATAATTTTTAAGAGTATGAGTCTTTTAAGACCCAAAAGTTTAAAAATCACTTAGACATTACTATTCATAGTAATATTAAACAAGCCAACCAATATTCAGCTATACAAGCATTTTGCTAAGAAAGAGACTCAGAGCACTGTGATTTGTAGGCCTACCTAGTAAAGTAGTGGAATGTTTTTTCTATTGCTGCTCACCACTAAAGATGCTATCAAAACAAAGCCAGGACAACTCAAGGTGAGCACTGAAGTGATTACTGCCAACTCCTTTGACTGTGAATCCTGGTTGGTAGAAATCAGACTGCAGAAGAAGGCCTTTACCCAAGGAGGATTTACTAGCTAGTACTTTTGATCCCATGGAGAGAGAAAGGAGAGACAGTGATTCAGGGGATAAAGATGGGACTACTGACATCTCACACTGGAAAGTTGGCCTGTTATTTTTGCAGCTCTTAACCAGGTGCCTTTGATCTTGAGGGTACATGAAGGACATCCCATCTGTAGAAAAAGCAGTTGCACTAATATAAATATAGATTCTCGCTCTGAAGGGAACCTTGGTGAATAAGGGATATGTTCTAGATGAAGATGACAGTTGGGGGACTGTGGGAAGGAAGAGGTCAAGATATGCATCTGGGGGCTGGGATTGTAGCTCAGCGGTAGAGCGCTTGCCTCGCATGCGTGAGGCCCTGGGTTCGATCCTCAGCACCACATACAAAGCAATAAAATAAAGACATTGTGTCCATCTACAGCTAAAAAAAAATTAAAAAAAAAAAAAGATATGCATCTGTTTCCTACCTCAAGATATAGATGTTTCCCACCTCATGCTATGCCTGAGGTACCAGGGATGGATGTTGTACAAAAAAAAAAATTGGCTTCATGATAAGACTAATTCTTCTGTCCCACCTTTGAAGAAGCACCCAGATCTATCAGCTAAACAATGCGCTCTTCTTCAGCTGCTACAAAATAATTACTGATTTTTGTACGGGAATAAAAGGACTTTTTCAGAAAGAGTGTGTATAGGGAAACTTTCTATTCTGGAGTAATCTATCTTCCTTCCATCATTACCTGCATAGCAGAAATACTCCCTTGAAATAATCTAGTTTCCATTCCTCTTAATTCTTGTCATCTCAGTTTTTCATGGGTTGAAGAGAGGCAGAACTTATCCAACAACAACAATTAAAAATAGTGATAATAATTAGCATTTATGTAGTACTCCAACCTGAATATTATCCTAAGAACTTTATGTATACAGATATATCTTCCAAAAAGTCTTCCTGGTGAGTATTTTACAGCAGAACATCTCTTTCTTTCCTTCTTTTCTCTCTTTATGTTTCATTTTATTTAAGAAAGGCAATATTCTTGAAGAACATCCCACTTTCACCTTGAACTTCTGATTTTACATGTTAGAAGTACAAGATTTGAGTTGAATATTTGTTTCCATTCTTTTATAGCACAGTCTTTCTGGAGGGCCTCTAGTTCCTGACCAGTGCGAGGCAGACAAGCTCAATATGTAGGAAGCTCTGGAGGCAAAAATACGGACCCAGAGCAAAATCTCAAAGGACTTAAAGGAGGTTAAGTGAAGAAGATCACATCAGTTGAAACTCCTTAGTCTGTCTTCTATAAAATGCTTACAAATAGATATTCTACTTATGTCAGATTCATAACTTCATGCATAGGACAAATGAAATCCTGCCACATTTTTCTACACATAGAAAATGATAATACATAATTGGATTATTTACTTGTTCAAAGAATTAGTACCAGTGAGCTAGAGCAATATTGGAAAGTAAACAGAAAAACAATCATGTTCAAGTGAAATTATAAATAAAAAAATCTGTTTTGCTGTATCAACCAACAAATGCTTCAAAAGAGAATTTGTAGCCACAAGAAGAAATATAAGCCTCTTAGCACAGTTACATAACATCTTATTCATTAAAATACAGTTGCAACTTTTTAAATCAACTCAGATAAGAATCTTAGATCCTATTTGAATTACATATGATTTAGCTCTGTGTTTTCTACAAATGATCTAGTCATAAAGTATACATGTTTAATCTCAATAGGCTTGGTGTCTCTATAAAGGAGTAATATATTATTTTTGAGCATATGAATGATCAGATCAGGAGACGTTATTGCAAGATATTCTTTGAGTTACAGCTTAAATAAAGGTAATCTTTTGTTTTTATGAACAGGTCTTCTGGATCGCTCAGTGGAAAATGAATAAGCCGTGTATATGACCTGGAGTTAGTACATATATTCATATATTTATTCCATTCTCAGGATTCTCTACAAAATATTCTGTAGCAGAAATCTAAAATTAGCCTTCATGTCACAATATTGTCTTAATTTGGCAATTCAGATTGATTGATACAAATGACAAAACAATCCCACATTCTAGTTACAAGCAAGGAGTAATCTTCTACAAGCTAATATCTTTCCTTATTATTTTTCTCCTTAGTGAAACGGATTTAGAGAATATCTAGAAAGTTGTTTCCTGCCTGGAGGAGGAAAAAGACCTTAGATCTACAAATGATGTGGGGATATAGTGTTTTATGACCTGGGTATACTGTAGTAGAGTGACAAAATTGTACTGAGAGAATCACAGGGTGTAAGAAGCACTCCCGTAATCAACATGGCACCCAAAAGATGTAAACAGAAATGTATCTGCAAGCACTCTCATGCATACACACCTTCATTATACTTTAAACCCATGGTTTTCAAACTGTGTGCTGAGATACAGTGAATCACTGTAACGAACTCGCAAGGTCACTGAACAATATTTGAAATATTCAAGGAAATAGAAATTGCAAATATTACTAGCTTGAGATTGTTCTCAGTTTCAGTATTAGACAGTGCTACATTGGTGATGCCATCTTTGCAAAATCTGAGTTTTTGATGGTTTGAGGAACAAGTAACTTCCATGCAAAAATAAATGTGGAACAGGAACTGAGAGTGGTGGTGTGCAATCTGATGCCCAGGAGTGAGAATTTTGAGTGCCTAAAGGCTCAAACATATTATTCATGCCATTACCTAAAAATGAAAGTTTTTTAAAAATTTATGAATTATTTTTTCAAAGATTAGTAGGTTCTTGGCATATAAATATCTATTAGAACTAAATACTTTATAAATAGAATAATTATTTCTTTTGGCCTAGAATTACTAAGAAATGATTACTGGAATACTAAAAGTGCTATGAAAATTTGGGAATTTTTGGATTAAGCATTTTTTAAGCTATTTTGTGCTAAATCAAAAATTTAAGTACCATAAATATTTTCTGCAAACAGATCTTTGTGAATGAAATCTTTGTTTCATATCCCTTTTTACTTCCTACTTGGGAATATTCTCAAAAAACAGCAAAAGGTAACTCTTGCAGCAATAAGAACTTTCCCCTTTCCAAACATGCAGCTGGCATCTAGGAATGCTTTGCACATCCCAGCCCTACCCCCTGCAGGCTAAAACTGTACTGAATCTGGTTCTGGGACTTAGGTTCTTGACAGGTAAATGGTAAGGCAGGAGGCAGTGACTAGGGAAGAGGTGGTGAGGAAGATGATATGTGTTCCTGTGGCAGATGAGTTCAGAGTCTCACAAGAGGAGCCCCTGGAGGTGGTGTGACCTTTAACAAATGGCCCAGCAGTTTCCATGCCTGGATATTAGTGGATTCCTTTGTTGCAGGTCTTGAATGGTACCAAACATGAATAACATACCCTTTTAGCAATACCACTGTTCTGACTCCATTATTTTCAAACAGGGTTTTCTCCCACTCTGTTTTAACATATTAAGAGATGGCACCTACCATGGTGACCGCCAGAAGCCTGATGTATGTTTTTACCACTTCCTTGTCATTGCAAATAATCTGTTTGTGAGTGTGTGTGTGTGTGTGTGTGTGTGTGTGTGTATACCTCCTTTTAATATACCAATCTGATTCTGAATTCCCAACTTTCATTTAAAAAATTATTATTATTTTAAACATTTATTGGTTCTTTTTGGTTATACAATGACAGCAGAATCCATTTTGATATAATTACACAAGCATGGAATATATCAAATATATTTTATTCTAGTTAGAGATCCATTCTTATGGCTGTACATGGTGATAGGATTCACGGTGTTGTTTTCATATATGTACACAGGAAAATTATGTCAGATTCATTTCCTTGGCTTTCCTATTCCTACCCGCCCTCAATTCCCTCCATTCCCATTGTCTAATCTACTGCACTTCTATTGTTCCCCTCACTCGCCTCATCCCCCACTGTGGCTAGCTTCCACGTATCAGAGAAAACATTCAACCTTGTTTTTGGAGACTGGCTTCCTTCACCGAGCATGATGTTCTCCAGATCCATCCAGTTGCTAGCAAGCATCATAAAGTTATTATTCTTTATGGATGAGTTAATATTCCATTGTTTATACATACCACATTTTCTTTATCCATTCATCTACTGAAGGGTGAATTTTCAACTTTAAAAGCTCACTTTTATTTTTTTAATTTTTTTAGTTGTAGGTGGGCAGAATATCTTTTTTTATTTTTTTTTATGTGGTGCTGAGGATCGAACTCAGTGCCTCACGCGTGCTAGGCGAGCACGCTACCACTGTGCCATAACCCCAGCCCTAAAAGCTCACTTTTAAGAGGTAGCATTATGCCAAATCCCCCGCTGGGACTGGCACAGTCACAAGAAGGGTCAGTGTTGGATGTAACTGATTATTCCAGAACCAGAATGTGGTGATCGTGCAGGTGTGTGTAAGTAGTGGGAGAGATAGAGGAGGCAGACAGAAAAGACTCACTCAGAAGTGCGGGAAGTCACCTTCCAGTGTGTAGCCACCAAAGGGAACTCAGAGATGGAGTTCTGACACTGAGGTGACATATAGGCCTGTGGTTCCTGTCACTACTACTTACCTAGATTACTGTCCCTTTTCTAGAAGTCCTGAGCCACCAGATTGAGGCCACAGGCCTACAAAGATAGTAGGACTAACCAAACTACTTAGGAAGTTTGTGAAGACCTCTGTCCAAAAACTCAGCAAACGACAAGCTACCTCTGATGCTTGGTGATGCTACTGCTTTTACTTTCAGGTTTTGCCACCAGTCTGAACCCTCAAATTACTGACCACTTGTTGTCCTATCAGGTCTGCTGGCTTACATATGTTGTTTGCTTACAGAATTTAAAGATAGAAGTTTTCAACTGCTGGTCACCAAGTTATCCACTCACTCCCAACTCTAGACCAGCTGGATCTGATTGGGGCACTATGTTGACAGTCCAGATGACCTTGGACTCATGATAATCTCACGATAATGATAAAAAACAAGCCCACAGTCTCTATGACAGATCTAACTATTCCAAAATTAAGAAGAAAACAGGTGGCACCCTGATTTCGGACCCCCCCCATTCCCTGAAAAGTTCTGATGACAACATGAATACCACTCCTCCCCCGCGCCCCTAAAACCAGTCCAGCTAAACATCCCAAACCCCTCTCCATCATTTGGCCACTGGATGAAATTTCTTGCCTGCTCCGAGAACTGTTTAGTCATTTGTAAATGGGTACTAAGTAGTAAAAAAACACTTACAGACTTGGTAACCCTAGGACTCTTTTTTTTTTTTTTTTAAATTTTTTTTTAGTTGTTGATGGATCTTTATTTTATTCATTTATTATTTGTATGTGGTGCTGAGGATCGAACCCAGTGCCTCACGCATGCTACGCAAGCGCTCTACCACTGAGCCACAGCCCCAGCCCCCTAGGACTCTTTTTAAAGCACCTGAAGTTCTCTTCGCTTGTGAGAAACACCCATTTATATCCCGAGGAAACTGGCTGCTGGTGGCAGATGTTTGGTCAAGCCTTGCAGCTTGGCTGTGGGTGGAGGGCCAAGCCCTTGAGAGCTCTCACATTTTCACCGCCCAGACAAGGAAGGGTAGCTGAGGAGTCTTCCGTGCACAGGTGGAGAGAGGGGTGGAGACAGGTGATGGGGGGGAGGGTAGGCCAGGCCCCTGGCCAGGACCAGGTTCCTGACTGGGGCGGGGCGAAGGGGCAGGGCCAGGAGGAGAAATGAAAGGGCTGGGTGTGTGTGTCCAGAGCCAGGGCCAGAGGCGGGCACAGCGCGCCTGCCCGGAGGAGGGGCTTCCGGAGGAGGGGCTTCCGGAGGAGGGGCTTTCGTGGGTGGGAGGGATGCAGAGGCGGGCGGCTGAGGAGGCAGGAAGTGCCCTCCAGAGCCCGGGGTGAGCAGCGGGTATGGGGTGTAGCCTTAGAAGAGGGTTGAGGTGTACTGTGGGAATTTATTTTTTGTTTTTTTAATACTTCTTATAGGTATTAAAAACGTTGCTCCTCAGGTAAATGTTATGTGACAAAACTAAATATTTACATATCCCGAACTTAGTTTAACTTTTAAAAAATGTTTTTGTGTATTATTATATATTTATGATACATTATAATTATATCTTTATTGGTGCATATTTATACATAGCAGTGGGGTTCATGTAGACATGATTATACATTCGTGGAATATAATTTGCTCTATTTCGGTCCCCAGTGCTTCCTCTTTTCTGCTCCTCCTGCCTAATCTTATTCCCTTTCTCCCCTTTAATGGTCTTCTTTCCAGTTTTTTTATTGTTTTTGTTAAAAGTCCGTTTTTTCTAAACAGTTGCCTGTGGAATGTTCATGTATGTCCGTAGTGTAATTTTATCAGTTTCATTGCACATTTCCTCCCTTTTCCAGCGCCTCCTCCTCAACCTCCTCACTATTCCACCGATCTTTTCCCAGTTTCTCAGAATCTGCACGGCCCCCTTACTTTGCTCAAGCTTTTGCATATGGGAGTAAACATTCCACCCGACCCTTGACATTCTGAGTTTTAGCTTATTTCACTTAGCATGATGTTCTCCATTTCCATCCATTTATCAGCAAATACCAGAATTTCATTTTTCCTTATGGCTAAGTGAAACTCGATTGTGTATATATACCACATTTTCTTAATCCACTCATCTGTTGAAGGTTACCTGGGCTGGTTCTATAACTTGACTATTGTGTATTGTGCTACTATAACATTGATGTGGCTATATTGCTATAGATATGCTGATTTTGTTTTTTTTGGGATAAGTACTGAGGAGTACTTTTTGGTTTGTTTGCTAAGTTTAATTTGGTCAGTTTCCTTTCAGTTGCTCTTCTAGAGAACTTCATCCATTTAGGGGCTTTGAATTTGTTTTTGAGCTCTGTTTATAATATACCTTTAAGTAGTTTTTGTAGTGCTGGCTTAGTGGTTATGAATTTCTCTAGTTTATTCTTATCATGGAAAGTTGTTATTTTGACTTTGATTCTGAAAGATAGCTTTGTTGGATATAGAAATATTGACTGGCTATTGTTTTATTTATGAGCTTGGCACATCGCACTTCAAACGCTCTTTTTAAAAATTGTTTTTAGTCATTGATGGATCTTTATTTTATTCATTTATTATGTATATGCGGTGCTGAGGATCGAACCCAGTGCCTCATGCATGCTAGGCAAGCGCTCTACCACTGAGCTACAGCCCCAGCCCCATTTCAAACCCTCTTTGATATTAGGATATGAGTTGTTAAATCTGACCTCTTGGTTTTTCACCAAGAAGTTGTTGGTAGCCTTTGGGGCATGGAGCCAAAGCTGGTTGTAGCAGCAGTCAGCTTCTTGACTCACAGTATAATAGGGTAGGAGACCGAGGAATATTGACAATCGTAATTTTGTCTGGACTGTCTAGGTCAACGCACTCCCTGAGTGGGGCTTGAACATAATTTTAAATGAGAAGTTCCGGCAGCTGGGGTTTAGTTCTTGCTTTAGTTTGGAACTTTGTTGGAAGGTATTTGAAATTAGACCACATCCCCTGTTTCTGGGCAGATGCTCAACTCTGCTGGACATCTGGGTCTGAGGACCTTCTGAAAATTCCACTCTTACCATGGGGGATCTAACTCTTTGCAGGTCTCACATAGTCTATCACCATGGATGTGCATCACCTGGGATCAGACCTGGAGTGGAGATGTGCTTGTCCAGCCAGTTGTTGGTTTCTTCCCAGTTTCTTGGTTGGGCCACCAGCACAAAGGGAACTCAAGCTTTTCTCCCCTGGGTTATCTCTATTCCTGGATTGCCCCAGGCATAGTCCTCTCTGTGCCTATTTCAGTTGTACTGTTCCAGGCACACTCTGACAGGTGACTGCTAGATCTAGGTAGCTACACCCTTTAGGAGCTCTCAGTTGCCATCCTCTGCAAGCTGCCATGCAGCCACTTGCAGGTAGTTCCCACCATGATTCTCCACTCATTGGCCAAGTGATTCCAATCGCTTTTCTATCAGCAGCTTCCCCCACTGTCTCTCAGTGGGTTAAGATTGGCCTTCCTCTTTATTCCACAGGTTCTTCTGTGTTGATTTTATTCACCCTACTTTCCTCTTTTGGCCTGTGTTACCCCTCGCTGCTGCAGTGGGCTGGAGGCACTGGCACTGCTGCCATCAGCTAAGCTGGCACAGCTCTAATGTATTTATTTTTTTATTTTATGTTCAAAGCTCTGACTTTCTGTGTCCCTATGCTCATTGTACTGTCCAATGTTGAATTTCAGTGAATTCCCTGTCACCCACATTGCTGAGCAGCAGGTGTATTGACCTGACCTGAGGAGCAATTGGAGACTGCACTCTTCCTCTCATCCGCCATCTTCCATCCTCCATATGATGTTTTTAACAAAAGGGTGTGCAGTTAAAAAGTATACAGTTAATTCCAAAGTGATAGAAGCCCCAAATCACATTTAGACTTTTCTCTTTCTTCTCTTTTCTTTCTTTCCTTCCTTCCTTCTTTCCTTTTCTTCTCCGCTTCCTCCTCCCCTTTCTTTTTTTTTCTCTGCTTTTTGTTTTTTGCAGTACTAGGGATTAAATCCAGGGGGGAGAGGCTCTACCACTGAGCTACATACCCAGTCCTTTTTATTTTGAGACAGGGTATCTTTAGGTTGTTCAGGCTGGCCTCCAGCTTGCAATTCTCCTGCCTTGGGCTCCCAAATCACTGATCTTACAGGCCCGTGTTACCATGCTTTGTTCTTTGTTTTTCTTCTTTTTACTCATAGTCTTCTTTAAAACATTTTTTTATTGATTCTGGGGATTAAACCAGGGCCTCATACATGCTAGGCAAGCACTCTCCCATTGAGCTCCCCATCCCCCTCTCCAGCCCTCCTCTAGATGGTTCTTAAAGATCAAACTTGTAGGGGTAGAATTCCTGAAAGTTGCTTTACTTGCTTTTTCACCCTTTGGTATTTAGGATTAAACCCACTGTGGTGCTTCTACCACTGAGATATATCCACAGCCCTTTTAAAAAATTATTTAAATTAAAAAAATTTTTTTTCAGACAAGGGTTTGCTAGGTTGCCTAGGCTGAGCTTGAACTTGCAATCCTCTTGTCTCAGCCTCCTAAGTCTCTGGGATTACAGGCATGTGTCACCATGCCTGGAAACACTTTGCTTTATAACAACCTCCTCTCATGAGAATGACAGCAGTCCCTTCTGAGGGGAATGTCCCATGCCCTAATTACCTTCTAGTATGACCCACTTCTTAAGCATCCACTAACTCTTGATCCTGTTGCATTGGGGATCAAGCCTCTATCACAGGATCCAGTTTTTCTATGTTCTAGTACATAGAAAAAAAATCATAGAATAGGTTAAAAGCTGCCCTAGGTGATATATAAATGAACGGGGCATGGTTGTATTCAATAAAACTATTTACAAACAGGTGGCCTATTGGTTTTTGCTTATTGACTTGCTATAGTTTGCCACTACCAGGTCTAGACTCTATGGTAATTTCTAAATTGTGTGTGTTGATAATCATCAGTGCATATTAAATGCTCGCTTTGTGTCAGGCACTGTGCACACGTATTACAGGTGTGGGCTCATTGATAGGTTAACTCTAGGAGGTAAGTACTTTGAACATTCAATTTATGGGCAAGGAAATGAAGATGTATCTCATAAGCAAACCTAGAACTTTATAGAGACTTCATTCTTAAATATTATATTCTCTTGGTCAAAAGAAGCTGTAAGTTTTGTAAATATGGCAGTATTTTTAATTTTTGTTCCACTACTCATTCTGGTACACTTGGAAACTTATTTCTTACCATTTCAGTTATCTGTATTGCTTCTTGAAACTGTGGTTTATTTTTTATGCAGTTTCTGCCAATGATGTTGATGTTTCTATTCTGCATCTTTAAATTTAAATAAAAATCATGATTGCCTATTTTGCATCGGATGCTTATCATGTAGTCTTAATCTTTACATAATATCCATGGCTTATAATAGCATATCTGTTTGTGACTATGAGCATAAAAGGTCTAATGACTTTGAAGAACACTTAAGCTCAATCTCCAGGAATTCATGAGATAAGTGCTTTTGGAACCACTCGACAAAACTGTAGTGGAAGATGCATTGACAAGATCACTTCTCTCTGCAGTAGAGTACTGAAGACAAAAGACCATCCTGGGGATTTAAGAAGGTTTTCTTTCTGTTCTTTTCAAGTATGCATGTGCCAGCTGACAAAACTGGAACAAATCAAATAGAGGGAAACAACTGACATCCCTTGTGAAAATCTTTTTTTTTTTTGTTCACCAAAACATGGTGGCCTCAATCTGAACTCCTGGTGAATCTCACAGGTGCAGTGATATCATGAGTCAAGCAAGCAATAAAAGTCATCAGGAAATAATTTTTACATACACTAAGATATATTGTCTTTTGAATTAGTGTTTTAATTATCAAAAAAGTAATCCAGCCATACAATATAAAACATAAAAAAAGGAATAGTCATTATTTAGAGGTTAAAGAATTTGCAGAGACTGCATGTAGAGTGCCATTGTAAAACTGATTTTTGATAGCTTGTTTTTTTTTTTTTGTTATTGGGGATTCAACTCAGGAGCACTCAACCACTGGACCACTGAGCCACATCCCCAGCCCTATTTTGTGTTTTATTTAGAGACAGGGTCTCATTGAGTTGCTTAGCTCCTCACCGTTGCTGAGGCTGGCTTTGATAGCTTGTTTTTTGATTGAAGTAGTTTAACCAAAGGCCTCAAGGAATACAATAAACTGTCTTATTTTTGTGCCAAACACTCTTGGTTGTAGCTGTGTTTTCCAGCACTATAAAAAATACTTGAGAAAATCAACTTGTAAAGAGAAAAGACTTTGGCTGATGGTTTCTGAAGTTCCAGTCCATGATCTGTTGGCACTGTTGCTTTGGACCCGTGGTGGCACCTTGTGGTGGCGCATTGTGGTGGTGCATTGTGGTGGGAGCACCTGGTAGAGCAAAGCCATTCATGGCTGGGATGTGAAAAAAGAGAGGAAGAGAAAGGGACTGGAGTCCTGCATCCCTGTTGAGGACATGTGTATCCCCATCACTGGAAAATTTCCCAGTAGGTCCCACCTCTTAAAGTTTCCACCGCTGGTCTGGGGACTAATCTTTTAATACATGGGCTTTTAGTGGACATTTAAGATCCAAACTGCAGCAGTAATTTTCAAGTAGTATCTCTTATTTTCCAATCAAAACAAACAAATAAAAAAATGTGCAGAATATAGAGCCTGCTAAGGCTCTGTCATAGAACAGGGCAGAGTCAGGTGAGTGTACGTTCCCTGAGAGTTTTTTCAGCTTCTTCTAAACCTGGATCAAGCAAATAGCTGATAGAAAAAAGGAAGTAATGCAAGGGAGAAGTTTCTGCCATTTCCCCCTCATTGCCTTTTTTATTCAATTAGAGCACATCTCCAAAATTGTGGGAGTTTTTTGAGCATTATAACCACTTCAGTTTTTGCATTTGTACAAAAATTTTACCCTGTTCTCTTTATGGCCTACATAGGTTTTACTACCAAAATTGACACTATCATTTTTGCCCACATGTAATTTGATCACTAAAATTAATACAATTCTTGTGAACATCAAAATAAAGAATCAGAATGTCAGAGGTGAAAGGAACTTTAGATTTTATTTAGGACAGAATTTCTCATCCTCAGCGCCAATGACATTTTTTTTAAATACTTCTATTTTCTCAGCAGTTTTATTCATGATTATTAGATAAACCACCAACACATTTCTTTGAAATAGTGAAGAATAAACAACTGGTGGATAGTCAGGCATACAAGGGAATACAAATGAGCTATAAAAATTTAGCTACCTATATAGAAAACAAAAATGGATAAATTTCAAAAGGATTAGGATAAATGAAATAACTTACATACTAAAGACAATATACTCGTATTACATATGAAATTCTAGAAAGAGTATGATTAGAATAATAGAAGATTAACCAGAGCTCAGGGGATAGAAGCAGGAGACTGCAGAGGGGTGGGGCAGAGTCCCAGTGGGTGAGGATAATGTTTTCACATTCTTATTTGTTGGATATACAAATGTGTACATTGTCAAAGCTCATCACGTTGTATGATTATAAATAGCACCACTGACATTTTGGAGTGGATCATTGCTTTTTGGGAGGTGGTAGCAGGGAGTGTGTGAAGCGGGAGGCAGTCCCTGTGAAGGCAGAATGACTTCACAGCATCCCTCATCTCTACCCACTGGGGCAAGTAGCATAGTTAAGTCTACAGCAGGGTCCTAGCTGTGATAATAAAAAGTGTCTCCAGATATTTCCATAAGCTCCCTGATGGTGGACAAAACCACCCTCAGCTGAAAACCTCAGATTTAATGCAACCTCTATTTTTGTAAAATGACGTCGATGTCCTACCCAGGTTTCCTGATTTAAAAGATATGTCCTCACTTAGTAGCATAGCCAGGTCCAGTGTGCTAGAGGTAAGAGAAAAGAAAGAATGGAATTATGAATATAATTTAAAGCCTAGCCTTAAATAGAAAGAGTAGACATAAAATCTTCACTTTATGAGCTTTTTGCTTGCTTGGTCCTTTCTGTGACTTTTAATTTTTTTTCTAGGGTCGTCAGATTGTGTTATGGATTCACTGCTACTCAAAAATCACTAAACACATTGTTTAATTCAGCTTATTACACATATATGGTGTGTATATAATTACATATACATGATGTGCATGTAATTATATATATATGATATTTATTACATATATATGATATGTCTGTATGTAATGTTACCCAGACTAGTCTTGATCAAGTGATTCTTCTTGCTCAGATACCTGAGTAGCTGGGATTACAGTGTGTGCCACTGTACATAGCTTATTTATTTATTTTTTAAAGCAAGAATTTCTTAGTGAAGCAAGCAGTGTGTTGATTCCTAATATATACTCCTATCTACTCACTGACCTGTAATGAAGAGTTCACAGACAAGCATTGATCTCTAGTCTCCTATTTAGAAGCACTAGCATATATGATCCTGGTCTCCGAGGGCCTCCCCATCCAGTGCTCTGCCTACTTATCTGCTTGAACATACCCCACCTTGCATTTCTGCCATATCTATAGAGAAAACTATTATTACCTTGGTTAAGTACATGCCATGCAAATAATTCTATATCAAGTCTCTTGAAATTTATATTTTGATCTTCACAAAAGTGTCCTAGTAAAAGAGACATTTTGAGACAAAGTCTTCTGATGAGAGCAGCAATTCTATTCAACACTGAAATATTCCAGATATGTAATCCATGTGAGAAGTGGGGAGACAGAAGGGATGGGGGTACTTCCAACAAGAGTGTTCAGGCAGAAAGATGTGTGCAGACTCCAAGACAAGAAAGAGCTTGGAGCTTTCCAGAGTGGGAAGAAGTTCACTGAATCTGAGGCTAAGTTCAAGGCAGAAATTGGAAGAGTAAGGAGAAGGCAGATGGTGGAGGACTTGTATGTTAAATTAAGTAGTTTTGATTTTATCACAAGGACATTGGAAAGCCAAGGCATAAAATGAACAGATTTAATAAAGATTATCTATCAGGTATCTATTTCTGTGATTTGAAGGTTTCCAAACTTTTTGTTCCTGAGTCATAGAACCTGCCCTAAAAATGACCTAGGAGAGAAAAGCTAAATAATAATTACAAGGATATTGAGACAATGTTATTTTCTAAATGTGTGTTTGTGGAATGTTAAGCTAAATGAAGATAAGTGTCAAATCACAATGTCATACATGATATTTTGTTCAGAGCCTAACGGCCAGGAAAAAGAAAATCTAGGAATATGACCAGATCTTTTAGGCAGGAGAGAAAAGAAGCAGTTTCTAAATTCAACTTAGATAGCTGGTGACCACATTAACTTTGCTTAGCATTTCAATAAATAACCTAAGCTCTGACTAGAGCATGCACATTTGGAAAATAGTCTCAGTTCTGGAGAAAGCTGATGCTGGTTCAATTTTTGTTCTGCTGATGGAACAATCTGTCCCTGTTATGGTGCCCTGCTCCCTCGACGAAATAGAAAGATTGCAAGCTGTACAGTTGGGAAACCAACAAAGTCAAGCTGTCCTGACTTTTCTAGTTTAGCCTTTGGATTGTCAACTTAGCCATAAACTGGGACATGTTTAACACAGGAGGAGGTCCATATTGCTACCCCCAAAATGTGGAATGCTTATTACTTTTTCCAGATTTAATTAAACATATGATTGTTCTATGTAATAGGAAGAGAGTGTGGCCAGTGAATCAGAGGATGACTAAAATAATACCATGGTGCCCTTTGATGTAAAACCATAGCGTTTATGTAATGGTGGGATCTGGCAAAAATAACTCTTGTCATTGTTTGACTTTTAAAGGGTAAGTCCTAAAGTTTGACTCCTTTCTACTGTACTTTATGTGGATAACCAATATGATGAGATTATTAGCAGTAAATCAATTTAGGACTTCCTCCTGAAGCCATCAGACAAAATTCTTTTTTCATATCTTGAGCTAATAAACCAGAATCTAGTATTTTATGCATGTTACTCCTCAGACTTTGAAAAGCAGGAAATATTTTATTGTAATTTAGAAAAAAATGTTCTTTGAAGGATCATTTTTGGACAAGTATATGGTAGGAGTACTATTCAGAAAATTTAAAAATAAATGTTAAGTATTTGGCACAATATTTTGAGATGCTTTCGTTAAACTCAAAGAACTTATGTGAATTTTCACATTAAAATATCAAATTCCTTTCAAATAAGACTTTAGGGAAAATTATCTTGATCACATTGGGTTTGGTAATAATGCCATTTATTCAATGTGCTTTATTCCCTGTTTTTAAAAGTACTAATTTTGATTCTGAGAAAATTAAGAAAGGCAGTGTGCTAAAGGCAATTTTCCTTTTATGCAAAAAATAAAAGCCTTACTAATTTTTGAACTTGGTTTTGCATTACAAGTGTGAAGTTTTTTTCAAGACCTGCACATTTTGTTTTTCTGTTTTGGAGAGTAAGGGGGTTGTTGTTAAGCCACAATTGGAACTTTGAACAATATTACAGTCCTTTTACACTGTTCTTGAATATAATAGGGCGAATTTCTGCACTTGGAATAGAACAAAGAGATTGTAAGTGTAAAAGTATCAGGGCAGAAATATTATAATGGCATTCTTCTGAACTGTGCTAAATGAAGAATGGAGGAATCAGGAATGGAAGAGACATATCTTTTAAAATTGGCTAGAAAGAGAATGCTTATCCTGAGAAAAACTGGTGGACTTGAGTGTTTAGAATTAGCTACCTTTTCCGGGGACAAAGGAATTTATTTGATTTGTTATTCATGCTTACTCTTATATCAATGGATAGTCTCTATATCCTACCAGCTATTTGTTCTTCAGAGGGACATCCAGTGATTTGTTTGTTTATTTTGCTTGATCATCAGGTTGAGCACTAGATGTGCATCGTTTAGGTAGACTAATAGTAGTAGTTAGAAAATCCAGGCAATTGTCTTCCCCAAGCTGAAATATTTTGGTCATCGTCTTTTGATTTTTGTATTGTGCTGAACTAGGAATATCAATTCTGATTCTATCAGTATTTAACATTCCTCCACATGGTCAGGTCTATGGGCTTTTTTCATTCTCATTCTGTTTTCTACTCCAATAGGTACTTCAGATTCCTGGCAATCAATGTTTTGGCATGTTTTTTCTTTCTTTCCATTTCTCTGGCATCTCCCAGTTTTCAGTGTGTGTTATGTATAGTGAGTGCTGAATTAGCAACCTCTATACTGCGGACATGATCCTTCCTGTCTCTAGGCCCATCCTGACTGGACTGGAATATGAGGGATGGACTCAAGCAGTATATCACAGTGGGGGTTATCATAGATTGGGTTCTGTGCAAACAGACCTGAGGGTGAGTTGAGAGGAGAATTGGGAGCATTCACAGGAGATAACTTCTCTGACGAAGTTGGGAGGACTGGACAGGGCAGACGGAGAAGCTTTCCTGTAATAGGATAACTTAGGCCTTTCAGTCAACCTTACAGGAAGCTATAGGGATGAGAAGGTCCTGTAGAATTGTCTCAAGTTGAAGTCAAAGAATCAGTTCTTTGTTTCCTGTATCAGCTAACTGTCACCATTGGTACCTCCTGGGTGGAAAAAGAACCTTGGGCAAGGCCGTTCTAGGTAGCTATGCCTGACCAGGAACACAACTGTGATCCACAAGCTAATGGTATTCCCAGTAACTGAGTGGGTGCATTGGACTTGAAGAAGGGATAGAGCACCAGTTTCTGCTTCTGGTATTTTGGGAACAGCAATTCTTTGCTATGTGGAAATAAGCAGGCATTATAGGCATATAGCATGCCTGGACCCCACCTACTGGACCATCAAACATGCTCTCACATTTTCAAATAACTTTTCAAACCCTGGTTGAGAAATACTGGGTGAAGGGTGGCTTATGTCTGCTATGGCTCTAATATTGTTTCTGGGGGAGCAAGTATAGTGTGGATTTGACAACCGAGTGATAAACTCATTGTGACTCAAATAACGCTGTGCTAATCCTAATCCTAGCTGAATATAAATAGTTATGTGGAATTACATGTCAGAGGACATGAAGATTTTAAAGAGTGTTGTGGGTGTTGCCCCATAGAGCAACTGGACCAATTTATATTCTCAGTAGCAATCAGTCATGTTTTTTTAAAAAAAACTTTTATCTGTATTAACTTGAATCTCTGTAAATTTCACTAATACTGTGAATGAGGTCCACGAAGGTAGATTAGGAAGGGAGATGTGTATAACACAAGTTATGCTGCTGTGCCTGTTTTTATCTAGTTTCACTAATGCTTCCAAGAACTGCTCTGACATCATGAAAAACAGCCAGGCAAAAGAGAGCAGGAAAATTGCTTGGCACTTTATCTATAATTCATATTTAAGAAAATTATTGTGACTCAAAGCACTTACAAGATAAGCAATTATTGGAAAGAACATAGAAATATTTTAAATTTTTACTATGCCATTCAAACTCTCTTGGAGGTAACCCCTTATTCCAACTTAATAAGTTTAGACTAGTTCAGTTTTATCCTTTTAATATCTACTAACAGTTCAAAAAGAAATGTCTGCTGTTAGCTTAGTCTTGTTCCCAAGGGCCAGCTGGTGGTGGGTTTGGCACCTTCTCTAGAGAAAGACTCAATGATTGTAGAGACTAAAATAACAAACTTGTTTTGAGACTGAGTGCTTCCAGAACATGATTGGAGACTTAAAAATTAATTGCCAAAGTATCCAGCTACCATCTATGAACAGAAGAATCTGTAGTCTTCCACATTTACACAAAATTCTTGATGTGGTTAATTTCAGGATTCTTTATTTCTTCTTGTTTATTCTTCTTTTCTGTAATTATGATTTTCCCAGTAAACAATCTCTCATCTCATTTTAGAGTTAATAGACACCGTCATATTTTTCTGCATTGCTACAAAATGACAGCCAATCAGCAGCATCCATTAGTTACCAACGTTGAGTTGCCCATATTTCTTTAAAAACAAATTGACCTAGGAAAAGGCTTATAATTTCACTTTGGAAATCCTTTATATTGTATTAGCTGTATCTCTTGATATTAGATCTTTAGAAATAACTAATCAATTATTTTCAATATGAAAAAATATTAAGAAGATTGGTATATTTTTCTGTAACAGCAAAAACCAATATTATCCTATAAAAACAGATTGGTTTTCTATAATTAATGCTTATGGGCCTATTAAAAAGATGGATGTTTTAATCTAAATTCTTTGCTTGTAAGTTTAAATAATTATTACAAGAGTAGAACACATATACTAAGGAAAAATCAGGAAATATGGAAATAAGGAAGAAAAAATATTTGTAGACAATCAAGCTAACCTGAAATTTATATTCCCTGTTCTTTTCTTTTTTTGTGTACATGTTTCCACTTTAAAAAATTGTATTATGAAAACTCTTATGAAATTGTATGCAAAATTGATATGCCATAAATAATTATACCATAACCTGTTATAATTAATGTCATGACAGCTGTCTAATTATCAATTTACTTTATTTTTCCAAAAAAAATGAATATATTTCATAATATGGAAACATCATAATTTGACCAGTGAACTGAAGAATATTTATATTGTTTAAAAGACGTCTTTTAAAAGTATTTTTCCATAAATATCTTTGTACACAACTCATTGAGTGCTTGCTAGACTACATATTTAGAAACTTTCCCAGCAGTAGATGGCTATGTTTGAAGGCACACATATTTTGTGTTTGATACAGATTGTTACATTTCCTTTTCAGAAGAATTATACCAGTTTACTGTCTCCAGTAACCAACCAGGAGAACCCATCCTCCTAGCACTGAACATTAATAGTCATACTGATTTTTAGACAGGGTAAGTGAAACATATGAGCATTGTTTTGTTATTTATTTGTCAGTGATATTGAGCATCTTTAAGTTACTGGTCATTTACATTTCTTTTATGAATTGTCTCTATGTCTTTTGATCCTTTTAAACCTTCTTGAAGGTTTAACAGCTCTCGATAGTGGTTAAAGATATTAGCTCTTTGTTACATGTGCTGCAAATATTTTCCTAAATGACTTCATTTCTTTTAACTTTATTATGATGTATTTCCTTGAGCAAAAGTTATAACTTTAAATGTCAAATCTTTAAAAAATTTTTCCTGTATGATTTCTGGGTTTTAAGTCATGCTTATAATAGTATCAAGATGAAAGAAAATATTCTAATTTTGAAAATATTGGATATTTATACATAAAATTTTATTTCCTGTGGAGTTTATTTATGTGTGTTTTGTTTATCTTGTGTGTTATGATATGAGGTAGGATATCTTTCCCAAATGGAGGTTATTGTCTCAATTATTTTATAATTTATTTCCATTTACTTAGAAATTATTTTTTTCTTATCTACTTAGTTCATTCTCTGTTGATATTTTTGGATTATTTACTCTCCTCCATATATGTATGTGTAAATATACATGAATAAGAATATATACATATAAATAAATATCTATATTTGCAGTGGATTAAAGGAAGATAACATAGTGTCTAGGATTCATTGCCCTCTGCTGTCTGCTATTGCATTTACTTTTGGTTCTGATATGCTGCCAGGCTCTGTGCCTGCCATTTGTTATCTGTAACTGGGGAAACTCCTTAACACCTTTGACTTATGGATCCTGCAGTTGTAGAATATAAATACTAATAGTTAATGATAGAACCACCTCAACTGGATTGTTGTATCTGACATATTGGCTATTATTAGAACTGAGTTTTCCTATGGACTAATTTTCCACCTAGCAGTCAGAAAAATTCCACAGTGGTCACTCTGGACTGTCTTCAGAACCCATGACAGCAAGATGTGCAGAGCACCTGCCTACTTTTTGTCTTTGCCTTCTGATATAATGACCCCCATAGCCTTTTTAAAGTCAAAGTTAATAATAAATATCATAAACACACGTTAGCCCATACAATCCTTGAATAACACACATTAGCCCATACAATCCTTCTGGAAGATAGACTTTAGAATCTATATCTGTAGTTCAAAATCAAAACCAAAGCTCAACAAACAAAGAAGTAACTAGAAGAATAAAATCCAGAGGATTTGAAAGATTATATAGCTAACATATCTAGGAAAGATATCAGTCAGGATTCTAATTCAGGTTTTTGACTTCATGAAGTTCTTCAAATAGTGAAACTTTTCAACATTTTATCCTCTGGGTAGTTGGCCTTTTGTCGTGAGGTAAAAAAGCATGCATTTAAATGTTTAAAAACTATGTTATCATTTCTATTCTTCTCCATTGTAAATTTGGAAGCCAAGATATAAACTTGGTAAACATACCTAGACTTCTTGCCCATTGTTGCAGTGATTTATTTCTTATATTCTTTTGGGGATTGGCTATAATTCCTGTTAATCTTTGAAAAGCCTGAAAACTTAACCAGCATCTTTAAATACTTTCCTTTTTCTTGGAAATATCTGGCAGTCAGGTCTTTCCCCACTGGTGAAGATCAAAATACAACCACTTAGAATTGAGTTTTGTGCATGATGAGAGATAAGGGTTTAGTTTCATTTTGTTGCATATAGATTTCCAGTTTTCCAAGCTCCATTTGTTGAAGAGGCTATCTTTTCTCCAATGTATGTGTTTGGCACCTTTCTCTAGTATAAGATAACTATATTTAAGTGTGTTTGTCTCTGTGTCTTCTATACTGTACCATTGGTCTACATGTCTATTTTGGTGCCAGTACCATGCTGTTTTTGTTACTATAGCTTTGTAGTATAGTTTAAGGTCTGGTATTGTGATGCCTCCTGCTTCACTCTTCTTGCTAAGAATTGCTTTGGCTATTCTGGGTCTCTTATTCTTCCAAATGAATTTCATGATTGTCTTTTCTATTTTTATAAGGAATGATGTTGGGATTTTAATTGGAATTATATTGAATCTGTATAGTGCTTTGGGTAGTATGGCCACTTTGACAATATTGATTCTGCCTATTCAGGAGCATGGGAGATTTTTCCATCTTCTAAGATCTTGTTCAATTTCTTTCTTTGGTGTCCTGCAGTTTTCATTGTAGAGATCTTTCACCTCTTTTGTTAAATTGATTCCCAATTATTTCATTTTATTTTTTTGAGGCTATTTTAAGTGGGGTAGTTTAAAATTCAACTCAAAGTGGATCAAGCACCTGGGAATTAGACCAGAGACCCTATGCCTAACCGAAGAAAAAGTAGGCCCAAATCTTCATCATATTGGATTAGGACCTTACTTCCTTAACAAGACTCCTATAATGCAAGAAGTAAAATCAAGAATCAATAAATGGGATGGATTCAAACTAAAAAGCTTCTTCTCAGCAAAAAAAACAATCAATAAAGTGAACAGAGAGCCCACATTCTGGAAACAAATTTTTGCCACACGCACATCTGATAGAGCACTAATCTCCAGGATATATAAAGAACTCAAAAAACTCAGCACATAAAAACAAGAACAAAAACAAAAACAAAAAAGCAAAAAACAAAAACAAACCACCCAATCAATAAATGAGCTAAGGAGCTGAACAGACACTTCTTAGAAGAAGATATACAGTTGATCAACAGACATATGAAAAAATGTCCAACATCTCTAGCAATTAGAGAAATGCAAATCAAAACTAAGATTTCATCTCACACCAGTCAGGATGGCATTTATCAAGAATACAAACAACAATAAGTGTTGGCAAGGTTGTGAGGGAAAAGGCATGCTCTTACATTGCTGGTGGGACTGCAAATTGGTGCAATCAATCTGGAAAGCAGTATGGAGATTCCTTAGAAAACTTGGAGTGGAACCACCATTTGACCCAGCTATCTCACTCCTTGGTCTATACCTAAAGGACTTAAAAACAGCATACTACAGTGATGCAGCCACTTCGATGTTTATAGCAGCTCAATTCACAATAGCTAAACTGTGGAACCAACCTAGATTCGCTTCAATAGGTGAATGGATAAAGAAGCTGTGGTATATATACACAATGGAATATTACTCAGCAATAAAATAGAATAAAGTTATGGCATTTGCAGGTAAGTAGATGGAGTTGGAGAACATGATGCTAAGCGAAGTAAGCCAATCCCTCAAAACCAAATGCTGAATGTTCTGTCTGATAAGTGGACGCTGATCTATAATGAAGGAGAGGACACAAGAAGAATGGAGGAACTTTGGTCAAAGGGGAGAGAGGGAGGAGGGGGCATGAGGACAGTAAAGATGGTGGAATGAGATGGACATCATAGTCCTAGCTTCATGTATGACTGCATATATGATGTGATTCTACATCATGTACAACTAGAGAAATGAAAAGTTGTGCTCCATCTGTGTACAGTGAATCAAAATGCATTTTGCTATCATATATACTTAAGTAGAATAAATAAAGAAAAATCTGCCATCCTGTTATCCCTGCCCTCCCTCTAGATTTTTTCTGCATAATTCAGAAACATCCCTATGTGTTCCATGTTATAATAAAATCTAAATATTTTCAAACATAAAAAAATAAAACCACTTAGAATATGGAATGCTCAAAAGTTTCTCTGACTTTATTTCAACCTTGATGACATTCCTTCTTGTTTTATTATCAGTTTGGTATGAAGAGTTCAACTACAATAAATTGCCAGATGTAAGCAATATAGTAATCGCTCGAAAAGTGAAAACTTGGAGGCTTCTGCATTTGGACTAAACTGGTTGCTAGCAACCTTTGCATTTTTAGAAAAATTTCAAGACACTTAAGTCTTGCTCTTTAGTTTTCTGATCCATTGCTCTATTCTGTAAGTCACAAGTATTTACAGTTTTAGTAAGTTCTGTTGACCAAAAAAAAAAACAACAAAAAACAAAAAAACCAGTAACAACAGATGAATACATATATGTTCATTCCAAAGTCCAAGATTCCTGAAATCTTTTTTAGCGTCCCCAGGTTGATATAATATTGAAAAGTTACAAGTCAGTGTTGTTGATGAATTATGACCAAGGTCATGGAAAACACATTGCTTTTTCTAGCGGTTGCATGATTATCAGGCCTTTGATGATAAATCTGCACCCACTGAAAATGCAGTTAACTTACCTTGGTGGTTTTGATTTATTAGCCTTGCGGTGGACAAGGTTGCCCATTTGTTAGTGCTTGTTTTATATTTGAATGTCTTGGAAGCATATAAATTTGAGGCATAGCTTAAAGTTGATTTAGGTATTTCATATTTCACAGAAAACACCTGATGAGAGTTTGGCTTCTGATAGTTCAATTGTGATACTGTATAGTTTTTAACATAGCAAGGACATCTCGTTTGCATTTTAGATCATCTCTCTTCAGGAATGGGGTGGAGGTTTCAAAGAACTATTAAAACCAGGAAAATTACTACTGAATCAGCTTCATTTGGGGAATAAAAGTTAAATGGTTTAAATAGAGGACACTGAAGAACAAGTGATTGATAAAGTGTATTGTTTATCTTCTCTTTGAGCTTTTCTTAAAAAGGGACACGTGACCCTGAAGGCTTTTATTAAAAATTATGGGTAATTTTAATTGTACTGAATCCTCTATCGTTGGTCTAGAGTCATCAAGAATATTCTTTTTTTTTTTTTGGTACTGGAGATTGAACTCAGGGGCACTCAACCACTGAGCCACACCCCCAGCCCTATTTTGTGTTTTATGTAGAGACAGGGTCTCACTGAGTTGCTTAGCACCTCACCGTTGCTGAGGCTGGCTTTGAACTTGCGATTCTCCTGTCTCAGCCTCCCTAAGTGCTGGGATTACAGGCTTGCGCACCATGCCTGGCAAGAATATTCTTAAAAGAAAGAGTGCCACTAGAATGAAAGCTTAATGAACATGGTCTTTGAGCACCAAAATGTGCAAGTGCCAGAATTAGGTTGACCATGGAAACACTTATGTGTCAGCCCAAGCTTTCCTTTCTCCCTCATTATTGCAACCCATGGCAATAATGAGGTGTTTAGCATCATTCCTGGCTCCTGTCCACTAGGCACCTGGAGCACTACCACCAGTTTTGACAACCAAAACTGTATCCAGGTTTATTCGTCAGCTTTCCATGGCTGGGACAAGGACAATTTAGAGGAGGAAAAGTCTACTCTGGGCTCATGCTTTTAGAGATTTCAGTCCATGGTTTTCTGACTTATTTTTCTGAGCCTCAGCTGAGGAAGAACATCATGGTGGAAGAGTGTGGTGGAAGAAAGCTCCTCAGCTCATAAGAGCCAGGAATCAGAGGTAGTGAGTGCAATAAGCCAGGGACCAAACAGATAATCCATAAGGCACACCTCCCACATTGACCCACTTCCTCCAGCCATGCCCCATCTGCCTACACTTACCATCCAGGTAGTACACTAAAATTCTTAATCCATCAAATGTATCAATCCACTGATTAGATCACAGCTCTCATAATCTAATAATTCCACCTCTGAACATTCCTGCATTAACACAGGAACTTTTGGGGGACAACTAATGTCCAAACCATAATACTGGGTATTGCCAAATTTCTCTGGGGGTAGTTGGGTGAAAGCACTTCTAATTATCATTGCTATATAATAATGATACTGGAAACAGAGTGACCAACAACAAGGTGTCCATCTTGAAGACATCACAGTTTGTACATTAAATAAGGTGCAAATTGTGTTATTTAACCCACTTGACACCAAGTGGAGTCTCACTGAGCTAAGTCTTGCAAGTTTAAACCAGAGAGGGTTTATATTGGATAGTTTGGTGTTATATCTTAATACAGCATGGAGAATTATCAAATCTTTTGATGTGATTTACTCCTTAACATTTATGAGTACTTCAGTTTTTAATCATGCATGGACAACTATAGTTTTATATGCAATGCTAAATATTTTAAGAAATAAGAAGAAATAAAGAATGCTCATCCTCTAGTCAACCTGTTTTTTGGTTCTTTTAAGTCTTACATGTTAAAAGTAGAGTCTTGGTTCTTTAAGACTCTTTTTTTTTTGGTACCTGGGATTGAACTCAGGGGTACTCTACCACTGAGCCGCATCCCCAGCCCTATTTTGTGTTTTATGTAGAGTGATCTGTGGTCAGGTTGGGTGTTCCTCACAGGGGAGCCCAGCTCAGAATAGAGTTGAACTCTGGAATAGGAGAACTCTCCTTGTTAGAGGTAGTGTGATTGTAATCAGCTGATTATCCATCATCTAATGCATCACAAAGAAATATTCCGATTCTAGAATTCTTTTGGTGCCCAATGAAGACAGGCATGCGTGAGAATTAAGTAGACTAAGGTTAGAAAGAGAAAACTATTTGAATTATTTGTGACTTATTTGGAATTGGTCTTAAAAATTTAAGACAATTTAAAGTTGGATAATTAAAGATTTAAAACGTTTAAAGGAAAAATTCAGGCTTAGATAACTCTTAAACAATTCAGATCATGATGATTTTGGGGAATTGAATTTGTTCCTGGAAGTTCTGTTGGAGCTAAGGCAAAAAGGTAAGTAAGAAGTATTACTTGGCTTTAGTAGTATTCATAACCTGGTTTTCATTTATTTTTTATTTTTTGTGGATACTAGGTGTTGAACCAAGGGCCTGGTACATGCTAGGTAAGCACTATACTACTGAACTACATTCCCAGCCCTTTAAAAGATTTTTATTTTGACATATGGTCTCGCTAAACTGCCTGGCTGGCCTCAGTCCCCTGAGTAGCTGGCATTACAGATGTATGCCACTGCACCTGGCTCATAATTTGTTTTCTAAAAAAGCCCTCAAAACTTTCTTCAAAGCACACTTTTCTTCTCATGGAAAAAGATATGATTTTTTTTTTTTTTTTTTTAGAATTTGACAACATTATGTTTATGAAGTTTTTTGCTTATAGATGTTAAGGTGCCACGTCTGTCTGTCTATCTACGTATCTATCTATCTATCAATCATTTATCTATATATAGATAGATATTATCTGGACAATATTTTCTGTTTTACAGGATATGAGAATATTGTCCATTAGCTCTTAGGATTCAGTGCCTTCTGGGAAGGAAAGCAATGACTTCAGAGTGAAAAATTTAAGGTGGAGGTTAACTAATTTACCACATTGTCTATATAAATCAAAGTCCCCTTGGTTGACGTCCTATTTTAAGTCCCATTGCACTGTCATGCACCCTGAATTATAAACTATTTCCATCTAGTTTTGTGAGTTGATTTACTTATTTGGGCTACTTAAATTTTTCTTTTTAATGATTGAAATATTTTGCCAGATTAAATATTTTTTAGGACTTTTGCTCACATGTTAATAACTGTTGTCAAGAGAGACCACTTCTTTTAGAGGCTTCTTACAGGAGGATAAAATCATGCCTGCTTCAAAGAATGAGATAGTCTCTTGTTTTCTTTCTAAAATCAACTGTCACTAAATTATGTTGTTTAAAAGACAGATTTTTAGAGTGCTCTTGGACACATTTAATCTCTTTAGACTGAATTAGAGATTAAATGTGACATTAGAAAAGTCATAGACTTTAGGTTTATATGTAATTTGTATTCCAAAGGGGTAATATGTAAGATCTTTGTCAGCATTATATGGTTTTCACTTTTGATGGTCTCTGTCCTTTGGCCAAATGTTAATGATAGACCCAAGAGATAGATCAAAGAAATTATTCAGAGGAATTATTCTCAACTGTTCCTAAGTGAGATGGAATAGAGGTGAATGGTGATTTTGGAATAATTTTTCTGGGCACCTGATTGATATTTGCCATTTGTTATGAAAAAAGTTGTTATAGAAATCTGAAAACATACTACAAAAATCAGTGTATTCTTTTGGGGTGATTAAATGTAGATACACCACCTTGTCAATTTCGACTTAATTAAGATAATTAGCTTGATAAAAACTGTTTCAGAACAGACCATGAAAACAATTCTGATGGTAAGAGATCATTTTCTAGAGCTGTGTACAATATAGCATGACTAATTTTATGTTTTCAAGGGGAGGAAATTACAGGTCTCCAACATGATTTTTAATATGGAACTATCAACATAAATTATTGTTTGAGATGAGATTACTTGACCAGTATCTGATGGAAATTTGAACTTAAGTGTTTCCTCTTAGAATGTCTTGTTCGCTCACATTGCAGAGAAGCTGCCTGTCTGCTTTCTTGGTTTCATGCCACGGAGCAGCCAGGAATGGCACCTTCTTTATTCCACCACCTTGGATCTCCTCATATCTTGTAATTTTAAAACATAATTCTTTATATCTGAGAAGGTTGGTAGTGTGCACAGGTTCTATTCTCCTGAGTCTTGAAGAACCTAGGACGTACATTACACTTGATTTTTGGTATCTCAAGCTTATCAAGAGAGTCTCGTTTATTTTTAGAAATGTAAAAGAATTCAGAAGATTGTTTTCAGCAGCTCCTATCATTCAGGCAACTCCTTCGTGAAGCTCGGGATCTCAGCATGTTCCTAATGAACTGCAGATTTCCAATTCTTGGGAGGTTTGTAATAAAGCTTTGAGATTCTATAAATGGATCAGAGCAGGTTTTGTACTTTATCAAGTTGTGAGAAAATCCAAGAGGCAGTCTGTTAAAGACTGTAAAATAATAATTTTGGTACTTGCTGGTCCCTTTGTTTTTCTAGTGAAATGACATTGTTCTGGACTAACCAATAAAAGAGCTCTTTAAAGGCATTTCTTTTTGGTCGATGGGTCAGTTGTTCCGTCTCACTCTGAAGATGCTTGGATTAAAACAAGATTCTAGTAATTTGAGTAAGTGAACACTTTTAGGTATCCGGGCATTTCTCAAATAGCTTTTATTCCACCCTCCTTATTTTAGGTTTCTATCTGCCTACCGACCTCTATTTCCCAGGTCTAGAGAAACTGGTGTTGCAAGTTTCTGGGTGTTTGGGGGACTCTCTTGTATAACTAGTTAGTTGACTTTTCTCACTGCCTGCTTAAGGTGGAGCTTTCTTGGGTTTAGTAATTCAGTTACTTTTTAATCCACCTGCTTTCTGGCTTTCAAAAATGTAGTCACCATTGTCTCCTCTACTGTTCTTCCAATTCTTGCCAGATCACGCTTTTGAAAAAAAAAAAACCACCCAAATTAAATGTGTTTGTTCAATATCTTACATTACCCTGAACACCCTTTGATGTAACTTTGAGTTGGAAACTCAGTTTCTTTCAGAAGCCAGATATGAAGCTCATGGTGCCACCAGAGTATTTAGAAAGGTTACTTAGACGAGAAGAGAGATTTTTTTTTTTTAAGTTAGAAGAAAAACAGTTAAACTTTTTTTCCCCTTTGAAGTATAGATATCACAAATAAGAAGCCTTTCTTGCTTATAGTAACTTTTATCCAGAACCCACTCCTCATGTAAATTTTGAAAATTAAGATGAAGTGTAATCTTTCAGTGCAGTGAAAAAGTTCACCAGAGGTTAAGTATGGTCTGATAAGATGCTTAGAATTCTGAGATATTAATATAATTGAGTGATAACCAGGGATAGATTGTTGATTTTCATAATTATTACAACAGAGTGAAATACTGTAGAACCTTTTATCATGACCAGAGAGGCATGTGTCATTATCTGGGGAGAACAAAATTTATAATTAGCCAGAATAGAGGATTCACTTCAATTTTTGTCAATCAAACAAGAGGCAAACCAAAAAGAGTTCCTTCTCTCTGCATTTTCTGCTTGAGATAAGGCAGAAACAAATGGCTGGCCAATCAAACCAGGAAGTTAGTTGTAATTACTCTGGGCTATTTTACCAATGAGGATATATCAGCATTTTAATTAACCAATATTATTTCAAAATGGTTAGATGATATGAAGCTAAATTTTAAGAGGATACTCTGTAAATACTATTTGAGGAATAGGGGTTTTGCTGTTAAAGTGTGTGTGTGTGTGTGTGTGTGTGTGTGTGTGTAATGCCAAAGGTAGAAACGTCATGAAAGAATGAGCTTGAGTATGAAGCTTGCAGAGGCTCCTTTTCCTTTATATTCTCATTTGCATCTTTGTAACATAGGGTTATATCATGTATTTCTGGTGCTCATTTCCCTCCTCCAATTAAAAGTTAAAAACATGCAATTAATCTAAAAAGGATATCTGTGGGGTCACTTCAACACAACAAAGGATTTACCCTTTGTCCTATTGATATTTGGTATTTGAGAATGGCTCTTGGGAATTTGGCTCCAAGTTAAAAGAAGCATTTATATTTCTCAGTTCACTCAGAAGAGTAATAAACCATACTTTGACTTCTGAAGTCCGTTTCAAAGTCAAATGCCTTCCTTTGAGAGTACTTTCCTGCTCACTTATAAAACCAGAAAAGGGCAATTCAGTCAATGCTTTATTCTCTTAGTTAGGAATGGAGGCTGAGTACTGGCCACCAACAGGGCTAATTTAAGAGACCCTCAAAAGGCCCTTCTATCAAAACATATCTCCCTGAATGAAGCCCATATATTTCTCTTTACTTTTTGGAACTGTTTGAAATTCTGCCTATTACAAATTCACTTACATTACAGTGTCCTCTTTAAAAAAAAAAAAAAAGTATCCCAGGGAGGGTTAAGTAGTCTATTAATCAATCATTCACGGTCCAATGTGGCTTAGTTTAATTAAATTGCTTTCCTACAGTTAATGGATGTTTTGATGAGGGTCAGGAAAAGAGAAAGGAGAAGTAATTTAGTCCCAGGGGTTCTTCAGTGTAAGGCAAGGCTAAGCAGAAAGCAGGGAGGTGGGCTCCCTATTGACATCTAAAGGATAGCACAGAGGGCTCTGGATACCTGGGACCAGGGCGGAGGAGAAACAAGACTTAGGAGAAGAGTGAGAAAAGGGAATTGGGCAAATGCCAAAGGCAAACTTGGCAATGTTTAGGCCAGTCCTTTCTCTGTCATAAAAACCCTTAATTTAATACTGTTGGCCACTGTGCAAAAGAGTTTTGTATTTCTTTTTGGAATTTGTGTTGTATTTTGTTTAATGCACATCTTAATATTTTGGGAAGGAGAATATAGACTCTAAGAAACAAACAATTTGTGTTAGGGTGATGCCATAAACATATATGGTGCTATTATATTCACTAAGCAATGAATAAATAATCAGGATAATGAGATTAGTTTTTTTCACAAGCAAGATGGAGCATCAGAATTATTCAGTAAAACATCTGAAACTCTTGTTTTTGGTACTGGAGATTAAACTCAGGGGCACTCGACCACTGAGCCACATCCACAGCCCTATTTTGTGTTTTATGTAGAGACAGGGTCTCACTGAGTTGCTTAGCACCTTGCCGTTGCTGGGGCTGGCTTTGAACTGGTGATTTTCCTGTCTCAGCCTCCCTAAATGCTGGGATTACAGGCTTGCACCACCACACCTGGCTAGATCTGAAACTCTTGATTGAGGGAAATCACTGGATTGCTTTCAGAGATGTGACTTTTGTCTTTGTTTTTGCTACATGGCAAGGATAATGTAATGTAGTTATGTCTGGTAGGCTTGAAGAATACTTTAACTTATGCAATTTTTAAAAGCTTGCTCTAAATTGTAAAGCCTTTAATCTACTTAGAAATCATTAAGCTTATTTTTCTATATAACAGCATTTAGGAATAGGAAAGCCAGCTAAGTTAATCATAACACCAATGGGAGGTTGGCAGCTATAGTAGAGTTCAGGCACCACCTACCACCTCGAGTGTTCACCTTAATTGCAGTTTTATCACCTAATACGAAAGAAGTGATGTCATTCATACAAGCTTGGTAAAATCGGAAGTCACCACTTTGTATGTAATAGCTATGTTGACCCTATGATTTATCACCTTTTCCAAATCTAGGCAGTTTTAAGAGCATTCAATAAATGGTATATACAAAATAATTAAAATTACTTAATTTAAAAAATCTGTATGTGTTGATCCATAAACTGGCTTCTTATGTTGGTATGAGGACTTCCCAACATTCTAATACCTATGAGGAGAAAAAGGTTAGCAGCTAGGTAAATAACTGGAGAGAAAGAGAGAGGGGGAGAAAGAAAAACAAGAAGTTAATTAGACACTAGGTATTTACAAGGGGAAACAGATAACTGAGGATCCTTATCTATGAAATATTCTCAGCAGAATATATCTAATCTGTCCGAGTTGCCTGTGGTCACCAACTATAGATTTGAAAGATTTCTGGAGCATATCCTGATGGAAAATGTCAATGTAATTATCAGAATATGAAATGGAAATGCTTTATGATCAAAATGGCTCTAAGCAGTGGGTCCCCTGCGTCACTTTGATAATGCCTGTGTTAGGCTTGACCAGAGTGCATCCTAATGTGGCAAGGAAGAAGCAGAGGGTTGTGCTGCTGCTTGTAGACTTGTCCAGACTTTGCCTCTGTATTAAGATTAACCTTTCAAAAGCAGTAAAGTTTGATATTACGTAAGAGCTCTCATTTTATTGGCGAATTGATTTTTTTGGTTATAGCCAATAAAACTGTTCTATTTGAAGATAATTTTCAAAGATAAAAACCTTTAAAACAATTAAAGTAAATATGTCCATATGTATTAAGCTAGACAAGCAAAAAAATAACTAAGTAGAATAACTATTTTTGGTAAGTTAAGTCTTCATGTACTAGAGATGTATTCCAGTAACTCTTAGCCTATTTTTATTCCAGCGATAGTAGTATTTATCTGAAAATTTTATTTTTCAACATAGTTGTTTTATTTTTAGTTTTTTTCACAAAATTGAACTCATTGACACCTATGGTGATTCTTCTCTAATGATTATTTTTAACAGAGAAAATAACTCTATATAGGTGCTGAGGTGCCTGGTAAAGGCATGGTAAATGTTGCTAAATAAAAGATATCCTTAGTTATATATATTTTTTCTTTTTCTAGTACTGAGTATTGAGTTGAGAAGTGGTTTACCACTGAGCTACATCTCCACCCCTTTTTATTGTTTCTTTCAAGTAGGATCTTGCTAAGTTGCCAAGGCTGGTCTTGAACTTATAATCCTCCTGCCTCAACCTCCCCAGTAGCTGGGATTACAGGTGTTTGCCCCTGCACCTAGCCTCAGTTCTTTGAAAAAGAAAGTTAATGTTTCAACCCAAACATTTTCAAAGGTGTTTACTACCTTTTAACCTCCATTTAGAGTAACTTCCTTTGATGAGCATTTTATAAGACTACTCATGAAATTTCTTTTTGTTTATAATTCCTGTAAATATTTCATAAAGTTTAGATGTTGCAAAGTCTTAGCCTTCCAAATTTTACTACAGTCTGGTAGAGGATATATATATTCATCCTCTTAAAAATAAGAGTTCCATTAAGATTCCTTTTAAGTTGAGAAATGTGAAACACAAATATAGATTTTTGAAATAATAAATTCCGTACATCATTTCACTTGTTCATTTCCCTCCTTTGCTTTTGAAGGGATACATGTATGTTTTCCTGTTTACAAGCTATGTCTTCAAAAATTCAAATTTGCTAAAGCTTTAAGGCTTCAAAAATTTCATTCCTCTATTCATTGGCAACTTCGATTAAAAGTTTCCAACTAATATTGACAAAAGTACAAGAAGAATTTAAAGCATTGACTTATAAAAGTTTATTGCCATATTTTAAAGATTGATTCATAAAATAGTTACTCAGAGACTAACATTTCTCAAAACTCAATTGACTAGCGAAAAAAGAAAAAAAGAAAAAATAATACACATATTGCCATGCTGAGGTATATACATGTAAAAAAAGTAACAATAGCTTTTCACAAAACACCTTTAGATGAGTATCTTTAAGGTTTCTAGAGACTAATATTGTGTATATTTTGACAACTGAATTTTCTATTCCATTTGGCACATAATCACAGCTTGTTTCGATACAATTATATGGGTATACCACAGTCAGCTCCAAGTACATTTTCCAGTCTTTCTTAATTTAGCACAGTCGCTGTTTTTAATCTCATCATTGTACTCTCCCAAAATTTGTATTACTATCACAGAACAAATAATCTTCAACACTGCATTTTTAACTGATGTTACATGCTTATTTGCAATAATGTCAGATGTTTCATCTTTGACTGAATGAACATTCATGAGATTTAATTTCAGTGCTTAAATTAGATGAAAAGCAAAATCAAGCCATTATAGGTGTTAACTGCTTTTTTTTTCCACTCAAGGCAACTGATGATATTGGTAGGAAATTGGAAATACATGAACATTTGCAAATTCTTGTTATGCTAACAGACCTAACACCTTAATAGCTATTACATTTTGTGTGATGAGAAAATTTAGAAATAAAAATGTGCAAAATTATTTTATTTTTTTCCATATTCTTATTGTGCATTGAAATTATACATAATGATGGGATTTGTTGTTACATATTCATACATGCATGTGATATAATAATATAGTTTTGCCAGTGTTATAACCCATTCCCCATTATTTCCCCTTTCTTACCCCTCTTCCCTCCTCCATTTTCCTCTCTAGCTTCCATGCATGAGAGAAAACATGACCCTTGGCTTTCTGATTTTGGCTTATTTCACTTAACATAATGTTTTCAAGTTCCATCCATTGTCCTTCATATGACATAAATACTTTCTTCTTTATGGCTAAATAAAACTACATTATACATACACACACATATATACACACACCACATTTTCTTTATCCATTTCTCTATTGATAGACACCTAGGCTGGTTTCATAGTTTGTCTATCATGAATTTTGCTGCTGTAAATATGGGTAAATATGTAGATATCACTATAGTATGCTGACTTTTAATACTTTAGGATAAGTACAGAGTACTAGTACATCTGAATCATATTTAAATTTCATTCCTAGTCTTTTTTTATAATTTTTTAAAGTTATTGATTAATTTTTATTTTATTCATTTGTTATTTATATGTGGTGCTTAGGACTGAACCCAGTGCCTCATGCATGCTAGGCAAGCACTCTACCACTGAGCTACAGCCCCAGCCCCTCATTCCTAGTCTTTTGAGGAACCTTGATATGATTTTCATAGTGGAGATACATATTTACAATCCCACTAACAGTGTAAAAGTGTTTCTTTTTCTCTACATCCTATCCAGCATTTATTATTATATTCTTGATGAATGCCATTCTAACTGGAGTGAAAGGAGATCCCAGTGTAGTTTTGATTTCCCTAATGCTAATAATGTTGAACATTTTTTATATATTTCTTGGCTATTTGTATTTCTTCTTTTGAGAAGCATCTGTTTAGTTTATTTGCTCATTTATTAATTGGATTTTTTGGGGGGTGTTAAATTATTTTTTATATATTCTGGGTATTAATCCTGTATCAGAAAAGTAGCTAGCAAAGATCTTCTCTCATTTTGTACTTTCTCTCTTCAGATTCTTAATTATTTTCTTTGCTGAGAAGAAGCTTTTTAAGTGTAACATTATCTTATTTTAAAATTTTTGTTATTATTTACTGAGTTTAGGAGTTCTAATGATAAAGTTGTTGCCTATGCCTATATATTAGAGTGTTGATTCTACGTTTCCCCCCCTAAGAATTACATAGTTTCTGATTTAAATTCTAGGCATTTTATCCATTTCGAGTTAACTTTTGTGCAGGGTGAGAGATGAGAATCTAGTCTCATTCTTCCACATATGGATAACCAGTTTTCCCAGCTCCATTTTTTAAAAAGTTGCCTTTTATCTAACTATTTTTTGGCACCTTTGTCAAGGACTAGCTAACTGTATCTGTAAAGGTTTGTCTCTGTGTAACTTATTCTGTTCTATTGATTTGTGTCTATTTTTCTAACAGTACCGTGCAGTTTTTGTTATTGAAGCTCTGTAGTGTAATTTGAAGTCAGATATTGTGAGATCAGTTTATATATATATATATATAAAGTATTGTATAAGTATATATAGAAAGTATTGTTCTTTCTAGTTTTGTGAAGAATGTCATTGGTATTTTGATAGGGACTGAGCTGAATCTATATTACTTTTGGTACTATGCTCATTTTAGCAATGTTAATATTCTATTAATATTAATTCTGGGAAAGTCTTTCCATCTTGAGTCTTCTTCAGTTTCCTACTTCAGTGTTCCATAGTTTTCATTGTATAGGTTTTCCACCTCTTTGGTTAGATTTATTCCTAGGTGTTGTATTTTTTTTTTTGAGGTTATTGTGAATAGAATTGTTTCCTGATTTATTTATCATCATATTCATTCTTGGAGTATGGGAAAGATTTTTGTATGTGGATTTTGTAAGCTGCTACTTTGCTGAATTTGTTTATTAGCTCTAGCAATCTTTTGGTGGAACTTTTTGGATTTTGTAAATATAGGATCATATCAGATGCAAACAGTGATAATGTGACTTATTTTTCCCCTATTTTATCCCTTTTATTTCCTTCTCTCGCTCTGATTAGAATTCTTAGTACTATATTAAACTGAGTGATGAGAATGGACATCCTTTTCTTGTTCTGAGTTTTAAAGCAATGCCTTCAGTTTTTCTCCATTCACTATTTTACTTTGTGTTTTCATATATAATCTTTATATGTATTGACCTTAGTTCTTTAAGGGTGTGGTAGAATTCAGCTGAGAATCCATATGGTCTTGGGATTTTCTTTGTTGGAAGGGTTTCTATTAGTTTCTATATCATAGCTAGTTTTTGATCTGTTTAGTTTTCTATTTTTCTTTATTACATTTTGTCAGGTTGTATGTGTCTAGAAGTATATCTACTTCATCTAGATTTTTCAATTTATTAGAGAAGAAATTTTCAAAATAGTACCTAATGATCCTCTGGATTTATGTGATGTCTGTAGTGATTTCTCTTTTTTCATATCTAGTTTTATCGATTTGGATCTTCTTTCTTTTTCTTTTGGTTAGTTTGACTAAATGTTTATATGTTATTTATCTTTTCAAAGAGTCATTCTTCATTTTGTTGATCCTTTTATTGTTTCTTTATTCTTTATTATATCGATTGAGGCTCTGATCTTAATTATTTCTTTCTACTGGTTTTAGAATTGCTTTGTTCTGGTCTTTCAAGGACCTTGCAATGCATCATTAGGCTGTTTATTTGAGATTTTTGATTTTCTTACATAGGCATTCATAGTATATTTTGCTCATTTATAGTGTATTTTACTCAAAGTTTATCTTTCAGTCTCCTTGTTTTTGTATAGTTTTTGGTGTTGATTTCTAAATTCATTCCATTATGATCAGATAAGATGCACAAAATTATGTTGTTTTTTTTTCATTTGCTGAGAGTTGCTTAGTGGCATACATTATGGTCTATTTGAAGATGTTTCCATGAGCAGCTGAGAAGAAAGTGAATTTGGCTGTTGGATGAAATATTTTATAAACGTTTGTTGTCTCTTTGATCTATACTTTCTAGTTCTGAAATGTCTTTACTGAATTTATTTCTGGATGACCTGTTGATGAGAGAGGTAGGTTGAAATCACCCAGTAATATTGTACTGAGATATATATCCAAGTCTTTGAGTAGTGTATGTTTTATGTAATTAGGCATACTGACATTTGGGATATAAATATTTACTATCATTCTATCTCCTTGTTGTATTATTTTCATTACTAGCATGAAATGACTGCCTTTGTTTCTTGTGATTAATTTTGGCTTGAAGTCCACTATATGAGAATAGCTACTACTGCTTATTGTCAGGCTGGTATATCAATACTATCCTTTCATTTTCAGCCTGTGGTTGTCTTTGCTTGTAAGGTGAGTCTCTTACAAATAATATATAGTTGGGTCTTGTTTTTTAATCTGTTCTGCCAGCCTATGCCTTTTAATATGAGAATTAAGCCTATTTTTGTTCAGTGTTATTATAGAGAAATATTTATTAACTCCTGCCATTTTCATTTATTTCTAATGTTTAATTGGCCCTGTTTCTCATTTTATTAGTTATTCTTTAAGTGAGATCTGTCCGTTTGAGATATATTGGGTTTTGTTTTTGATTTATTCTCTGTGTGGTATTTCTTTAAGTATTGTCTGTAGTGCTGGCTTAGTAGTTGTGAATTTTTTTGGTTTTGACTTACTTTGGAACATTTTATTTCTTTTTTTATTCTTAGGACAATATTGTTGTATACAGCAATTTTGGTGGACTATTATTTTCTTTCAGTTCTAGGAATCCATTATTCCAAATTCTTCTGGATTTGACTTTGTTCTAAGAAATCAAAAGTAATTTTGATTTATTTACCTCTAAATGTGACCTGACTTTTTCTCTTGAGACTTTTATTTTTCTTCTGTATGTTAGGCATTTTAATTATAATATATCATGGAGAGGTTCTTTTTTAATCTTCTCTATTTGGGGTTCTGAATGCATCCTGTGTATCTGGATGTCTATCTAATCTTCAACGTTTGTAAAACCTTACCATTATTTCCCTGAAGACATTATCTATGCCATTATCCTGAATCTCCCAACCCTCTTTAATCCCAATGATTCTTAAATTTGATCTCTTAATGTTTTTCTCAAAGTTCTTGTATATTCTGGTCCTGTTTACTTATTTTCTTTTCTCTAATACTGTCTGAATGTTCAAGGCTGGCCACTTTGTCTTCCTGCTCTGAGATTCTGTCTTCAGCATGGTATACTCTATGAGAGACTTTGAACTGAAAATTTCATTCAATTGATTGTCTTTCATTTGCAAGATTTCTATTTGGTTCTTTTAAAATATCTTTCTTCTTATTGAATTTCTCATTCATATCTTGTAGTGACTTCCTTAATTCATTCAGTTGTTTTCTGTGTTCTTTTAGAATTCATTGATAATTTTATAAATATTATTTTGAATTCTTTATCTGATATTTCTTCCATTTTAATATCTTTGGAGTCAGTAGTTGGTGAATTATGAGTTTTAGGAGGCATATGTAATCTTCTTTTTTGTATATCTTGAATTCCTGTGTTATTTTTTGCATCTATTGAGATGGATTTTTTGGGGGCGTGGTACTAGCGAATGAACCCAGGGGCACTTGACCACTGAGCCACATCCCAGCCCTATTTTGTGTTTTATTTAGATACAGGGTTTTACTGAATTGCTTAGTGTCTTGCTGTTGCTGTGGCTGACGTCAAACTTATGATCCTCCTTTCTCAGCCTCCCGAGCCACTGGGATTATAGGAGTGTGCCATTGCCCCCAGCTGGGATGGATTTTTCCCCCTACTTTTATTTATGTTACTTTTTAGGGCACAGCCTTCTTTTGTCAAGGTATTCTGGGGTATCAGCTTAAAAATTTCTCAATGCATTTCCAACTGGATTTTATAGTATATTTCCCCTGCTAGTTGTTGATGATGATTAGTGTATTTTGATACAGTATACATTATGTTAGAGCTCGAGGATTCTACTTTCTCTATAGGTCTCAAAAAAGTAGAGCTCTTGAAGATCTGAAAATTGTGTGGTATGATATGATGTAGGGTATGTGGGATATACTCTCTGTGTTTGCTTCTCTTCATTTAATAACTGTGTATTCTAAAGGAATATGGGAGTGATCTAGATTGAGACACCTCCTGTCCAGTCTTTGTATTAATTTTATTTTTGCTGTAGAAGTGGATGTCCATGAGTGATAGCTGAGGGTCCCTCCTATCATTCATACATGGGGCCTGGTCATTTTTGTGTGTGGGGGGGTTCTTTTGTTGTTTGTATTAAAATATTGTTGAGGTTAGAATGTGATTAGTTTATGTGTGGAGCAAGGTGTACTGTCTCTTGACTTGGTTTACCTCAGTAACAGTCTCCAATGTGAACTTGCAGTGTCCTGGTTGATTTTCAGTACCTCACAGAAAAGGGGGAAATAATTGACAAAAAAAATAGAAGCAAATAATAAATAGCATGGAAATAGATACCCATTGCCTACTATGGTATCTAGAACACTACCACAAAAACAGGAGTGGTGGGGTCAGCACTTGCCAATAGCATAAACTGAAGACTGAGAACTAATCATATAATTCTTTTTAATCTCTCTCCCTACCCCCTAATCAATAATCCTCTTTTATAATCATTGGAAATTACAGCCCAATGAACTACACGTCTCAGAAATCTCAGTCTTTTTCTTCTCCAGCTTTATAATAATACCACCTGCACTCTGCTTTCTCTAATTCCATTAAACATTGTAAAATATTCATGGTTTCCTGGCCATTCTGATTTCCTACCTCATTTACTTTTTATCACTGTCATCTCTTTCTATACTCTTCAGTTTATTTCAGTATTATTTGGGAGAAAAGCAAATGTTTGTGTTCAATCAGCCATCCTGTCTCAGCAGTAGCATTTATTTAAAATGTTATATTAAATTTTAATGCTTTTAGTCTTTTTGTATTTTATATACTTTTAGGAGAATTGAATTTAGGTTTAAGTACCTCATAGGTTTTTCCCTTTTCTCTATTCTTCATAGATTATATCATGGACTGAGTTAATGGACAGTGTGACCCAATAAATACTTGTTGAATGGCTAATTTTTAAAAACTTATTTATTTTACAGTAGAATGCATTTTGACATATTGTACACAAATGGAGCACAACTTCTCATTCCTCTGGCTGTACATGGTTCAGAATCACTCCACTAGTATACTCATACATGTATATAGGGTAATAATGTCTATCTCTTTCTACTGTCCTTCCCATCCCCACAGCTCCACCCCTCCCCTCACTCCCCTCTATACAAACCAAAGTTCCTTCATTCTTCCATATCTCCCTGCCCCACTATGGATCAGAATCCACTTATCAGAGAAAACATTTGGCTTTTGCTATTTTGGGATTGGCTTATTTCACTTAGCATGATATTCTCTAGTTCCATCCATTTACCTGCAAATACCATAATTTCATTCTTCTTTAAGGGTGAGTTATATTCCATCGTGTATATGTACCACATTTTCTTTATCCTGAAAGGCTAATTTTTAAAAAATTCACTAGTCTAAAGCATACGTATGACAACAGAACATGTGAAAGTTTTGTTGTTGCAAGTTTGTGTTCTGGCGAAAGTAAAAGAACTAAAAAAAATTCATCCATATTTCAAGCAATATATGCTTAGAATGAATATTGCTTAAAGAAATGTTTGGTTTTGCCTGGTTTTATAGTTATGAAGTAGGAAAGGACTGAGGGAGTGGGATAGAAGCTGGTGAAATTAGTAGAGACCCTAGGAGGGGTAAAGTAAAAGAAGTAAAACCATGGGAAAAGAGATATCTAGAGGTAAAGAATAAGAAATTAATAAACATTCATCATCTGCCTCCTTCCTTTAGCATGGAAGAAAATTTGAGGTGGCTCTTACCCTGAACACTTAGAATCAGGATTACAACAGAAAACAGATCTCAGTTTCTCTAGAACATGTTGTGTATAAATGCCATGGACTCCCGGTTTCCTCAGTCAGAAGGTAGCCATCTACTAACTAAGCCAGTGGAGTGCTTATGTGAATTAGCAAAGCGATGCAAAACTCTTAACACTTTTTAATTAGGCCATAATACCATCAAGGGATTTGTGATGACCTTATACATAAACAAATGTGAAGTTTAATTTTCCAAGTCATCACAGGTGCCAGACCAAGGATGTAGATAATTTACAAATCTTAGATCAGGACAATCTATTGCATGTGCACATTGCCCCTTGCTAAAAGGCGTGGGGCCCAGTGTAGAGTCTGCTTTAGCATCATGGTTGAAAACTTCTGAAAGCCTTTGTTCTCCCAAATACTTTGGAGACTATTACAGGGCATCACTATAATTTTGCAGCATCACTTGTATTTTCCATAATTTTGTTTGATTGTTTGCTTTTCTAATGTCTGGGAATGCTCTAGTAAAATGAAAACAGTAAGCACAGAAACAGAAAAGCAGTCAGTTATGACTTCTTTTTATAAACACATTGAATCACAAAGAAGGTACTGAAGATATGTTAAAGCTAAAAGTTGAGATTACTTATATGCTAAATTTTGCTGTTGTTTGAAAATCACCTATAATGAATTTTAAGACCAGTTGTACAGAAAAGTATTTTTAAAAATCTACTTCTTTTCCCAAAGATTATCTAGCTTTCTAGTGATGAGTTGGCCTACACTTGTAACTTTATGAAAATTATAATACAACTCTTTTAATTATAATACTCTGAAGATTAACATAACATGAAGTGCTCCTGGCTGAAAATTTTATATTTAATTTTAATCTTGCAGAATTACACTATAATTGTATAAATAGGCTTACACTATCAAAAGTAGGTTTAAAAATGCATATTTCATTTTTACATATGGTAAAATTTTCTCAAGTGAATTAAAATACTGCTAATCTTTTCATTGACTATAAATATGGGTTCCCCTCTGATGTAATTAATGTAACCTATACTGTTCAGTAGAGAACAGAAATGTTAAATCACACATAAAAAGTGGCTAAGAGTATTTCATTACCAAACCAATTCTGCAATTTCCATAGACTTATGGAAAATGTTATTCACCTCCTGGGGAAAACCTTTGGCAGAGAGCTGAATTTTGCTTGGCATCCTGTTTGCATCAATTTGGTCTCTGGTTAGCTTGTTCTTGATGTCAGTTGTGTATACACACTTTCTTCATGTGTTGAAGGAAAAACAATTTTAGTTCTCAACCCATATTTATTTTTCTACTGGTATTTAATCTCTGTGTTGAGTTTAAGATGTAGGATTCCAGTGTGATAGTTTAAGTGTGTACTGTTTGCAATGATAACTGTTTCCAAGTGATCATATGGGATCCTGGAGCTTTGCTGCTTATTCTATTACAGGCTCTTCATCTAAACATCCCTGGGGTATGAAATAAGGACATGGTATAAAACAAGGTTATGTTTCTGGTGTACAGTGAGCCTTTTGGAATTCTCAATCTTTCGATAGTATAGCTGTAGAAAACACATTAAAACAATTTCCAGATTAAAAAAATGTTAATGAAAGAAAGCAGGAGAAAAACAACAAAAGACAGTAATGAAATTTGTCAGTTAATTGTGTTCCCTACAAAAATGGTTTATATGTAATGAAATATGTTGCATAAATGCCAGTATTAACTTTTTAATTGGGATTTTTAATTGCAAAATTATTTGCATCTTATATTACATTGCTCTATAATTACTGAAGGTTTGATTTTCTGTAATCACCCAGTGCTTTCTAAAATCAATTCAATGATCTAACATATATGAGAACACTAATGTGTGTGAATTCATATTTGTTTCATGTTAATATTGAGATGATATAGAATAGAAGACACAGAGACAAACTCACATAAATACAGTTATCTCATACTAGAAAAAGGTGCCAAAAACATACATTGGAGAAAAGATAGCCTCTTCAACAATGGTGCTGAGAAAACTGGAAATCCATATGCAGCAAAATGAAGCTAAACCCCTACCTCCCAACATGCACAAAACTCAACTCAAAGTGGATCAAGGACCTGAGAATTAGACCAGAGACCCTGCGCCTAATTGAGGAAAAAGTAGGACCTAATCACCATCATGTTGGATTAGGCCCCGAGTTCCTTAACAACACTCCTAAAGGGTAAGAAATAAAAGCAAGAATCAATAAATGGGATAGATTCAAACTAAAAAGCTTCTTCTCAGCAAAAGAAACAACCAATGAGGTGAACAGAGAGTCTACATTCTGGGAACAAATTTTTGCCACACGCACATCAGGTAGAGCACTGATCTCTAGAATATATAAAGAACTCAAAAAACTTAACACCAAATAAACAAACAACCCAATCAATAAATGGGCTAAGGAGCTGAACAGAAACTTTTCAGAACAAGATATACAATACATCAACAAACATATGAAAAAATGTTCAATATCTCTAGCCATTAGAGAAGTGCAAATCAAAACTCTTAAGATTTCATGTCACCCCAGTCAGAATGGCAGTTATCAAGAATACAACCAAGTGTTGGCAAGGATGTGGAGGGAAGAGTACACTCATACATTGTTGGTGGGACTGCAAATTGGTGCAACCAATCTGGTAAGCAGTATGGAGATTCCTTAGAAAACTTGGAATGGAACCACCATTTGACCCAGCTATCCCACTCCTTGGTCTATACCCAAAGGACTTAAAAACAGCATACTACAGTGATGCAGCCACTTCAGTGTTTATAGCAGCTCAATTCACAATAGCTAAATTGAGGAACCAAGCTAGATTCTCTTCAATAGATGAATGGATTAAGAAACTGTGATATATATATATACACAATGCAATATTACTCAGCATTAAAAGAGAATAAAGTTATGGCATTTGTAGGTAAATGGATGGTGTTGGAGAACATGATGCTAAGTGAAGTAAGCCAATCCCCAAAACCAAATGCCGAATGTTCTCTCTGGTAAGTGGATGGATGCTGATCCATAATGTCCATAATGTGCGAGGTGGCATGGGAAGAATGGAGAAACTTTGGTCAAAGGGGAGGGAGAGGAAGGGATGGGACATGGTGGCAGGAAAGATGGTGGAATAAGATGGACAACAATGCCCAAGTTCATGTATGATTGCACATATGGCGTAACTCTATATTGTTGTGTACAACCACAGAAGTGAAAAGTTGTGCTCCATTTGTGTACAATGAATCAAAATGCATTCTGTTGTCATGTAAGCCTAAATAGAATAAATAAATAAATTTTAAAAAAAGAAATGGTTCTCTTCTCTCAGGAGAATCACTGGCTTGCTCAGAGTTGTACAAGCTGCAAAGATGGGATCTGAATGTCAAATGTTGGTTCATTTGTTTTGAAAGGCTGTTAGTTTGACTCCAAAGTTCACATATGTTCAAAAATGCCATATCTACCATTCTAGCAGAATAACTGATTTTTTCTTTTTTGGCACTGGAGATTGAACCCAGGAGTGTTCTCCCACTGAGCTACATCCCCCTCCCCCAAAATATTGAGATGATAAAGATATAAAGAACACTAAAAGTAAATGATTGAGTTCAGTCACCAGACTCGTTTCTCTAGGTAAGGTTTCTACTCCGTGTCCAGTAAGTTGACACTAAAAGGAACTGAGTATGCATGTTTTTCCTTCATATGTGGCCTGACCCTTGAGTTATCTCAGAACAGAATTTGTAGTTACTTAACTGTGCTGTTTCACTGTCACCTTTGACATTAATGCTTTAGTTTATGTTCTGAAAAGAATTTTATTTTTAATTATGCAAGGACCCTCCACTTAGTCTTTAACCCTTAATTTAAGGAGCAGGCCACCATTTTCTAATTACCATCTCAAGTTATCTCATGAGTATACAATCCCACAAACATTTCAAAGTTTCTTGCATCAGAAAACATGTTTCAAGATTATCATTCTATAGTAACAGATTCAAAGTAGAGGTTGTACTTAGGTGATTTTATTGGCAAGATTTTTTTGTGGCACTGGGGATTGAATCCAGGGATTTTACCACTGAACTATATCCCCGGCCACTTTTTTTTATTTGTAGACAGAGTCTTGATAAATTATCAAGGCTGACCTTGAATTTATGATCTTCTGGCCTTAGCTTCCACAGTCACTGGGATTACAAATGTATACCACCATATGAATTTCATGATTGCCTTTTCTATTTCTATAAGAAAGGACTCTGGGATTTTAATTGGGATTGCATTGAATCTGTATAATGCTTTGGGTAGTATGGCCATTTTAATTATATTGATTCTGCCTATCCAGGAACATGGGAGGTCCTTCCATCTTCTAAGATCTTCTTCGATTTCTTTCTTTAGAGTCTTGTACTTTTCGTTGTAGAGGTCTTTCACCTCTCTTGTTAGATTGATTCCCAGGTATTTTATTTTTTTGGAGGCTATTGCAAATGGAGTGGTTTTTCTGAATTCTTTTTCAGAGGACTCGTTACTGATGTATAGAAATGCATTTGATTTATGGATATTTATTTT
>CM053408.1:21488822-21557447 GCA_028644305.1 Xerus rutilus | reverse complement strand
ATATTGGCCTTGGGCTTAGAATAAATTGCTTTAACAATGTTGAGGAATGTTCCTACTATCCCTAGTTTCTCTAGTGTTTTGAACATGAAGGGGTGCTGTATTTTGTCAAATGCTTTCTCTGCATCAATTGATAGAATCATGTGATTTTTATTTTTAAGTCTATTGATGTGATGGATTACATGTATTGATTTCCGTATGTCGAACCAAACTTGCATCCCTGGAATGAACCCCACTTGATCGTGGTGCACTATTTTTTTAATATGCTTTTGTATGCGATTTGCCAAAATTTTATTAAGAATTTTTGCATCTATATTCATCAAGGATATTGGTCTGAAGTTTTCCTTTTTTGATGTGTCTCTGTCTGGTTTTGGGATCAAGGTAATACTAGGCTCATAGAATGAGTTTGGAAGGGTTCCTTCCCTTTCTATTTTATGGAATAATTTAAGGAGTATTGGAGTTAGTTCTTCTATGTAGGTCTTGTAGAACTCGGCTGAGAATCCATCTGGTCCAGGGCTTTTCTTGGTTGGAAGGCCTTGATGGCCTCTTTTATTTCCTTGTGGTGTTGAAATCTTTATACTTTTTAGTTTTATGGATTTCTCCTAGTTCTATGAATTTTTGCTTCATGTATTTTTAAGCTATGTTGTACATAAGTGTTAAAGAATGTTATGACCTCTTGATGAATTGACCTTGTAATCAGTATAAAATGACTCCTTATCTCTGGCAATATTCCATTTATAAAGTCTACTTGTGTGTTATTAATATAACATTTTCAATATTTTAAAAATTAGTGTAAAATGGTATATATTTTCTGTCATTTATTGTTTAACTTATTTGCCTTTGCAATTAATTAATTATTAATTAATTGATTTTTGGTACCAGGGATTGAACTCTGTGTCTCTTGAACACTGAGTTATATACCCAGCCCTTTTTATTTTTTATTATGAGACAGGGTCTCATTAGGTTGCTTAGGACTTCACTAAGTTGCTGAGGAGGAGCATTGCTGAGCTGAGTTGGGGATGAATTGATGAACATTGCTCTTCTTACTCAGTATTGCTTTGGCTGTTCTGGGTCTCTTATTCCCAGAATTTTAGGACTGTTTTTCTAGTTCTGTGAAGAATGTCATTGGTATTTTGATGAGTATTGCAATGAGTCTGCATAACACTTCTGGTAATATGTTCATCTGAAAATATTAATTCTGACTATCTAAGAACATGGGAGGTCTTTTCATGTTCAAAGATCTTCAGTTTCTTTCTTCATTGCTCTATAGTTTTTATAGCTGAAATCTTTCATCTCCTTAGTTATATTAATTCCCAATTATTTTATTTTATTTTTTGAGATTATTGGGATTGGGATAGGTTTTCTGATTTCTTTATCACCAGATTCATCATAGGAGCATAGGGAAGCTATTAATTTATGGATGTTGATCTTGTATCCTGCTGAATTTATCAGTTCTAGAAGTTGTCTGGTGGAGTATTTTAGTTCTTCTAGATATAGGATAATGTCATTGACAACTAATAATTTGACTTCCCCTTTTCCTATTTGTATCCCTTTGATTTTCCTCTCTTTCCTGATTTCTCTGGCTAGAGTTTCAAGAACTGTATTGAATAGGAATGGTGAGAGTGGACATCCTTGCCTTCTTCCTAATTTTAGAGGAAATACTTTCAGCTTTTTTCTGTTCAGTGTGATGTTGGGTTTGTTTTTGTCATAGATATCCTTTATGATGCTGAGATAAGGTCCTTCCATTCCTAGTTTTCCCAGTATTTTTGACATGAATGGATCCTGGATCCTATCAAAGGATGCGTTTTCTGCATGTATGGAGATGATCCTATGATTGTTGTTTTCAATTTCAATACATGATATTAGTCCATTTTAGTTTTCTGTATTTTCATGATTAAATTTTGGCAAGACATATCTGTCTAGAAATTTGTAAAATGTCTTCTAGATTTTCTAGTTTTAGTGGAATATAAATTTTCAAAGTTTCTAAAAGAGCTTCTGGATTTCTATGATGGCTGTGGTGCTTTCTCCTTTTTCATCTCTAATTTTGTTTATCCAAATAATATTTTTCTTTTGTTCATCTTCCTTTTGTTGAGTTTGACTAAGGGTTTATCAATCTTAATTGTCTTTTTGAAGAACCACCTCTTTTACATTGACCCTGTGTATTTTTTTTTATTCTCACTTTTATTAATATTGTCTCTGATATTACTTAGTTCCAGTCTTATACTGATTTTGGAATCAATATGTTCTTCCTTTTCTAAGGCCTTGAGGTGGAGCATAAACTTATTTATTTGGGATTTTTTTTTTTAATGTAGGCACTCAATGCTGTTTATTTCTGTCTTAGAACTGTTTTTATACTGTCCAAAAGATATTGATATGTTATATGTTTTTATTTGTGTCTAAGAATTCCTTGATTGCTTCTCTTATTCTATGGTCCTTTCTTCATTTAAGAGCATAATTTTGGATTTCCATGTGTTTGTGTGGTTTCTATTATTTTTCTTGATGTTGATTTTTAGTTTCATTCCATTGTGATCTAATGGGATGCATGGGATTGTGTGTATGTGTGTGTGTGTGTGTGTGTGTGTGTGTGTGTATAAAATTTACTGAGACTTATACTGTGATATAGAATATGATCACTTTTGGAAAAGATTTCATGATCTGAGAAGTGAGTAAATTTAGCAGTTTTGGAGAGAAATATTCTACAGATGTCTTAGATACCTTTGATTTATAACAGTATTTAGGTTGGAAATACCATAAAGATATTTTATGTTTGGATGGCCTATTAATCATAAGAATGTGTTGAAATCACCCAGGGTTATTGTATTGCGTCTGTCAAGAAGTAATTTTTTAAAAGTAATTAGGCACTGACATTTGGGGCATATATATTTACTATTTTTATATATTCTTGTTGAATTATTCTCTTTACCAGTATGTACTGGCCTTCTTTGTCTCTTCTGATTCTTTGTGCTTGAAATCTGCTTTGTCAGATATGAGAATAGCTATTCCTCCTTGTTTTCAGACTCCATATTCATGGAATATTTTTCTCATCATTTTACTGTCAGCTAATGGGTGTTTTTGCCTATGAGTCTCTTGAAAACAGCATGTGGTTGGACATTGTTTAATAATCCATTCTGCCAATATATGTCTTTTAATTGGGAAGCTGAGATAATTTACATTTAGTGTTGTTATGGATACATGTTTATTGTTTCTTGACATTTTGTTTTGTTTGCAGTATTTAATTCTGTTTTGAATTTTTATTTAATTGGTTCCTCTCTTAGTGATCTTTATTTTGGAGTTTTGGGGTTTGTTTTTGAGTTTCTCTTGTGTAAAATATGTTTGAGTATTCTTTGCAGTGCTGACTTTGTGGTCATTAATTTTTTTAGACTATCCTTGCCATGGAAGTTTTTTATTTCTTATTTGATTCTGAAAAATAGCTTTGCTGGATATAGAAATCTTGGCTGGCAATTTTTTGTTTTTTAGAGCTTGTGATATCTCACTCCAAACTCTCCTTGATTTTAGTATCTGAGTTGCGAAGTTTAGAAGTGAACTTTTTTGATCTGCCTCTATATGTGACCTGACATTTTTCTCTCACAGCTTTTAATATTATTTCCTTATTTTCTGTTAGGCATTTCTGTTATGATGTGTCTTGGAGAGTTCTGTGTTGATTGTGTCTATTTGAGGTCTTATATGCCTCCTTATGTGGATGTCTATTTCATTTCTAATAAGGGGAACTTTTTTCTGTTACTATCTCATTGAAATTGTTCTTAATACCTTTAGCCTGTGTCTTCATGATCTCTTCCATCCCAGTGACTCTCCAGTATGTTCTCTTGATAGTGTCCCAGTGTTCTGATCATGGTCTTATTTTTTTTTCCTTTATTGCATATTCAGTATTCAGGTTCATATGCTGACCTTTTAGATCAGAAGTTCTGTCTTTAAGACCTAAAGTTCTATTTTCTATGCAATCTAATCTATTGGTGGTAATTTAAACTGATATTTAATATTCTTCATTGTATCTTTCATTTCCAGGAGTTCTGATTGGTTTCTTTTCATTATCTGTATTTCTTTACTGACATATAGTAAAACTTCTTATATTTATTCTTGTATTTATTCCTGTTTAACCTCTTGTATTAATTCTCTTAATTAATTTCTTAGATCTTTGAGTTCAGCAAACAGTTTAACAGTATTTTATAGTCTTTTTCTGGAATTTCATCCAGTTCTATCCTTTGTGGGATCTGAGGTGTGCCTTTGGGGCCGGGTTATTGGTTTGGGGTTTTTCTCTTCCCTATCCTATCACCACATTCTATCACCACAATGTAATTTTAGAACATTTCCATCATCCCTAAAAGAAATCTCTTGCCAACTGGCAGTGACTCCCCATTCCTGCCCCAGTCATCATGTGGTCATTAATCTGTTTGACAAAGCTATAGACTTGCCTTTTCTCAGTGTTTCATACAGCTGGAATCATGTATCCTTTTGTATTTGACTTCTACTGGGCATAATATTTTTTGACATTCTTCCCTTTGTGTCCATTGTTGGTACATTGTTATTTTGTTTTTTTACTAAATAGAATTCTATTGTATGGATATAAATGCTTTGTTTATCCATTTATCTATTGATGAATATTGGGTGGTTTCCACTGTTTGTATATTCTGAATAATGTTAGTATGAGCATTTTGGAGGAAGCCTTTGTGTAAACATATGTTTTCATTTCTCCTGAGTAGATACCTAGTAATTCAATAGCTGAGTTGTATGGTTTTTCTGTGTTTACTATGTGGAGAAACAAACTGTTTTGTGAAGTGAGAAAACCCTTTTACATCCTTGGTAGCATTGTATGAGGGTTCTTATCATTTCCACATCCTCTGCCATACTCCTTGTCTTTTTGATTTTGACTAATCTAGTTGATATGAAATTGTATCTCATTTTGGTTTTGATTTGGAGTTCTTTAAGGACTGCTGATGTTGAGCATCTTTATATGCTTATATGGCATTAGTTAATCTTTTATTTTTAATTGAAAGATATTTTCCCTAGATTTAGAATTCTAATTTCACTTCTTTGCTTTAAGTATTTTAAAGATGTGAAGTCACTGCCTTTTGACTTTTTGTTGCCTGAAACTATATCTTTGTTTCCTTGTATGTAATGTGTCTTCTTCCTTGGTTACTTTTAACATTTTCTCTTTGTTATTGGTTTTGAACAATTTGTTGTTCATTTATATTGTGCTTGGGGTTTTTGGAGTGTCAAATCTATGGCTGTATTTTTATTTAAATTTGGAGCTGGGTGCGGTGGTGCATGCCTGTAATCCCAGTGGCTTGGGATGCTGAGACAGGAGGATTGTGAGTTCAAAGACAGCCTCAACAATGGTGAGGTGCTAAGCGACTCAGTGAGACCCTGTTTCTAAATAAAATACAAAATAGGGCTGGGGATGTTGCTCAGTGGTCAAGTGCCCCTGAGTTCAATCCCCAGTACAAAACAATTCTTTTTGGAAAATTGTTGGCTATCGTATCTTCATATCTTCATAGTTTTTTTTTGTCCTTTTTCAGTGATTCAGTTGAACAGATGATTGACAGAGAACAAATGAGTCATGAGGCTACTTTAAATATTAGACCAATTAAAGTATTCTCACAATTGCTGAGGCTTCATTCATTTTTCTAATTTTTCTATTTCTTTGTTTTATTTTGGAAAATATCCATAGATGTGTTTTCAGGTTTACTAACTTTTCCTCTTGAAATGTTTAATCTACATTAATTCCATCCAATGTATTTTTCATCTCAGATACTCTAGTTTTCATCTTTAGAAGTTAGATTTGAGTTTTTTAAATACCATCTAGGCTTTTGCTTAATGAGTGCAATCTTTCCTCTAGCCATTAGAATGCATGGAACACAATAGTATTAGCTATCACAATGATCTTGTGTACCAATTTTGTCCTCTGTGTAATTTCTAGATTGGTTTTATTTATTTGGCTTTTTTTTTCCTCTTCCTGGTTATGGATAGTACTGACATGGTTCCATGCATGCTTGATACTTTGGATTGGGTGCTAACCATTGTGACTTACAACTTTTCAGTGCTGGATGTTTTTATATTTCTATAAATATTCTTGAACTCTTTCCTGGGATACAATTTAGTTACCTATAAATAATTTGATCCATTTAGGTCTCACTTTTAACTTCTGTTAGGTGGGTCCTGAGTAGTGTTTTCTCTAAGTAATTTTGTGCCACTTTTGTGGCAAAACCCTTGAGATGCCCCATGAGTTATGAAGTTTTCTGCCCTTCAGTTGAAAACAGGAACTGTTACCATGCTGGTGTGATACTTGGAGATTGTTTCCTCTTGTCCTTTGGGGCAATTTTTTTCTTTATACTTGTCATCATTAAGCTGAATACTCAGGAGAGTAGTCTTTCATGTCTCTGGACTTCTTTTTATATGGGATCTCTCTACTCCAGTGCTCTGATTTCAGATCCTCCCAGCTTGCCAGGCCTCCTAAATGGCCTAGAAATTTTCTCAAGGACTATGTTAGGGCAATTGTAATGCTAAGCTTGTTTGAGTCCTGTGTCTCAGGGATCACTGATGCTTCATCGCATGATTTCTTAGACTTGACATATTTCATATCTTAGGTTCATTTATTTAATTGTTCAAGATTAAGGGTAAATCCAGTCCTTGTTATTTCTTCTTGATCAGAAGTAGAAATCCTAAACATTATCACATAATTTTGAAATTTAAAATAATACCGTTAGTTTTACTTAAACAAACGATTCTAGAATGATACTGAGGAGCAACAGAAATTTGGTTCAATGTTACTTCACTTAAGCCAGGAGTGAGCAAACTACAGTAAGCAAGACAAAATCTACCCTTGGCCTGTTTTAATGTAGTTTGAGGGCCAAAATTGATTTTTATGTTTTTAAAGGGTTGTTAAAAAAAACAAAGAATAATAAGTAACAAATATTGTATACAGCCTAAAAAGCCTGATATGTTTCATATTTGACCATTTAAGAAAAGATTTGTAAAAGAATTCCTAAGATGCTTAAGGTAAGAAAAATTATTATGGAAGATAATTAAGTTGTTTAGGTCATGAAGGAAAAGAAAGGCTTCATGCTTTAATTTGAGATAATATTAATTTTCTCCCTTATGTGAATTTCAGGGAAGTAATTACTCTTTCATTTCTTCCACATACTTTTCTACCAGTCTTTAAGTTTTGCTGGTTACATTATTTACTTTGTCAAACCTTCAAGTAATCAAATCATATTTTTAATTAATTACTATAATATTTAAATAATTCAAATTGATTTAATGCCTATCAACACTTACTTTATTCATTAGTTGTCTTTTCATTTCTGAGTTCCTTATTTAATCTATTTCTCGATAGGCGGAATTTGACTTTTTCTGAATCTACTGTAGAAATTATATTTTTAATGATTTCGTGTGCTTATTAAAGTTGATTGGATTTCAAAGGAAAAGTTGGACAAGTATAAAATTCTCAAGTCACACTCTTTTTAGAATATTTAAGTCATTGTTTCATTGTCTTCTGGCAAATGCTGTGAAGAAGTATGAAGTCAGCCTAATTCCCATGAATGGAAAAACAGTTGTTATTTTCCTTGCTGGATCTTTAAGAATTGGGAAGTTATGGTGTATTATATCCCTGAATGCATTTTCTGTTCCATTTGTTATGTAAAAGTTAGCTTTATATTAAATTATTTTGTTTATTCTTCATATTTGTTAATTTCTTCTGTCTTATTGTATTCACTTTGCTTTTAATTCATTCATTAATAGATCTACCTATTTAATTTATTTACTCAATAAAATGTTTCAAATGTAACAAAATGAAGCCTATGCTCCATTATGGTTTATATTTTAGTACATGGAAAAATACAATAAGCAAATTTATGTCAGGTGGTGATCTGTAATTATAATTCACATCAGGGAGAAAAAACAAAACACTGTGCCAGTTGGTTCTCATCCCAGATATAAAGTTCCATCATCTAGGACATTATCAGCAAGTCAGCCTGGACACTGAGCTAACTTTTGGTGTTAATAGAGCAACTAATTTCTAAAGTTTTATTTTATTTTTAATTGACTATTGAACTTATTTACCTAATGCACCTGCTTCTTATACCCTCTGTAGGACTAAGCTTTGTAAATTCACTTTTATTTTTCTTCCAGGAAATGAAATGTAGTAACTACTTTCCTTTCTTATATATTTCTTTCCAGTGCAATAAGACTCACTTCTTTCTTTTCACCAGAAAGTTTCAATGCAGCTTCACTTAAGGGTTTTTTCCTGAAGAAAAAAAAATATTTAAGGGCTGGGGTTGTAGCTCTGTGCCTTGCCTAGTACAGGTGAGATCCTGGGTTCAATCCTCAGTACCACATAAAAACAAATAAATAAAATAAAGTTTAAATTATTAAAAAATTATATACATATATATTTAAGAGTTACTGTAGCTGATCAATGCATACAGGTAATAGGAGGAATAAATTCTGAGGTTCTGTTGCACAGTAGGTCAAGTATAGTTGTCAATAACATGTATTTCAAGATCACTAGCAGAAAGGATTTTGAATGTCTGAACACAAGAAAATGATAAATATTTGAAGTGATGGATATGTTAGTTACCCTGATCTGATCACTACACAGTTTATAAATGTACTGAAACATCCATTTGTATCCCAAAAATATGTACAATTTTTATTTATCAATTGAGAGTAAAATAAACTTAAAAAAACCAGTCATTCCATTAAGGCAAACGGTTAGCTTGGTGTCCACACTGGGGTGCTGATGATGTCCTGGATCGTGAGACTCTTCATATGGGATGGTGGCCACCCACACCCAGTGCTTTTTAATTGGATTTTGAAATCTTCATGCTAAGACTCATTTAAGAATCATTGCCTTTCCTATCATGAGTGTATTGCCAGACTAATCTATCAATGCTACTGTGCAAAAGTTGGGCAGTACTTACTTGTTCTAACATAGGTTCTGTTTCCATACAGCTAAAAGTATTTACAACATGTCTAATTATTCCTCTTCTTTTAAGGACAATTTTCAACAGCAAGTTTCAAGTATTTTATGTTGTAAATTTAATTGTGTCATTTTATTTTCTATTTGGCATCAGACTAGATCACTGAAACCTAATATCTTATGGACATCAAGAATATGTTATTTTGGATATACTCAATAATATTTCCATATTTCTCTCAAATTCAATGGGATTTATATGGCTTATACTTTCCATCACTGAGTGTAGGAGCACTCCCCATACCTTCAACCCCTCCCCTCCTTCTTTCCCCATTCTATGCTAATGGACTGCGCACCTGACACAGAGTGGTACCCCATTGATTGTAACCTTGGGGCCATGATTGGTCTGAGGACCATTCTTAAACTTTTACACTTCCTGGAATAAATGAGCTCTGCGTGTAGCTCTGGCAGAGCAGTCTTACCAGCCCCAGCCCCCGGAGTCTAGGTGAATTGGCTCCAGGACCGACCACCTCATACCTCCTCCCAGGGAAGGTCCTTCCTGAGGACCCCTTTTTGTCCCCTGGGGCCCCAGCTCGTGGGCAGACTCATGCAAGGCACGACATAAAACAACAACTAGGAATGTGGATTTTTCAGTTTTTTACACATTTTTGTGAAATAATGAAGTGATGCAATAAAAATTCAAGTATCTTCATAAACACTATCATATAAAAATAATGATCCTACTAAAACTGACACCTGTTGCCTGGTAGGCAGTGCTAATTTAGTGTTTTAAAGCTAGTTAAAGTTGTCAATATGTATTTCAGGATATTCAAAAATCAAATGCACATTTGGAGTCTATGTAGCAAAGTCTTTATAAACTCTCTTTCTTTCTTTGAAACTCATTGTCTTTGAGTGAATGAATGGCTGCATGTTCATTTAATTCTTTCTCTGTTTCATTTCCCAGTTTTGACTTTCCAAACTTATACTTCTATTTCACATTCAAGTGGTTGAGGTTCATTTTTTAAGTCTATTTATTTACTTGTCCTGGCACTATTTGTTTAAGAGACACTACTTCCGTTGAATTTTTTGCATATTTGTCAAAACTCAGACCTGTATTTCTTGTTAGTATTTTTTAGTTGTTGATGGACTTTTATTTTATTTATGTGTATGTGGTGCTGAGAACCCAGTGCCTCACACATGCTAGGCTAGTGCTCTTCCACTGAGCTACAATCCCAGCCATTGGACCTGTATTTCATGGGTCTATTTCTGTGTTCTGCATTCTCCTCCAGTGCTCTGTGTGTTTATACCTGTGCCACATGGCTTGGTCACTGTAGCTATGTAAGTCTTGAAGTTGGGTATACTGATTCATATCATTTAAAAGCCCATCAGTGGGCTGCCTGAGCTGACCTATGATGGACAGAGGGAGGGGGACTAGAGAAAGCCTCATTTCAGGTGGCACTGGGGTGTATCTTGGTGCTGAGAAATCTGAGATGGAAAATGGTCCCTGATAATTATCAAGAATACAGGTAATAATAAATGTTGGCAAGGATGTGGGGAAAAATCACCTATACATTGCTGGTGGGACTGAAAATTGGTACAACCACTATCAAAAACAGTATGGAGATTCTTTAGAAAACTTGGAATGGAACCACCATTTAACCCAGTTATCCCCCTCCTTGGTATATACCCAAAGGACTTAAACGTAGGCATACCATAGTGATGCAGCTACATCAATGTTTATAGCAGTTCAATTCACAATAGCTAAGCTATGCAACCAACCTTTCAACAGATGAATAGAAAAAATGTGGTATACATGTGCAAAAGACTATTACTCAGCCATAGAGAAGAATGAAATTATGACATTTGTTGGCAAATGGATGAAACTGGAGACTATCATGCTAAGGGAAATAAGCAATCCCCCCAAATCAATGGCCGAATGTTCTCTCTGATATGTGGATGCTAACATATAATAAGGGTAGGGAAGGAAAAATAGAAGTTCATTGGATTAGTCAAAAGGGGAATGAAGAGAAGGGAGAGGGGATAGGAATAAGAAAGACAGTAGAATGAATCAGACATACCTTTCCTATGTTCCTATATGAATACATGACCAATGAAATGCCACATCATATACAAATGAAAGAATGAGATTTTAATTAGAATAAATTATACTCCACATATGTATACTATGTCAAATACAGTCTACTGTCATGTATATCTAAACAGAACAAAATTTTTTAAAAAGTCCTTACATACAACTACAGCATTTTAAAACCTATTAAAATATAAAAATTAAGTCATTATTAGTTTTAGTTTTCTTTATGCATTTGAATAGTTTTGAGCATTAACAATATTTTTTAAAAATTTGCAAATGTAATCAGTTTTTATTAAAGGTGATGGGCAAAACAAACCAAACCAAAACAACAACAACAACAACAAACAAACAAACTGTTGCCTGAACTTATCTGAACAAAGAGGCAGCAAACGGTGCCGGTCCTTGACAAGCACACTCGAGTGTTAAAAAAGCTTGTGCTGTATCCTGATTGCACGTGGAGAGCTGAGGAGGGAGTCCTCTTGGGGCGAGTGCGCCCTCTATGACATCAGAGGAACTTGGGAGATTAGAGAAAAATGAAACCAAACACAGCCACAGTATCTCAGCAGTATCCCCTACTGAGGGAACTAGGCGGTTTATGGTGTAACACGAAAGAAGCGGCATGGAATGGACTGCACCTAGGGGCAATCGAGTTGGAAGAGCAAAGGGGAGCCTCCGCCCAGGTGCGCGGGTGACCAGCTGACGCACACCAGGAGTCCGAGCAGGCAGGGTGAATACACTCAGGAACCACACCTAGGAAGGCTGAATTCCTGGGCAAAAGTGAGTGCAGAATTGGCTCCCATTCCCTGTGGAAGCGATTGACCAAAGTCTACCCTAGGGCAGATCAACCTGGTCTTTACAAAAAAGGCAGCTGAATAGATGTCAGCGCACCTGCAGGATCTCCTCTCGCAGAATGCGCGCTGCAGAAGCCGGGGAGTGCGTGGATCTGGTATGGAGGGTCAAAGCGCAAACTGTACCTCTTAACCCATCCCACCTTATACTGGCAAGAAGGAACACTGAGTCGTATTATCAGAGTTTCAATCTTAGGCCATTCCAACTGGTAACTCAGCAACACAATAACAAGAAGGAGCAACATTCCCCACCCCTTGTTCTATCAGTACTTAAGAATGATAGGTAAGAAGGACTATTGGACATAGACCTTAATCATCCAATATGGTCAAATATTTTGACCATTTAGGTGGAAAAGCTTCCTTCAGTCTATACCAAGATATTGGATTTTATTTTTAAACACACACACGCGCGCACACACACAAACACACATCATTTTTTTTCTTATTCCTTCTGCATACGTACATATGCGTGCACATGCACACACACACGCACACATGCCACACATGAATTCTAGCTGTCCCAATTCTTCTGGGAACATATATACATACACTTATTTGTCTTCTTTTCTCTCATATTCAGCATTTTTTAAAAGTATAATTATCTTTTTCTAGGGTTGTCTTGTGAGGGTTAGGGTTCATTGGATTGTACATCTTAGTTTGATTTTGTGTTAGTTTTATGTTTCAATCCTATCTTCTCTTGCTATCATCCTAACTCTATTGTTCTTTCTCCCTTTCTCCCAATACTGTGCTGCTTCTATTTTTTCCCCTTCCTCCGTATAAACATCACATGCTACTGCTCTTCTGCATTCTTTGTGTTCACTTTCTGAAATTGCAAAGTCTTCTCTAAGTTTCTAGCACATTTCCTTTTCCTCCAATTAACTGTAGCTATAAACCATCATTCAGAACTAAATGGTTTATATAACCCTGCCCCCAACTTTAATGTTATTACAATCATTACCACTGTGGATGACATAGCTGACACCTGCTATTTGCTGCTGACAATTGCTGAACCCACCATTTCTGTTTATTGATGGCAATTAATGTTGAAGACGTCATAGTAGGATCTGGCAATTTACTTTTTAACATTGTTTACTGTTTGGTGTTTGCAACAGTTTTTACTATTGTTTATTTTGCCTCCATTCTGTGAGGTATTGGGAACCTACAGGGACACGAAGAGTTGACAAATTAGAGATTCTGCTGCAGAACTAAACATTTCCACACATTATCCAACTCAGAGAAGGGAGGAGACCAAGAGCTTCAAACCATTAACAAGGACCCAAGAAGGAACAACTAGGGAGGGAACTTAGGTCCCACTGATTGGCATCTGCTCTTACATCAAAAATAGAAGTCCCAGAACAAATAAGATAACTACACACAAAAGGACATGCATAAAAATAGAGGTAGAGGAATCCACTTCAATTGATGCACAAGACCAAGACCTAAGAAAACAGGCAAACAAATCTCTCTCCAAAAAAATCCCCCAACAAAAGAACCCACTGATAGTGAGGTACATGAAAACCCAGAGAAAGATCATAAAAAAACTGATTATCAAAATGTTCAAGATCAAAGGAAGGAATTAAGAGAGCAATTAAAGGAGATGAAACACTATTATAATAAAGAAACTAATAGTTAAAAGAGACCAAGCATAACTCCTAGAAATGAAAAGCAAAATCAGTCAAATTTCAAACTTATTTGAAGGCATCACTAACAGACCAGGTGGTGGAGAAAATAGAACTTCAGCCCTCAAATACAGAACATCAAGCATTGAGGGCAACCTATATGCTCTTGAATACACAGAAGGCAATAAAGGGAAAAAATTATAAAACATGACCAGAATATACAAGAACTCTTGGACAACTTTAAAAGAGCAAACCTGAGAATCTTGGGATAGAAGAGAGCATGGAGATACAAAATGAAGGCTTAAAGAACATTTTCAGTGAGATAGTTACTGAAACTTCTCCCATATCAGAAATGAGATAAATATCCACATACTGGAAGCTTACAGGACCCTGACTAGACCCAACCAAATGAGAAATTCACCCAGATATATCAAAATCGAAATATTGCCAAATCAAAAAAAAAAAAAAAAAAAAAAGAAAGAAAAAGAAAAAAAAAACAAAGAATATTAAAAGCCAAGGGAGAAACATCAGATCATATTTAGAGGCAAACCAATAAGGTTCACTTCTGATTTCTCTGCTCAGACCCTGAAATTAAGGAGGGCCTAGAATGAAATATTCCAAACCCTAAAAACAACTGTTTGCCAAGATTGGTTACTATGCCCAGCAAAACTCAGTTTCAAATTTGAAGGGGAAATAAAAAGATTCAATGACAAGAATAAACTAAAAATTCATGAGCACCAAACTAGCACTTAAAGAATACTGGAAGATAAACTTAACACAGAGGAACTAAAAAGAAATTTGCAAAGCCCACAAACAGAGGAAGTTCAATAGAAGAATAATCCACTAAATGGGAAGACAGGATAAAATACAGCAAAACCACAAAATGACAGGAAACCACAAACACTTATCCATACTGAATGTTAATAGTCTCAACTTCCCAGTTAAAAGATACAGGTTAGCAGAATGGATCAAAACCCAAAATCCAACTATACACTGTTTACAAGAGACCCATCTTACAGGAAAATACACTCACGGGCTGAAGGTAAAAGGATGGCAAAAAAATATTCCAGGCATATGGTCCAAGAAAACAAGCAGGAGTAGCTCTTCTCATATCTGACGAAGTAGATTTCAAGCAAAAATTAATCAGAAAAGACAACAACATTACATCCTAGTGAAGGGAACAATCCAACAAGAAGATATAACCATAGTGATCATTTATGTCCCAAATATCAATGTGCCCCATTACAGAGAAAAAATACTTCATGACATTAAATTCCACATAAACCCCAACACAGTAATACTGTGGGATTTCAATACACCTTTATCACCAATAGGTCATCAAAACAAAAACTCAACAAATGTATTTACAACACTATAAATAGCACAACACTAAACAACTAAACAACACTATAAATCAAATGAACCTAATGGACATCTACAGAATATTCTTTCCTCAAACAGCTGAATTTATGTTTTGCTCATGGGACTTTTCCCATAATACATCATATTCTAGGCCATAAAATCTTAGAAAATATAAAAAAGATATAATTCCATGTATCCTATCAGATTATAATGAAAATTAACAGCAAGAAAAATATAGAAACCACAAATACATGGGGATTGGACAATAATGCTCTCTTAAATGAAGAATGGATCAAAGAAGAAATGAGAGCTGAAATAAAGAAATGATTAGCAATGAACAAGAGCATAAACATAACATATCAAAATTTCTGGGACAGTATGAAAGCAGTTAAAAGAGGCAAATTTATAGCACTGATGCCTACATTAAAAAATTAGAGAGATCCTAAATAAGCTTATGCTCCACCTCAAGGCCTTTGAAAAAGAAGAAAAACTAACCCCCACACAAGTAGAAGACAGGAAATAATTAAGATCAGAGCCAAAATCAGTGAAATTGAAAATAAAAGAATAACACACAAGATTAATGTAATGAAGAGTTGGTTCTTTGGGGTCTGAGGCTGTAACTCAGTGGCAGAGTGCTTGCCTAGCACATGTGAGGCACTGGATTCGATCCTTAGCACTGCATAAAAACAACAAACAAATAAAGACATTCTGTTCATCTACAACTACAAAAAAAAAAGAGTTGGTTCTTTGAAAAGATAAATAAAATTGACAGACTCTTAGCCAAACTAACCAAAAGAAAGTATGAGAAAGAGCAAATCAGCAATATCAGGGATGAAAAAGAATACATCAACACAGACTTTTCTGAAATCCAGAAGATTATCAGATTCTATTTTGAAAATTCATACTCCAATAAACTGAAACATCTGGAAGACATGGACAAATTTATAGACACATGACTTGCCCATATTGAACAAGGAAGATACAGTAATCCTAAACAGACCAATATCAAGTAATTAAATTGAAACAACAATTAAAAGTCTTTCAAAAAAGAAAAGCCCTGGACCCAATGGATTCTTAGTTGAGTTCTACCAGACCTTTATGAAAGAACTAACACTAGTTTTCTCAAAGTATTCCACAAAATTGAAGGAGAGGGAACACTCTGAAATACTTTTTATGAAGCTAATATAACCCTGATACCAAAATAAGACAAAGATGCATGAAGGAAATAAAAGTACATACCAATATCCCTGATGCACATAGATGCAAAAATCCTAAGCAAAATATTAGCAAATTGCATTCAAAACACATCAAGAAAATAACACAACATGGTCAAGAAGTTCTCATTCCCAGGATGCAAGGTTGGTTCAACATGCTCAAATCAATAAATGTAATTCAACAGTTAAACAGAATTAAGGACAAAAATCACATGACCATCTCAATAGATGCAGAAAGACCTTTGATAAAATCCAACACCCATTCATGTTAAAAATGCTGGAGTAACTAGGGATTGAAGGAACTTTCCTCAGCATCATAAAAGCCATTTATGACAAACTCAAAGCCAACATTATACTAAATGGAGACAAATGAAAAGCATTTCTTCTTTCAGGAACAAGACAAGGCTTTCCATTTTCATCATTCCTTTTCAATATAGACCTTGAAAAATTAGCCAGAACAATCAGGCAAGAGAAGGAAATCAAATGGATACAAATAAGAAAAGAAGTCAAACTATTCCTGTTTGCTGATGATATGATCCTATATATAGAAGACCAAAAAAACTCCACCAGAAGACTTCTAGTGCTTATAAATGAGTTTAGCAAAGTAGCAGGATAAATGATCAATACTCACAAATCAATAACTTTTCTGTATTTCAATAGTCAGTTGAGGAAGAAATCAGGAAAACAATCCCATTTATAATCACTTTAAAAAACAAACAAAAACACACCTTGGGAATTAACTTAATCATGGAAGTAAAAGAGCTCTACAGTGAAAATTATAGAATACTGAAGAAAGAAATTGAAGAACTTAGAAGATAGAAACACATCCCATGTCCTTGGATAGACAGAATTAACATTGTCAAAATGGACATACTACAAAGAACAATATACAGATTCAATGCAATCTCCATCAAAACACTGATATTTTTCACAGAATTAGAAAAAAATCTTAAATTCATTTGGAAGAATAAGAGACCCAGAACAGCCAAAGCAATACTGAACAAGAAAAGTGAAGCAGGAGGCATCATAAGACTTGATCTGAAATTATACTACAGAATTGTAGTAATAACAACAGCATGGTATTGGCAACAAAATAGTCATGATTCTCAATTGAATACAATAGAAGACACAGAGACAAACCTATAGCCATCTGATATTTGACAAGAGTGCCAAAAATATATCTTGGAGAAAAGACACTCTTTTTAGCAAATGGTACTGGAAAAACTGGATAGCTATATGTAGAAAGATGAAATTAGGCCCCTATCTGTCACCTTGTACAAAACTCAAATCGAAATGGATCAGAGAGCTAAGAATTAAACCAGAAACTTTACAACTGCTTGAAAAAAACATAGGGTTAACACTTCATCATACACATGCTGGCACAGACTTCCTTAACAAGACTCCTAAAACACAAGAAATAATACCATCGCAATAAAACTAAGAAACTTCTGCATAGCTAAGGCAGTGATTAAGAGGGTGAAGAGAAAGCCTACAGGAAGAGAGAAAGTCTTGGCCAGCTCCTCCTTCAATAGGGAATTAATATCCAGAATATACAAAGAACTCAAAAAACTTAACACCAAAGAAACAAATAAACAAACAAACATAAAACAAACAAACAAAAAAAACCCAATCAATAAATGGGCAAACAGAAATTTCTCAAAAGAAGAAACATAGATGGCCAATGGATATATGAGAGAATGTTCAACATCTCTAGCAATCAGGGAAGTGCAAATCAAACTACACTAAGATTTCATCTCACTCCAGTCACAATGAAAATGATCAAGAATACAAACAACAATAAATGCTGCCAAGGTTGCAGGGGAAAAGGAACACTTGTATGTTGTTGGTAGGCCTGCAGACGAGTACCACCACTCTGGACAGCAGTTTGTGGATTCCTTAAAAAACTAGGGATAGAACCAGCATATGACCCACCTATCCTACTCCTGGGTATTTTCCCCAAAGGTGGAAAATTGGCATTCTTCAGCAACACAGCCAGCCACATCAATGTTTATAGCAGCATGATCCACAATCGCTAAATTGTAGAATCAACTCAGATGCCTGTCAGTAAAAAATGGATTAGGAAATTGTGGCATGTATATGCAATGGAGTTCTACTCAGCTATTAAAAAGAATTAAATTATGGCCAGTAAATGGAAGGAAATGGAGATTATCATGCTAAGTGAAATTAGCTGAACTCAGAAACTCAAAAAAAATGTTTTCTCTCTTGTGGAAGCTAGAGTTAATAAAGCAAAAGGGGGCTGGAGGAAGGATGAGATTACCAAAGGAACCAATCAAATAATAGACAAGCAAAAAAATTATCCATTTCTTATTAGGTTAATTATGGCAGTTGTACTTTTGGAGGCATTATCTATTTCACTTAAGTTTTCATATTTATGTACATTGAGTTATTTGAAGTATTTCCTTATCCTTTTGCTGTCTGCAGGATCCATGGTGATATCACTATTTTATTTCTGATATTAGTGATTTGTATCCTGTTTTTTTCTTTGTCAGTCATTCAAGAAGCTTGTTGATTATATTCATCTTTTCAACGAACTGGCTTTTTGCTATTTATTGCTCTTCTAGGTTCTGGAGGTGGAAGCCTAAAATTTCAGAATATTTTTTCTAATATATCTCTTAATTGTTTTAAATTTCCCTCTCAATAATTCTTCAGTTGTGTCTGTCTCTTCTAGCTAGTTGAAATATATAATACATTTTTATTAACTTTAGCCACCACAATATGGTATAGAATACTAGGACTTAATCCTTCTAACTATATTTTTCTATTTAGTTGTGTTCCCATAAAGTTTAATATGTTGAGAATCCATTTAATCTACTCAGAGTATTTTTAACCCAATACATAATAATTGTACATATTTATGGGATATAGTATAATACATATATACAATATATAATAATCAAAATTAGTGTAATTATCATTTCTATCTCCTCAAACATTTATTGTTTCTTTGTGTTGGGAACATTGAAAATCTTATCTTCTAGCTATTTGAAATATACAATAAATTTTCATTAACTTTAGTCCCCTTAACATGGCATGGAATGCTAGACTTAATCCTATCTGTACTTTTTTTTTTAATATTTATTTTTTAGTTGTAGGTGGACACAATAGCTTTATTTTTTATTTTTATGTGGTGCTGAGGATCGAACACAGTGCCTCCCGCGTGCTAGGCGAGCACGCTACCACTGCGCCATAACCCCAGCCCCCCTATCTGTACTTTTGTACACGTTAATAAACCATTCTATATTCTCTCTTCTAAATTCCCCCTTTCCCAACTTCTGGTAATCACTATTTCTCTGTCTTTATGAGATCAACTTTTTTTTTTTAGTTCCTCCACATGAATGAAACCATGAGGCAGCTATATGTCTATGCCTGGCTTATTTTACTTAACATAATGTTATACAGTTCTATCCATTATGCCCCAAATGACAGGATTCCATTCATTCTTATAACCAAGTGATATTCTGTTTATATGTATCACATTTTCTTTATCCATTCCTCCATTGATGGACAATGTGACTGATTCCAAATCTTGACTAGTATAAATAGTGCTACAATAAATATGGGAATTCAGCTACATCTTTGGCATACTGATTTTCTTCTCTTTGGATGTACACACATTAGTGGGTTGCTGTATCATATAGTAGTTGTATTTCTACTTTTTTGAGAAAATTTTGTGTTGTTTTTCATTATGGCTGTACTAATTGACATTCCCACAGTGTATTAGATTTTCCCTTTATCTGCATTCATTGTTACCATTTTAAAAATCCTTTTGATGATAGTCATAGTAATTGGGGTAAGACAATATTTCATTGTAGTTTTGATTTTCATTTCCTCATCATTAGTAATGTTGAGTATTTTTTCATATACTTTTTGGTCATTTGCATATTTCATTTTAAGAAATGTCTATTTATATAATTTGTCCATTTTAAATTGGATTAATAGATATTTTTGCTGTTGTTTATATTCTTTATGTATTCTACATATGGATTGCTTTGTCTATTTGGGGACTTTTGTGGTTATATTTGAATTTTAGGACTTTTTTTTTTATTTCTGTGAAGGATGACACTGGGATTTGGATAATAATTGAATCTGTAAATTGCTCTGGGTATCCTGGACATTTTAATAGTATTCTTCTATCTATGAACATGGATGTCTTTCTTTTTGTATGTGGTGTGTGTTCTTTAATTTCTTTGACTGGCATTTTGTAGTTTTCATTGTAGAGATCTTGATCTCCTTGGTTAACTTTATTCTAAGGTGTTTTACTTTAATTAACTTGTTTCTATTGAAAATGTATTTTTTTAAATTTCTTTTTCTTGTATATAGAAATGCTACTGGTTTTTACATGTTGATTTTGTATTTTGCAAATATACTAAATTTTTTGTTTTTTTTTTAGTTCTTACAGATTTTTGGTAGAGTCTAGGTTTTTTTACATATGAGATAATGTCATCTGCAAACCAGATGCAAACTATAATTTTCCATCATTCTTTCCATTTTGAACACTCTATTTCTTTCTCTTACCCAGTTGCTCTGACTAGGACTTCCATCTATGTGGAATAAGAGTGGTGAAATAGCCATCCTTGTGAAGCAAGAATTGAAGACAGGCAGTCACTGTAGATAGGCAATTGGGTCAGATCAAGAAAATGGAGGCTGATTTGAGTCTGAGAAGTTGGAGACTGCCCCTGGGAGATTGGAAAGCTAATGCCTCCAGAACCCTTTGATTACCAATATTAACTGCCTATACTACTCCTCCCAGAAGGTTATTAATGAAGCACACCCTGAACAGACAGGGAGCGGATAATTAATGCCCCCTGGCCTGCCACTCCCTTTTTGCCCAGATCACTCCATCTGGCCCTTCCCCATGCCCATCTCCTTCTCACCATTTGGCCATCCCACCAGCATCTCCTGGGCCTAGTCATATACCAGGAAGGAGAGAGACAAGGGGGAATAGAGCAGGAGAACTAAGAAAGTCTAAAATATATAAAAGGGGAAGGACGCTCTCACTTCTTGGGATACCAGGGTATCAGCTATGGCTCCCTTCTCCTTCTGACAAGGAATCTATATTACCGCTTTTTAAATAAAACCTGCATTATAAGCTTGCCTCAGAACTTCTTTAATGTTCGAACTTGAATATTTGAGGAAGCAGAACTCATCACCACTAACCAGAGATATCACTTGTTTCATTGTGGTTCTAGGAAGAACTTGTTGACATTTCCCCATTCAGTGTGATGTTTGCTGTGGGTTTGTCATATATAACCTTATTGTGTTGAGGTGTTTATCAATTAGATTTATGCATCACTCAAAATACAGTTTTTATTCTCTGACACGTGGACATAGTTGTTATACCTGAAGTTAGAGTAGACTGAAAACTGAATGAGAGCAGAGTTAGTTATCTATCTTTGCATCACCAACACTGACAAGTACCGTGTCTCTCATTTAGGATGCTTTTAACCCTTGAATTAATGACTTTTTAAAAAATAGATGCTTGAACCTGCATAGATAGTGTTTCCTGGTGAACATCATTTGGTTAATAGCAGAATTTAAAATAGGTTCATTGGAGGAACTCAAAGCTATACAATAATGCTAACTTTTTTCAACTTGTGCAAGCAAAGCATAATTTAAGACATGTAACTGCTAAAAATTGTAAAATATATACTTAGAATCATTAATCTGGGTAATAGCCTAGTTAAAATCTGTATATAATATATAGTTCATGATTTGTGCTGGCAAGTAGATCTCCAGGAAGAGCATTAGAAGTTTGGGGATTACAAGGTGATGGTTATTAATTATCAGATTATTTAGTAGATTTTTGTAGTTTGAGGGATCTATTTTTTGGTGTCTCTTAATTGACATATTAAGATTCTGCTGAACTTCTATGAATGGCTTATTAGGTTATTATAGATTATTATAGATTTCAGTTTGTTGATGTTAAACATCTCATGCATTAGGTTTTTACTTTTTAATGTGGTTAATATATATCCTGGGCCAAGTCTTGAGGCATTTGTTTTTACAGAAACAATGAGACACTTCTTTCAGAGAAGATCTTATATTTAATCATTTTCAAGAACCTGGTTAAATTCAAGAGTTCTGTCTCTTAGAAACCTTAAAGTTGGGTGTAGTGTGAAGGAAAATAATTTACTTGTTGAATGTTCACAAAAAGAAGAACACTACAAAATGAAATAAAATATTTGAGTAGCTTCATTGCCTAAAGTAACTCCTTGGATTTTCTTTCCCCCTTGATAAAAAACCCAAGAAAAATTCTGGCTTATTTCCAGCACCATTAAATGGCAATGAGCAGTCAGGGTCATGAAGCTGTCTAATAGTGTGGATGTGATTACTTGGTGGTGAGAAAAGTGAGTGTCTTCTAATTATTGCAGCATCTTAACTTGCTAAATTAAAATTATATATGTATTTCTAACCTTTCTTTTATACATACATTCCCACAGGGAAAGGGAGAAAATCAGAGTTTTTTTACTTCATCTTTCTGAATGTATGTTTTTAAGGAAGTAGAGACTTTTTGTTTTATTGCAAAACTTGTCACTGCTTCAGGTTTGCAAGTTAAGGAGGTGACATATATTACAGAGTTAGCCAACTTGTTCAGCTAATTATACTCTTGCTATATTGGAACAAAACTGAGAAGAAAATCTATTTAAATACATCTTCTGTTTTTTTCTAACAATCACTTTCTAGGTTTAATAAGAAAAAATGGCCATCATTTTCCAGATTGCTCATATAGTTGAGTAGCAGCATTAAAATAATACATACTATGGCATTCAGGAAAACTTTGGGTTTGAATTATGACTGATTTTTATTTAAAAAAAATTAGCTGAAACAGTAATCTGCATTTTCTTCCTGTTTCTCTCTCTCTCTCTCTCTCTCTCTCTCTCTCTCACACACACACACACACACACACACACACACGCACACACACACAGATGTAAAAATTTTAAAAATAGAAAGTAGAATGGTGGTTACTGGGTACTAACCCTGCGAAAAGGGGAAATGAATGGGACATTTTTAATGTATAAAGAACTTCTGTTGTGCATGGTGGAGAAGTTTTGGAGATTTGGTTCACAGAAAGTGGATATGCTGTATAATATTAACCTTAGGACATAAAAATGGTAAATTTAATATTAGGTATTTTTATTACAATAAAAATATTTTTAAAAATGTTTTTAAATTTTTTAAGTTTTAAAAAACTTTTAGACACATTTATTCACTGCAGTGACCATTTGGCACATATTGTTTCAGCCTGATTTTTTAGTTATCAGTCTACCACATAATTCTTCCATGTCAGTAAATATTCATCCACAGTGTAATTTTTATATGTTAGTATATATATATGTTAGTATATATATATATATATATGTATATATATATATATATACAATAATGTGCAGTTCTGAACTATTGTCACAGATTTTATAGGTTTAGGAAATGCAGAAATGGCCTTCATTTTTATTGTTTGTTCATTTTTTATTTGTTCTTTTTAGATATATATGACAACGCAATATATTTTGACACATTATACACACATGGAGTCCAACTTCCCATTCTTGTGGTTGAACAAGATGTGGAGTTACACTGGTCATGTATTCATATATGAACACAGGAAAGTTATGTCCAATTCATTCTACTCTCCTGTTCCCATCCCCTCTCTCTTCCCTTCATTCCCCTTTGTCTAATCTAATGAACTTACTCCCACTCCACATCATGTGATAGCATTCATATATCAGAGAGAACGTTCAGCATTTGGTTTTTTGGGGATTGGTTTATTTCATTTAGCATGATAGCCTCCAGTTCCATCCATTTACCAGCAAATGCCACAATTCCATTCTTCTTTATGGCTGAGTAATATTACATTGTGTGTGTGTGTGTGTGTGTGTGTATGTGTGTGTGTGTGTATGTATATATATATATATATATGTCACATTTTCTTTATCCATTTATCTATTATCTATTTATCTATGAAGGACACCTAGGTTGGTTCCATAGCTTGACTATTCTGAATTGAGCTCCTATAAACATTGATGTGGCTGTGTCACTGTAGTATGCTGATTTTAAATCCTTTGGGTATAGACCAAGGAGTGGGATAACTGGGTCAAATGGTGGTTCCATTGCAGGTTTTCTAAGGAATCTCCATACTGCTTTCCAGAGTGAAAACCACAGTTTTTTTTGCATGGTCAGTGTATTCTATTTTCTGTAAATAAATTCTCTGGATGAGGAACTTAACATTATTCTTAAATATAGAATAATGAAGTGTGAGATATTAACATTCATTCATCCTGGAGTGAACAACATTTACTTTGGAAGTCATGGTGGAGGAGGACAAAGAGTCATTTTTATAATGTGTATTCAATTATGATAACATTGGAACTTTGAGTTAGGACTAGATGAGCTCAGCATTTTCTATTCATATTGTTACAAATTTGGTATTTCAGGGAAGCCAAGAAGATTACTGTTCTAAAATATTAATTGTAAGTTTAGTTAATAACCAAAAAATGCCAAATGCAAAGGGAAATAGGTAATAGGGATAGTGTTAAGGGAGTGCACTCATAATACCAGTTTACCACTTTGGCCAGTGGTATTAAGCTCATGCATGAAATCATGATTTTAACTTTTAACATTCACTGGAATGAGCTCTGTTCCGCCCTCTCCACCTCTGGCGGGAGTGCTAATGAACAATCAAGGGGCTGTGGATAATCACTAACTGGCTATTAATGATGGCATGTTAGCTTTATCTTACAGTTTGATGTAAAAAGAAATGTGAGCACTGTGGATTTCAACCTTGAGTACTGTTAACATCACATCATGCCAGATAGAGATCATTAGAGAATAGTTTAAATGCCCATGCGATGCCTAGCTCTTCTTAGACAAGATTAAGAAGGATATATTTAAAAACAATAACAGATGTCAAAGTTGTTGTCGTGCAGGTTCTTTTGCATGAAAAGGGGATCTTGTTGTCTGATGAGATATTCCATTTCATTCCTAACTAGCTTTGGCCATTAGTTGTTTCTTCACTAGATTATACAAAACCCATGTCCACTAAAATTTTCCCTTCTTTAGGATAAGCATTCCCTGGGTTTTAAAGAGTTCTCCTTATAGCATGCTTTCAAGTTCTTTTTCATCTGACTTGCTGTCCGTAAACATGTTCCATTTCTAAATATGTTTCTTTGTATCATATAAGAATCAAGGGGATGTGTGGCTCTTATAAGTTTATAAGACTTTTATTAATATTATGAGACTATATACTATCTCAGTTTTATACACTATTTCTGTTTGAATTATTTGAACCAGTAATAATATTAATTATAATATTATTAATAGTAATAATAATTAGTAATAATAATTATAATTATTATATAATTATATTATATTTATTATATTAGTAATAATAATTATAATATTAGTAATCTGAAAAGGATTGCAATACAGAATAAAGTAATTGGAAAAGGATGACAATACTAACCTGTGTTACAATGTTATTTTTAGAAAAAAATTTTGCTTTATGTTTCACTTATTCAAATTTATCACTTTACTGCCAGAACTCCAAAATGGTAGATCTCTTATCACTCTGATTCTTTCTTATGTTCTTGTTGTAATGTGTATTGTTTTCTGTTTATAAAAATGACACGTTATTAAAGAAAATTTGGAAATTACATCAAATTTTGAAGAAATATATTACCCATAATATATTTATGGGTATATTATTCATGAATAACCATCCATTATTTTGTAATTTCTATTTTTCTGAATGATGAGTGAATGTGTACGTGCTTATGTAAGAAATGTACATAATAGAGTAAGGATTAAATTGCAAACACATTGTGTACATTATTTGTTTTGTCCGTATTATATTTTGAATGTTTTTCAGTCATTGAACATTTAAAAATGTTTAAGCTTTATATAATATTCCATTTATTTGTAAACCATTACTTAACAACTCTATTGTTGGACTTTTAAGTTGTTCATGTTTTGTGATTATAAATATTCTTAAAATGGACATATTTGCATACAAATGAACACCTTGCATCCACAATAATTTTCTTGGTACAGATTCCTTGAAGGGTTCATGGATCAAAAGGTCTGAATATTTCCTAAGGCTCAGAAGAGTCTCTTTAAAAGGTAGAGTCACCATCTAGTTAATCATCTAAACTTTTACTAGACACTTTCAGAGTAACAAATACTGAACTATATGGAACTGGTTCAGTAGGTGCAAAGAAAGACTTAACACATTGAAATGGGACACAGGGTCATCCTACTAAAGAAATAACCATTATTTTCCTTTAAAATTCTTCCAATGTTACCTCCTATTAGGATAAAAAAAAATCTCTTAGGATGATCTATTTTTAATAAAGATAATAAAAGTGTTGTCATAACAATTCATTAGGAAGCACAAGAATTTATGCTTTTTTTTCATTTGAGTTTGCTCATGAGTGAAGGTAAAACTGCTATACACATAGAATCTACAAGGTGATTTTAGTATAAAATTGTGAAATACATCTGAACGTAGCACATTTCAAAGAATTATTATGAAGAAGTACATACCAAGTAACTTAGCAACAAATAAATAATAAAGATGTTAATGGAAGAACTTTATTAGTCTGTAAGTCTTATATCCTCAGATAAAATGCAAAGAATTCTATCCTATCATGAAATATTTTGAAGGGATAAATTTGCTAGCTTGTAACAGAAGAGGAAATTTAAGAGATACTATGACATAATTATTTTCAGGGGATCTTCTCTTTAGTTTTTTGTTTTAGTCAACTTTTTCACTGCTGTGAGTAAAAGACCCTACAAGAACAACTGTAGAGGAGGAAAGGTTTATTTAAGGGCTTATGGTTTCAGAGGTCTTAGTCCATAGACAGCAGGCTCCATTCCTAAGGGCTTGAGAACATCATGGTGGTAGAGTGTGGCAGAGGGAAGTGGCTCATATGATGATTGGAGAGCAGAGGAGAGGGAGAGAAAGAGAGAGACTCCACTCACCAGATACAAATATATACACCAAAGTTACGCTCCAATTCCTACCTCTTCCAGCTATACCTCACCACTTCAGTTATCACTCAGTTAATCTCTACTAGGGGATTAATTTAGTGACTGGGTCAACGCTCTCATAGCCCAATAATTTCTCCTCTGAACCTTCTTGCATTGTCTCACCTGTAAGTTTTTGGGGACACCTCATATTCAAACCTTAACATCTTTATTCTTTTGCTTTAATTTTATTTGCTTCCTATGATTACACATTGTGTTTGTCAGGAGCAAATATTTAAATGATAATTCTAGGTAAAAAATTAAGTAGGACATTTTTAAAAACATATTTCAAAGTGGTTGTCAAGAGGTTCTTTACATACAATAATATTCAGTTTATTAAACAGATAGCAGTTTTCCCTGACCATCTGACCAAAAACAATCATGTTATTTATAGGAAATACAATTACTGATAAATTTCTGTGTTCTAATTGTAATAGAATTGTGGAATTCTTTTACTATATAAGATATATAAAGAGTGAGAAAATATAAATCATAAAGTTAGAGCTATGATAGAAAGAGAAATGGAGAAATCAGAGTTTTCCTTCAGTTGCAATCTGGATGCTTTTTATTTCACTTTCTTCACCTATTGCACTGGTTGGAATCTCAAATGTAAAGAAGGGATTATTCCATATTACATTATTATCAAGGGATGATTCACTGTAAAGAAGGGATGATTCCATATTACTCAGCATTTAAAGAGAATATAATTATGGCATTTGCAGGTAAATGGATGGAGTTGGAGTATCATGCTAAGAGAAGTAAGTCAATCCCAAAAAACCAAAGGCTGAATGTTTTCTCTGATAAGTGGATGCTGATCCATAATGGGAGGGGGGCATGGGAAGAACAGAGGAACTTTGGTCAAAGGGGAGGGAGAGGAGGGGAGGAGACATGGGAGCAGGAAAGATGATGGAATGAGATGGACATAATTTCCCTAGGTACATGTGTGACTACACCTATGGGGTGACTCTATCTATATCATGTACAACCAGAGAAATGAAAAACATTGTGCTCCATTTGTGTACAATGAATAAAAATGCATTCTTCTGTCATGTATATTAAATTATAATAGATAAATTAAAAAATAAAATTAAAAAAGATCAAATGAGAGATGGAGAACTTCTTCTTTTTAAAAATGAAATTTATTGAGATATATTCAATGTGCTGTAAATTATATCCAATTTAAGTGCCTGATTTGATGGATTTGTACAAATGGATACATACAAATGTGTCATCTGTAACTACCAACAATTAAGATATAAACATACTTCAAAATTTTCTTAAAAAAATGAAAAGAAGGGATGATTCTAGCCATCCTTGCCTTGCTCCTGATTTCAGGAGGAAAATTGTTTAGTCTTATGCCATTTAGTATGATGCTAACTGTAAAATTTTCATAGCTGTTCTTTGCCAGATCAGGAATATTCCCTTCTATTCATAGCTTGCTAAGAGGTTATTAAGAACACATATTAGACTTCATCATGTTTTTCTGAATATTGAGATGATTATATGGGTTTTCTCTTTTCATTTGTTAATATGGTGAATTACGCTTATAGACATCTGATTGTTAAACCAACTTGTGTTATAGAGTGAATTCTATTTTATCATGATCATATCCGTATTGTCTCTTTTTATTTTCCATGCTAAATTTCATTTGCTAATATTTTGTGGAAATTTTTTACATTAATATTCATGAGGGTTAGTATCTGTGGATTTTGTTTTACTTATTTTTGGTAATTTTTATGTCTTTAATCCATGCCTCATGAGAATTTTTGCCTCAGGAAAGTAGTTAGTCTTTCAAATTTTTTGAAAGAGCCTGTGTAGAATTGATATTGTATTTTCCATAAATATTTGATGGAATTGATGAGTAAAGCTGTCTGTGTCTGGAGTTTTGTTTGTGAAAAGTTCTGACTACATGATCAATATTAAAAATAGATATAGGGAGCCAGGCACAGTGGCATACACCTGTTATCCCATCTGTTTGGTAGACTGAGGCAGAAAGATCACAAGTTTAAGGCTAGACTGGGTAACTTAGGGAGAACCTGTCTTGATCCAAGTTGCTTGATAGTGTTATGTATTCTTACTTTTTTTCTATTTTTATATTAACTTCCAGATGTGCTTCTCCAAAAATTTTTAAAGAGAGGCAATAATATTTGACATAATATCTCCACTTAAATTTTTTTTCTTATCAACTGTTGGTTATTTGTGTTATTTATTAGGCTTTATATCCCAATCCAAAGATGAGATAGAAAATGATTTTATCTAGTAAATATACTTTCAGATTCTAATGCTGGTTTTATTATTGGCAGAGATAGTAATGTGGGCAAGGTCACTCTGCCTTATCTATTTTTATATCAACATGTTAATTATTGATATAAAAGATATTAAAGTTCCCAACTATACTTGTGGAATTATTTTTGCAATTATATATATATATATATATATAATTTTTTACTTAAAGCAGTTGGAAACTCTGTTATGTGCATGAACTTTGAGGATTGTTTTATATTCTTGATGAGTTGACCATTTTATCATTATAAAGTGACATTTTCATCCCTTACAATATTCTTTGCTCTGAAATAGACTTTACTATTAATATAACCACTCCATCCATTTTTTTATTAGTGGAACATGGTCTATGTTTTGTATGCTCTTTTATCTGTAGAGTGCCACACATTTTGGTGATTTAGGCTTGGTGCAGATTGGTTTCTAATCTCACTTTGCACTTTTGATGGACTTGGGCTCTGTATTTTCTCTCCCCGATGTGTGCACCATACTTGGTCAGAATGGCCAGTCATTTTATTTGCAAAGATATAGAGAAGTGCTTATTTCAAATGTGAAAGTTCATGGGTTTTTATCTGGCAAACTTGTGATTCCGATGGACTACTTTGTGGGGTATGTCCAGCAGGCATCTAACTGTATATTCTGGAACTCAGGAGGTACTTGAATGATTGGATGCAGATGAATTCCCCTGAGAGAACTTTTCAGAATGAGAAAAGGATTAAGGATGAAAACTGGGCAAGCATAGATGGACATTTAGTGAGATCTATAGTTTAGGTAAGTTCTAATGTATGGTTACCTAGTGCAGTGAAACTTCCTTATATTTAAATGCAAACACCAATAAATCTTTATAAGGGAAGCTCATTTTCATATTTTACTATATGATCTGTAGAGATTTTAATATTCCTTTGAAAAGCGTTTGATCTAATGTAATATGTCAAATAGTTTAAATTATCTCTAAATATTTTTTCTAAATGTAGTTTAAGATGCAGCAGAGAATTTAATTATTCTGGTGGACAAGTTACATAAAATGCCTCAAAGGCTCAAGTTTGTCAGCTGTTTCATTCATTATTCTTAGTGCCAAGGAATACCACAGAGGATTCACACATCTTAATCCTTCAGTAAGTATGTGATTCAATTGCCAGGTCTCACGAGTATTCTCTGTAATGATCCTTGGTCCTTGTTTAAAAGCTGCTTTTGTTGAGTAACCTCACCCTGACTGGGTTGGAGAAAATATTGGGATAATCTTACTACAGACAAAAACGTCACAGGCTGGATTCTGCATGCTGGAACTCCTGGCAGCAAACATTAATGTTCCTGAGAGGTATGTAGGCTGTTTAGAAAATTGATCCTAAATAAGATTTGATTTTAACTTCCAGATGTGCTTCTCCAAAAATTTTTAAAGAGAGGCAATAATATTTGACATAATATCTCTGCTTAGCTTCTTTTTTTCTTATTAACTATTGGTTATTTATGTCATTTATTAGGCTTTTCTATCCCAATCCAAAGATGGGATAGAAAATGATTTTATCTAGTAAATATACTTTCAGATTCTAACGCTGGTTTTATTATTGGCAGAGATAGTAACGTAGGCAAGGTCATTCTGCCTGGGTGTTGCAGTTAATCCAATCTCTAAATTATAGAAGTCTCCACAGGATGTGAAACTATTTCTGCTGAAGTCATGAGTGCCCATGGTTTAATATACCCATCTTTCACATTTTAAAAAAATGAAATAATAGCTTAATTTTAAGCAAAATATAAGATGTGTGAAAACAACCTCATCTCCAGTTGAGTTATCTTTCTGGGAACTTACAGTGGTGATAAATTTCATTGGGGCTGTGACTTTCCTTGAGACATGGGACTGGTTGTCACACTTATTTCAGACAGATCCCCCACCCCCACCTCCTGTCGGCGCATATACCTAAAATTAGGTCAGACATTTAAGTTAAAAATGGCGAATACTATAAATATTAAACTGACATTCTTAGTACATGTGTATTTAGAAAAGTCCATCCTATGATATTTTAACATGCATCCATAGTCCCACCTACATTTCTATTTATTCTTTTTGTATTTTTAAATGGTATTTACACATAGAGACTGATTCTTCAAATACCATTTTAATTTGCCTTTGGAAACACTAATGATCAGTAACAGTGATGACACAGCTCAGCAGACCATTCTTGTTTTAAACCAAAATGCATAATTGCAGTACAGGAAACTTCACTCTCACCAACATCATCAGTGGAGGAAAGATGTTAGACAAGATGCACCCTAGACCCTGGGGACAAGAGCAGGAGATATTGCCCTCAGTGACTATTCTAGCCTCCTGCATGGATGGGATTTGCTGTTTACTGTCATCTCCTTGAGAAGTGATTTTGTGTGGTTTTGAAATGATAGGAACTGAATGATTAAATACAATTAAAGAAAAAATATATTATGGAGGTCGATTGAAATGAGTACAGGTAGTGAACTTCCACAGATCTTTGAAAAATTGAGTTATAGAGTAAGAATTTTAATAAAACCACAAAAATGTATCTGTCAGAGTTTCTCAGGTAAAAGTATTACCAGTTGAAAATTCATGAATAATAGTGTCTGAGCAAAAGCTGACTCCATGAAGATCTTTATGATAGTTACTATAAAAAATGTGTAAATTGCCATTTTGGTGATGATAGGTGATTTTGGTTTACAAAAATCATCTTATTAGTCTGTACCTCTTGTCCCTCTTTTAAAAGTTATATGAATAATGCATATAGTTTTGTATCATGGTTTGATTTATATTTTTACAAAATATGATCCTTCTTTATATATTATTTTGAAACATAATCTTTGTTATTGCTAGAAATATTATCAGGTAAAATTATTTGTTAGTCCTAGGTAAAGAAAAAATATGTTTACTACTATTAGGTTAAGCATTAATCCCTTTTTTCCCCTACCTTTTCCTGTTAAGGTAGTAAGAGAAGCAATAGTGACATTGAATTTAAAAATCAAAAAAGCTATATGCAGTGAATTTCTTAATTTACAAACCTGAGAACCAAATCCTGTGCCTTTGGGGATCCAAGGAATCTCCTGTTTTCATTAACCATCTTTGTTATACTAAGATTCTTTCATAAAAATCCTGCCATTTGTGGGGTGATGATTTCAAAATAGTAAATGCTCAGTCAGTTTTTAGCATAACAGGGAAATATAGTGCAGGTTGAGCATCTCTCATCTGAAAATCTGATACCAAAAATGCTCTAAATCCACAACTTTTTGAGTGCCAACATGATATTATAGGTGAAAAATTCCACACTGTGAAACTTAATTTCATGTACAAAATTATTAAAAATATCGAACAAAATTACTTCCAGACTCTGGGTAGAAAGTATATATGACACATAAATGATTTCATGCTGAAACTTGGGTCCCAACCCCTGATTTTATATTATAGATATGCAAATATTACAATTTTTTTTTTAAAATCAGAAATTGGAAACACTTCAGGCTCTAAGTATTTTGGATAAAGGATACTAATAAAGAAAACCAAAGAGCTCCTGATCTTCTTTCCTCTCGTCTTTAAAAGTACTTTATCTTTGATTTCCCTCTTTAGCTCTCACACAGATTTTGGTTTGGTATCTGCCTCCTGCTTCACAACAGTGCTGACTTTATTTCTACTGGAGGGCATCTCCTTGGGGTGAAGACTTTCCTGAGGAACTCTGACCTTTACTCTTGGTTTTCCTGATCCAAGCATTAGCCAGCCCATCAGTTGCGTAAATCTATTAGTCACATTCTAAATTTTACAAGGCTCTTTTATGAAGAAATAGATTTTGGTACTTTTTATATGTTTAAATGATTTTGAAGTGATTTGGGAGAAGAAAGCATTATTCTTTCTCTACATGTAGCAGCTCTCAAGCTCTGCCTTATCATTTTCTGGATTGGTGGCAGATCCAAATATCACTCAAGGGCCCTCTTACTGATCTTCCCTGATTTCTGCAAGATCCAGATTGAAACAAATGTTAAAGCCTGTTATTTTTCTTAAGAAACTTCTCACAGGATGGTAAACATTGATCCAGCTATGACATCTGTAGTGCCTGCTCCTGCAGTAGGGAGTATAACAGCATCCTGACTGCAATCCAGATTTGCCTGGTAACCAAGTACTTGATTCCAGTACTTTGTTCATAAAGTAAATTTGGACTTTGTTTCCTCCAGAAAAATTCATCCTTTTCCTGGCAAATAAAGCCACTTTGCTCAGCTCTGCCTCTCAGGCCACCAGGTACTTTCTGCTCTCAGTGACTTCTTACTGCAGAGATTCTTCCAATTCCTGAGGAGACATGGCATCTTTCTGTGGGAGTTTTTGCTTGTTCATTTCTTAGTGAGCGGAAGCCTGCCCAGTGGTTAAGAGTTGGAGTTTTTGAGTAGGTGGGGTCTGGGCTGAATCCTGGCTTAGCCATCTGTAGTTCTTTGGCCATGAGCAAACTCAAATGTCTTTAAGAACTGAGATTATTATTACTAAAGGCAGAGCTGTCATGTGCATCTTCAACAAAATAATGATTTAACGGGTTAGCGTGGTAGTGGTACTACCCTGAGGGCTTCATATCCCACCTTCTCTTATTTTACTAACCTATGTGAGATTCTCGCTCATGTTCCAATTTAGGGGAGAAGCATCTCACTTCAGGAATTTGTGCTTCTCTAAATTTATTTTTCTCCTTAGATCCTCTTAAAAATCCTGTCTTTTGTATATATTTTGATATGCTTCCTCAACTCTACATGCAGAAATACAACACTCTGCAACTATTGCAAATGTTTATTTTGCCAAATCTAGATTGGGTGTCTGCTTGTTTGACTTTTCAACTAACGGCTTAGTAGGCATTCTAGGCTTTTTTGTTGGTTCTCTCTGATGTCATATAAATCACGCTGGCCTGTACACTAGTCAGCATAATGCACTGTCTATGTTATTGCTTTCTGATGATGACAGTGATGATGACGAATTGTATAGATAGGAAGCCATAATATTTTTAAGATGAAGGCCAGTGTTAGATTAGATCTAAATTTTAATCTCACTCATTGAATGTCCTGTTTGGCTTTTGTTTTTTAATTTCCTTTGGAGTTACAGGAGCACAGTCCTGGTTGTGAATGTGTGTGCTTATGTGTCCACACACGCATATATACACACATGCATGCACTCCATGTAAAATATGCATTTAAATTTTAACATTTTTACTAAAGCTGCTACTAAAAATGGCATGATGGCATCAGATTAACATCTCTGGAAACCCCTAATAAGAGTAATTTTTTAAAAAATTTTAGTTATAAATGGACACAATATCTTTATTTTGTTTATTTTTATATGGTGCCGAGGATCAAACCCAGTGCCTCACATGTGTGAAGCAAGCACCGTGCCACTGAGCTACAACCCCAGCCCTAATAAGAGTAATTTGAAAAAGTGATTTAAATGAAATATTTAGGATTTGTCTTTTAAAGGCTATTGAGGTCTGTGGAGAATCTCATCCCTGAGCTACAACTGAATAGGCTTTTTAAAAATTAATCTGAATTAACTAAACATTATTTTTTTTTCAAAGCCATTGTGTGAAACTCCACCTAAAACATTAAAAAGCAAAGCAGTTGCGCCTAAGTCCCCTGCTGACGTTAATGGCCATATAGAAAGGGCCAGAGGAGCAGAGCCTGCAAGATCGAGATGCCGTTATAATATAGAAGTGGTATACCTCTTGTCCTCCAAACTTCCATCTTCTTAAGGAAGAGGTTGCATGAGTAAGAAAGTCTTTGTCAGTTAACTCTGTAATACTGCCCCACACAAGGTGACACTAAATGTTTGATTACCCTTTTATATTTGGCACCATTTGCTGTGATTCATGATGGTGCAGTTGCAGAGTGGTTAGAGTAGGCAGTCTGGAGACTGGATTCTAGTATCATCTTTTAAGCCACTCTCGTGATAAAGCTCCATGCCCCTGTCACTGGGGAGAAGCTAGCTGAAGCTGACTTCAAAGAATCTTTGTCTTAATCCGATGTTGCTCTATTCATTACTTTTAAACTTACATATGCTTCAAATGACCTGATCAATGAAGAACTTCCCCTGTCACATTTTTAAGGTGTTAGGTACAATTTTAAAAATCCACCATGCAATTTGTCTTAATATTTTCCTAAACATTGTCTTACTGTATATGAATTTTATTACTTCTTATTTGCTATGCTGATAAATGATTTTTTGAGATCTGTCCTCCCTGCCTTTGACAGCCATTATCTTCTTTTGTTATTTTTTTTTTCTTCCTGAGTGAGCATGCCCAGATTTCTTCCCCTTTAATCATGAAACTTATTTTGGGAAACTTACATATTTTAAGTATTAAATTTATTTTAAAAATGTGGGCTCTTGAGTCACTTTCTTAAAGTGTTATCTCCTTACCTGCACCTATTGTCTCAATTGATAATTAAGCCTTGTCAATGGAGATCAATTGCTCAGTTCTTCACTATAAGCTATCAAGCTACTTCTTTGGGAGAGACTTAAAATAGCATCTCCTTTTTTCCTAAGAATCTTCATTTTCACTTTACATAGCATGTAACTATTTTACACATTTGAGAATTGAGGCCCCAGGAAAGAGGTTATATCACATAAAAAGTCAGCCAGTGCAACTAGTATTATATGTGTTTCTGGAGAACTGGCTTTTTGTACTACTAACAAAACCACTGTAATTTGTTGCTGCATCACTTGTTTTGCAGATAGTTTTTGAATGCTTTGTATTTAGAGAATTTCACCAGAACTATGAGGGATATTATGATAATTAACTCAGTGATATTATCCTTCAGTCTTTTGTAGCAAATTAGGGGAAATGATATTTGCACAAATAATCACATTACAAGATTTAAAAGGGTAAGGATAGTTAAGGAGAGATGGTGTAAGTGCTATAGGATTCTCAGGGGGAAAAAAGGCTTCTGAAGTGGAGAATAAGGAGAAAGTTCTGTAGGGAAGGAGGTGTGTACTCCTCAAAGGAAAGTCAGAATTGGGTGCTCCTTGGCAAATAGTGGGTAGAGAAGACAGCAAGAGCAAAACTGAGGGAGGAGGAAAGCCCAGGCTGGCTGTGGTGTTGGGATCAGGAAATAGCCAACAGCCCACACTTACAGAGCATGCGTAACAGCACGAGGACTTAGAGTTGGACTTGTGGCTTTGTTTTTTTTTTTTATTAGATTGTTTTTGTAAAACTGGAACTTTGATCAAAGAGATCCATGGATAGACTAATGATTAAGGGAGATTATTATGTTTATATATATATATATATATATTTAGTTGTTGATGGATCTTTATTTATTCATGTTATTATTTGTATGTGGTGCTGAGGATCAAACCCAGTGCCTTACGCATGCTTGGCAAGCACTCTACCACTGTTATTTATTTATTTATTTATTGATGATCAGTAATAAGATTACATGTGAAGGAAGAGCTGGACTGTGTACTGTTGATTTTATTTGGCTCTATACACTCTTAACTCAGCTTCACCTCCTGACCTATGTCATAGGAGTTGTTGGCCCAAAGCATTGGCAGAATAGTAGTGGTTCTCTTGCATTTTGAGACTTTAGCAATATCAGGAAAGCTTGTTTTACAAAATTATCTACTAACCTACACCTGATGGTTTCTTATACATATTCTCTAAAGGCAAGTGATTAATGCCTTGATGTGTTTTCCCCATTAAAATCCAAAAGTCTCTAGGTGTAGTGCAAGAATCCTGTGCGGAGAAAGGAGATATCCAAGGAGAAGCACGAATCTAGAAGAGTACCTTGAGTCAAATTGTCATTTATTTATATGGTGCTGGGGATTGATTTCAGGGCCTCACACATGCTAAGTAAGTTCTCTGCCACTGAGCCTTACTTATTGCCCACAAACTGGGTTCTATCTGTCTTTCTTTCTATCTATCTATCTATCTATCTATCTATCTATCTATCTATCTATCATCTATTATTTATTTCTGGTACTAGTAATTTAACCCAGGGTCTTGTAAATACTAGGCAAATGATCTACCACTGTACACCTAGCCCTGTGGTTTCTCTATTTTTGATTGACTTTCTAATTTTCCCTATACTGTTCTGACGTATCTCAGAAATGCGCCAAATATAAGAAAGTAAATATATGTTTATAAAAATATATAAATCTAGTACACTGACTTCACTGGTTCATGTGTACATTCTTCAGTTGAATAAAAGTTAAATTGTTGGTGTTCCATGCCTATAAGTTGTTTCCTAGCCTATGGAATCAGGAACCAGATCCTTGGAGGGCAGTGACATGAGGATTTCTTCTCTGGAGGAAGATTGGCTGTGCTTTTTAAATGAATACCTTGATTTCTATTAATGAGCGATTCACATGTTTAAAAGAACAATGAAATTCACTCTCAGCCTTCTGCTACATTATTTTAATCTTCTATAAATAGTCCTTAATAAAGGCATTGCACTCTACATTGATTTAATTTTATGTAATGCTAGCTTTTTACTTAGAAGGAAAATTCTTTGTTTTTTTTTTTTTTTTTTTTTTTGGTATCAGGGATTGAACTCAGGGGCACTCGACCACTGAGCCACATCCCCAGCCCTATTTTGTGTTTTATGTAGAGACAAGGTCTCACTGAGTTGCTTAGCGCCTCGCCCTTGCTGAGGCTGGCTTTGAACTTGCGGTTCTCCTGTCTCAGCCTCCCTAAGTGCTGGGATTACAGGCTTGAGCCACCGCGCCCGGATTAGAAGGAAAATTCTTAAAGAGCGAGCAATGGGCACCTGATGCTACTATGCATGGTCTCTCCCAATAGTGCGAGTCATGCTCTTCTCTGGAAATCTTTTCCCTTGTTTTCTATTATTTGTCCATGTAAGACCTAGAATCTTCATGTGGTCTGGGACATTTGGACCTGGCCTGTCTCAGCCTTGCCTTTGGTTCTGGCATTGCATTTTTGTCTCCCCCTCCCTCTCCCCTTTTCCCTCTCCCTCCCTTCCTTTCTTGCAGGCCCTACAACCTAGATCTTTGTATACTGTGTTACTATTTACAAAGGACCAGCTTTTGTTGGTCTCTGCTGTGCTATTTTATTCATATTTTTATTTTACTCATTTTTTTCTCATTTTTATTAGTTTTTTCTTCTGCTTTCCTTGAATTTTATATATATATATACACACACACACATATCTGTGTGTATGTATGTATGTATATATATATACATACATGTATGTATTTGCTTATCTATTAAGGTCAAATGTTTAGTTTAAATATTTGTTACTTTGTTTTAATAAACACACTTAAGGCAATGAATTTGCTTCTTTTTTTTTTTTTAAATATTTTTTTTTAGTTGTAGATGGACACAATGTCTTTATTTTATTGCTTTGTACATGGTGCTGAGGATCGAACCCAGGGTCTCACGCATGCAAGGCAAGCGCTCTACCGCTGAGCTACAATCCCAGCCCATGAATTTGCTTCTTGATACTACTTTGCCTGCCTTCCACAGATATGACATGTTGCATTTTTTTCTTTTTAAAGTTCTATTTTATTTTTATTGGTTTTTTTTAGTTATACATGACAGTAGAATCTATTTGGATATACTTATGCAAGCATGAAATATATCTTATTCTAATTAGGATCTCAGTCTTGTAGATGTACATGATGGTGAGATTCACTGTAATGTATTCATATATGTACATAAGAAAGTTATGTCAGATTCATTCCATTGTATTTTCTATTCCTATCTCCCTTCCCTTCCCTTTATTCTCCTTTATCTAATGCACTGAACTTCTGTTATTCCTCTCCCCTCCTTATTGTGTATTAGCATCCACATATCAGATAGAAGATTTGACCTTTGATTTTGGGGGATTGGCTTATTTCACTTAGCACTGTAGTCTCCGGATCCATGCATTTACTGGTGAATGTCATAAAGTCATTCTTTTTCATGGCTGAGTAATATTCCTTTATGTATATATACCACAATTCCTTTATCCATTCATCTGCTAAAGGGCATCTAGGTTGGTTCCATAGCTTAGCTATTGTGAATTGAATTGCTACAAACATTGACATAGCTGCATTTCTGTAGTATGCTGATTTTAAGTCCTTTGAGTATATACTGAGGAGTAGTCTAAGTGGGTCAAATGGTGATTACATTTCTAGTTTTCTGAGGAATCTCCATACTGCTTTCCAGAGTGGTTGTACCAATTTGCAGTCCCACCAACAGTGTTTGAGTTTACCCCTTTCCCCCACATCCTTGTCAATATTTACTATTACTTGTATTCTTGATAATTGCCATTTTTGTTGGAGTGAGATGAAATCTCATGTAGTTTTAATTTGCATTTCTCTAATAATTGCTAGAGATATTGAAATGTTTTTCATATATTTGTTGACTGTTCATATTTCTTCTTTTGAAAAGTGTCCATTTAGTTCCTTTGCCATTTATTGATTGGGTTAATTGATTTTTCATGCTAAGCTTTTTGAGTTCTTTGTATATCGCAGAAATTAACACCCTGAGATGTGAGTAGCAAAGATTTTCTCCCATTCTGTAGGCTTCCTTTTCATGCTTTTTCTTTGCTGTAAAGAAGCTTTTTAGTTTGACACCATCACATTTAGTGATTTGTTATATTTTCATTTATTCCCAGATTTAAATTATTTAATAATTTCCATTGTGATATAATCCCTTTTAAAATGATATTTCTTAAAAATCAGTTTTTATAGGAGGGTACAAATATTTTCCTTATATCTTCTGTCCCCAGAAATACAAGTCTTGTCCACTACCAATATCCCCACCAGGTTGATAGATTTGTTACAGCTGATGACCCTACACTGACACCTCATTGCTACTCAATGCCTATAGTTTACATGAGGGTTCACTCTTGGTGTTACACATTCTGGGTGTTTGGACAATTGTACAAAGACATGTGTTCACCACTGTACAGTGTATTTTCACTTCCCTAAGAATCCTCTGTGCTCTGCCTGCTAATCTCTCTTTCCTCCTTTACCTTTGGCAACCAGTGATCTTTTTACTGTTTCCAAAGCTTTATATTTTCAAGAATGTTATATAGTTGGGATCATGTACTATATTGTTTTTCCAGTTTGGATTCTTTCAGTTATTAGTATTAATTTAAGTATTTTCCATGTTTTCTCATGTCTTGATAGCTCATTTCCTTTTAATGCTGAGTAATATTTCATCCTATTGAAGAAAATCCCAGTGTTTCTGTTTTAGCCATTGTAAATAAAGCTACTGTAAATCCATGTGTGAGATTTCATCTGGATATAAATTTTCAGCTCTTAAAGTAAATACCAAGGAGTGAAGCTACTGGACTTATAATATGGTAAGAATATGTTTAGGTTTATAAAAGTCCCGCCAAACTTTCTTCAAAGGGCCACACCATTTTTTGAATGAAAGTTCCTCTTCCTCCACATTCTCTGCCAGTTTTTGGTGGTATCAGTAATCTATATTTTGGCCACTTTAATAGGTATGTAGTGGTATCTCATCATTGTTTTATTTTGTATTTCCCTGATGACATATAATATGGAGCATCTTTTCATATGCTTATTTTCCATTTATATATCTTTTTTTTATTGAGTTGTCTGTTAAAATATTTGGCTAATTTTAAAATTGAATTGTTCATTTTCTTATTGTTCAGTTTTAAGAGTTCTTTGTATATTTTTGAATAACAGTCCTTTAACAGTTATGTCTTTTGCAAACATTTTATCCCAGGCTGTGGCTCATCTTATTCTCTAGACAGTGTCTTTTACAGAGAAGTTTTAAATTTTAATAAAATCCAGCTTATCAATTTTTTTCATAGATCATACTTTTGATGTTGTATCAAAAAAAAAATCATTGCTGAACCAAAGTCATCTAGACTTTTCTTTGGGTTATCTAGAGAGAGTTTTCTAGTTTTGCATTTTGTATTTAGGTTGGTGACCTACTTTGAGTAGCTTTTGAGTGTGGAGTAAATTCTATGTCTAGATTCATCTTTGCATCTCTGTGTCCAGTTATTACAACAACATCTGTTTAAAAAGACTTTTTCTGTTGTATTGCCTTCTCTATTATCAAAGCTCAGTTGACTGTGTTTCTGTAGGTCTCTTTCTAGTCTGCTGCATTCTGTATTTGTGTATTTATGCATTCCTTCATCCGAACTACACTGACTTGATTACTGTAGCTTTACAATAAGTCTTAAAGTAGTTCGGTCTTCCAGCTTTGTTCTTCGGTATTATGTTGACTAGTGATCATTCTTTAATCAATAAGTTATTCAGGAGTACACGTTTAATGAGCTATCTTTCTAGTTGATTTTTGACAATTGCATTATTTAAATATATACCCAGACATTTCATATGGTTTAGTGTATGGGCACTTATTGAAAGGGCCCCTTTAATGCTTAAAAACAATGTGTATTCTCTATTTGTGCAGAGTGATAAAAATATATATTAAATCAGGAATGCATCTAATGTTAAAATATGACTCCTTATTAATTTGTGCACATTTGACCTATAGTTCTATATCCCTCAGATGTTTTAATATATTATTTTTATTCTGTCAACTATCATTGCCAACGAGATTCTTCTACCAAAGTCTTCATCCCTTTCTAGAGAGCCTGTTTTTATATTGTGAGAATTCTAGCCATTAATTCATTTATCCATTATTCTTCAAATACTTAGTGATTGCTAGTGAGTGGTCTAGGCATTGGGGACACATCATAGAACAAAGAAGAAAAAAATCCCACACTAATAGACCTTACTAAGGAGCGAATATATAAGCTAAGAGAACAGTAGCTGCTGTAATAAATTAAACCTCTAATTATAAGTGGCTTAATGACTTGCAATTTGATTTATTTTTTAATCAAACTATTTCATTTATCAGTCTTCTCTAAGCAGATTGTTAAAAGTTACAGATTTCTTGCACTTTGTGGCTCTGCCGTCTCTAATATTTGGTCTCAATGCCATCCCAGAGTCACCTTCATGCTAGCTTACATCCAGAGAGGGAAAAGAGTGTGGAGGATTGTGCCAGATGTGTTTATGGACTTCGAGTAGAACTTACTGTTTTGACTCATCTTCTCATAGCCAGAAATCAGTCACTTGTCCACATTTAACTTTAAGAATTCCTGGGTTAAGCACTCTTCAAGAGTTACTCCAGGGGGCCCTAGAGTAAATTTATTTTGGAATCTGCTAGCACTCTCCATCATGGAGAGACAGATAATAAGTAAAACACACAGCATGTTAAATAGCATCAGTTTTAAGGATGAAAATAAATCAGACAATGGGATGGAGAGTGTTGCAGTTGTAGACAGATGATGGATAAAGATCTATGGAGAGGGTGCATTTGAGTATGTACCTGGGAGAAGTAAAGGGTTGGGGCTTTGCTGGGATCTGAAGGAAAAGTACTAGGAGCATGGGAAACATCAAATGCAAATATTCTGAGGTGGCTGCAGTCTTGGTCTGACCAGAGCAGCAAGGAAAGCTGTGTGTTGCCAGGAGGGGGAATGAGGCCTGGAGGGAAAATAAGGAATAAGGTCAGAGGTAAGGCAGGGCCATGTGGGCACTGTAAGACTTCCATTTCTAGTGAGTAATACTGGATGATGTCCATGCTTTCTGAACAAAGGATGTGATCTTACTTACGTTTTAGTGGGAAAATTCTGGCTACTGGGTTGAGAATAGACTGCAGATAGGAACAGGGTGCAGAAATAGGCCAGTTTGGAAGCTACTCTAGTCATCTAGGTGAGAGATACTGGTGGTTTGAACTAGAGAGTTAATAGTAAAGACAGTGTGAGGCTTTCAGATTCTGATAGAGTTTTAAAGTAGAGCTGGAAGCATTTGCTAAGGAATGAGATATGTGATGTGCAAAAAAGAGAATATTCCAGGATGAGTGTTGGACCCCAGTACCTGGACAAGTGGAGATGATAGTAGTTGAGGTTGGGAAGATTGTTGGAGGAGAATCAGGGACTTGGTTTTGATATGAAAACTTTTGTGATGGTTTTGTAACCTAAAAATGGAAATGTGAAATAGCCCAGGGAAGAGAGCGAGGCTGAAAAATCTATGCTGCCATTTGTTAACACAGTGATGATATTTCAATGGGGCTAGATGAAATCACAAGGTAAATGTATGTGGTGGAACAGAAAAGCAGTTCCAGGTGTGAGCCTGGGGAATTCTGATGCAGTGAGGTCAGTGAAATAAGAAGGAACCGGCAAAGGAGACCGAGATGGAGGTTGTAGAGGAGAGCAAGTTCCCAGGAGCCAGATGACGGAAATGCTTCAATAAGAAGGCAGTGATAAGATGTCTTAGTGAAGGTTATCAATGACCTCCATAAAAGGAATGGCAAATGTGTTCTCCAGGCAGCAGACTCTGAGATGAGGGTGAAAAAAAGGTTAATAAGTGAGTGCTCTTGGAAACCCCATCTTGGGGAAAAGAGAAAGAAGCAGGAATCATCAGAGGGAGAGAGAGTCTGTGATGGAATCTAGTGAAGGTGTCAGCAGATGCTAAGGGAGCTCTGATGTGGGGTGACCCTTCAGAACAGTCCTGTGTTGGAACAAGGTGTCCAGCCCTGCACAAAAACCCTTATTGACTAGTCATGGAAAGAGGGATGCCCAGGAAAGAGGCATGATTTTGGACAAGGTAATTCCTCAGTCAGTGCAGTTCTGAGGAGCGTTCATCCCTGAGGGCTATGGGAGCATTTCTAGCAGCTGAGGAGTTTGTTGTTCTTGGGGCTCTGCCTTTCTGTGTCCTCAGAAGTGATTTAGATGGGGTAGCAAAGGCAAAATCCTGAAGGGAACAAGTTCAAAAGAGAAGGGTAAGACAGAAATCAGAGACAAGGAGCCTTTAAGGCTTCTCCATTTCTGTCGCTCACTAGCAAGTGCCGGGCTGTGGATTTATTTTTATTCTTCTTGCTTGGCATCAGGAACACACGTTCAGTCTCAAGATGCCCATCATTTTTTTAATACTGACATTTCAGCTATTGCTTTTCTTTCATTTTCTTCCCACCCTGCTGGAACTTCCTTTTTATATGTGTTGGAATCTTTCAGTCTTCCCTTCTTATATTATAATTATAATTTTATCTTTTTTCCATTTCTCTTTTTCCTGGTTTATGGAAAAGTCCTCAGTGTTAGCTTCTAATTCACTGGTTCTCGTACACTGTGTCCAGTCTAGATTTTATTCTGTACATTGAACTTGAACATTTTTTAAAGGTTCTGATTTTTTTTTGTTTCAAGGGTTGATTTGTTCTTTTCCATATCCATATTTTATTTCAGACTATTTTGTATCATATTTTGATATTCGCTTTTAGGAATGTTATTTCTTCCTCTGTCTCTTGGTGGAGTCTTAACTTACCTTAAATTCTTTTTCTTATTCTTTTATTGTTTTAATTTCCTATGGAGTGAATTACTATTCCAATTGTTGACATTATTGGCTGTCTTTCCTCATGTTAGTCTTGGACATGTGTTTTGTAATTTTAAAGTTATTAAATAATTTTTCAGTCTATGTACAGAAGGAAATTTTTATTATTATTTGCATTTTATTTGCCTCCACCCTCAACACTTTCTGACTCATGGATTTTTCAGGCTATGTACAGTAGGAAATTTTATTATAGTTTGCATTTTATTTGCCTCCACACTCACTACTTTCTGACTCACAGTACTATGGTTGTCACCAGATTTCCCAGTTTGGGACTGAGTCCCTTACTGGTTCCTTGAGGCTCCTGCTCCTGTGCTGTGGAGGAGACTTCATATCCTGCTTTTGATCAGTGGCTGGTGTGGTTCCAGCCAGGTGGTAAAATGTTTCTCTGCCTCTCCAAACATGGAATTTATGATGAGCTTGGCTTCCAGCGACAGTTGGAAGTTGTTCTTTCTACGTCTTCTCAGCCAGTGGTTTTTAATAGAACCTGGCCCTGATTCTCACCTCCTGTGGGGATTATGCCGAGTTCTGGTTATCCCATTGGAGCTGAGCCCCAGGTTACCTCTGCCTGCTTCAGGGAGCTGGGGCAGCATCCACAGTCAGTTCCATCACCACTCTGCATTTATTTTCTGTCTTTGGTCTTCGAAGATGACTAAAAGTACATTGCTACTTGACTCCTGTCTCATTCCTTAGGGAAAAGCTTACCCTTCACTTCCTCTTTTCTTTTGTTTTATTCCTTCATAGAATTCATATCTAGGAATACACTTAAGTGTAGGATTTATTATTATTATTATTATTTTTGTTTATTTTTTAGTTGTAGGTGACAGAATATCTTTATTCTATTTTTATGTGGTGCTGAGGATCGAACCCAGTGCCTTATGCATGCTAGGCGAGCACGCTACCACTGCACCATAATCCCAGCCCCTAGGATTTATTATGATGTCCTCTCCTGCATGCCCTGACCTTGGAGTTCCCTTCAGTTCCTGTTTGATTATGTTGACCAGTATGGCCTCAGGGCACTGTCTTTCCTTCTCTGTGTTCTCTGTTTATGTGATATTCCCACCCTCCTCCAGTCTGCTGCTTGTCCTGTTCCTCAGAGAATTCCTTCTCTTGTTTGGTTTTATATGTCCTCTGTTAAAAAGCAAAGCAAAACAAACAAAAAACCTCTAATATTTACCTCTCCAATATGCAAAGAGACCCAAGAGGAAGTGAAAGATATGAAAATGAATGCTTTCTGGGGTCAGGCCTGGGCACTGTACCACATGTCTTTTACATTTCATACATTTGGCCTCACAACAGTGCTTTGAGCTGTAAGAATTATTATTATCATCTATATTTTATCTGAAAGATCTTAGCTAGGCGAGTTAATTATCTGGAATGGGGAACTCAGTTTGCTAGAACTCAGGACCCTTAGTTTTAAAATCAAGAATGTCCTTGGAAAACTAGGATAAGCTGGTTACCCAAAGCCTAAGGTCAGTGACTAGCAGGTAAGGAACCCTGGGCATGAACCCAGACCCATCTGAGCATAGAGTCTTTATTCTCACCATGATGCTATATTGTCTCCATTAGACAAATAGTATTAAAAAAAAGTTTGATTAAGAGAGTAGGTAAAAGGTCAAGGCATGAAAAATTCATGGAGGTTAAATAACCATTTCCCCAAAATAAATTTTGTCTGGGGAAATTGTGTATCATGAGTCAAGAGACCAGAATTCTGGTTCCAGTTTATTCACAAACCCAGCGTAAATTTGGAATCATATCCTGGTGCTGCTCTTTCTGTACTTGTAAAATGAGGGGCTAACCAGACAATTCCTAAGATGCTTGCCAATTTTAAATGATATTATTTGAAGCTGTCCCTTAAATATAAACTCTCCAAAACCATTTCAAAGCCCGTAGAATTAGTTTTCTCGAGGTCATCGAGAAAAAAGAAAACTGAAAGTAGAAGTCAGGATTTGCAATATGTCATGATGTGCTCAAATTTCTAGATCTGGCTCTTTAACATCGGTTGGTATTTTTACACAAAGCCTAATTCTATTGAAGCAGTTTAGCAGTGTTGGCCTTTAATTATTTTATTTAATTTGTTACAATTAACTTTATAGTGTTTTCATTGTTGTCTTTAACTGTTTACACAGTGTCCCAAACATCTCAGCAGGGGACTGCTTTATAAATCAAGTTTTCACTCTTTATTGTTATTTATAAGATGTTAATGGCTTCTATTTAAGGCATGTGGGATTAATAGCTGAGAGAATGTACTTTTATACCAGCACTGTTTTCATCTGTGAAAATCACAAGGAAAAGAGAGTCACAACATGCCACAGTTATCATTGAAGGCATAACGCTGCATGTGTGATATGGGAATCTTCATAAGACATTTGGAAAACGTTTCTGATACAGTGTAGTGGGTAGGACACAAGGCACTATTACCTTCTTTTGTTCCTGGACACAGGTGCTCTTATTGATAGGTTTCTAACCAAATTTCCAGAAAGAAAATTTTATAAAACAAAGCTTCTAATATTTTAACATTTTATTCAAGAAAAATTGCACTTTTCTCTGTTACTTCCCCTCCTACCCTGTTTCTCCCAGCATCTGAAAGCTGAATTAAAAAAAAAAAAATACTGAAATGGAATTTGGGGTGAGAAAAATGTAGAATAATGTGAACTTTTCTCAAATCAGTCTTTGGTTTGTATGAGTATGTGTGTATTTCTTTAGCACTCACTCAGGACGAAAGTATTTAGCTTCTTATCTCATTTCTATAATTATGGTCTGCCTATCAAGATAACTAGGTGAATAAAATTAAATAAGCAAAGCCCACTAGCCACAGTGCAAACATTCATAATAGGTTATAAGGACATTTCAGTAATAGTGAGATTTCTAGATATATATCAGGAGCTCTGAGAAAGCATAGAAAGTTGTGAAACGTTAGGACTTCTTTGCAGGAATTCAAATCAACTTTTTTGTGGAGTATTTATTACTTGGCTAACTGTGTGCTTGGTCTTATGGAAGACATACATAAGGGAAATTTTAAAAACTAGTTCCTTTCCCGATGTGACTTATAATGTAGCACCAATATTGGTGGCTTTTAAGCAAAGATCTATGCTTCATATTTGTTTTTGAGGTATAAAAAAGAGAAATGTAATGACTAGGATAGTATTTTCAGTTGTAATGTGTCACACTGAAAAATTAATACAGCGCATATTACAATTATTAAGTAAATTGGAATTGATGTATGACATTTCAGAAAAATATACAGTTCTTATAAGTGTACAGTTTTATGCTTATTTACAAAGTGAACACATCATGAAACCACCATTCCATAGAGAGCATTAACAGACTCCGGGTGCTCTCCTGGTGAACTCACCTGACATATTACACTCTTTCCTCAGAGGTTTCCATTGTCTTGTTTTCAATTGTTATTAGTATAATAACAAAAGACAGAAGATTCTGCCTATTTTTTAACTTTATATTAGCTAATACCCCTAGAGTCTATCCTTGCTATATTGGCTTCTTTCTTTTAAGGTTACGTGTGAGAATCATTTGTCTATGTAGAGCAATTCATTCTCACAACTGTGAAATATTCCATTGAGTAAATAAAATGCCAATTATTTGCCATTACTTGGCTGTCAGTGGACCTTTGGTTTGCTTCTAGTATTTAGATGTTGCATTCATCAATATGGTCACATATGTGTCTTTTGATAAGTGTTATTAAGACTTTATGCTGAGAGTCAGAGGGTTGGGTCTTAGTTATAGATTTAGTTTTTGAAGACAGTGCCAATTAGTTTCCCAAAGATTACAAATTTATACTCCTTGAGATAGTAAATGAGTATTTCAGTAGCTCTGTGTCCTCATGTACCTTGATATTTTTAAAAAATATTTTTAGTTGCAGATGGACACAATGCTTTTATTTTATTTATTTATTTTTATGTGGTGCTAAGGATTGAACCCAGTGCCTCATACATGTGAGGTAAGCACTCTACCACTGAGCTACAACCCCAGCCTGACCTCCCTCTTTTTTAAAAGTATTTTTTAGTTATACATGGACACAGTGTCTTTATTTTGTTTATGTATTTTTATGTGATACTGAAGATTGAACCCAGTGCCTCACATGTGCGAGGCAAGTGCTCTGCCGCTGAGCCACAACCTCAGCTCCCCAGCTTGACTCTTGATATTTTTAAAAATATTTTAAAATATCAAGTTTGTTTGGGTCTGAGATGGCTGTGGTTTTATTTTGTGTTTCTTGGATGACAAATGGGTTTTGAGCATCTTTTCACATATTTATTTGTCATTGGAAAGCCCCCCTTACAAAGTGACTATTCCAATCTCTTGCCTATTTTTAGGTTAGGTTGTCTATCATTTTCATTGATTTGTAAAAGTTATTTACATCGTGTATGCTATGTTTGTGCTTAAAATTTTGAATGATAAAGGGACTAAAATTCGACTTTCAATTCCCTTGAACAGTTGATCTCTTGATTCAGGTATGGTTCCATCTATGACACTGGTCGTGTGCGCACCCTCTGCCCCCACCAAATCCCTCCACTTATCCATTATGGATAAATCTGATAGCTGGAAGGCACCTGCGAGACAACTTGTTGGGGATGGGAGTAAGTGGGAGTAAGGATTGGTTCAGGGGTGGCTCTGTGACTCCCTCCGGTCAGAACAGCCAGGCATTCTGTTCATCTGTTCTCATTGCCTTCTGAGAATTCCCTTAAACACAGGCTGAAGCTGCAGTTGTTACACATTGTGTCTATTTTTAAATCCTTCCCCTGCAGTTGAGGAGGTAGGATTCGGAGGCTAAGTAATTTGGCCCAGATCACACCTTTGGCAATGGCAGGATTGGGTCTGAAATCTGAGTTTGCTCTTGCCGCAGTGGTTTGTGTTACGGGGGACCAGGTATCCCAATGATCCATTATGTTCTTTTCCTTCGTACCTCCTTGCTCTGGATAACATAGTAACCTGAGTTACTCAGAGAATGAGTGTTTTTTGTCTCAGGACAGAAGTGTTATTCCACATGTTTGCTGCGGTTGCTTTTGGCCCCTGGGTTCCCATCTTACCTGATACTCATGGTCACAAATTGATACAGTATCTTCTTTCCATCTCACTTTATGGCCCTGTGAATAATTTGTTTCATAATTTTGACTGTGCAATTATAAATCTTTCCTTCTCCTGTCATCTAGTATACCTTTACCTATTTTGCTATTATTGGCCCTTTTTTTAAAAAAATATTTTTTAGTTGTAGATGGACACAATACCTTTATTTTATTTATTTATTTTATGTGGTGCTGAGGATCAAACCCAGTGCCTCACACGTGCGCAGGGAACACTCTACCACTGAGTCACAACCTCATCCCCTGTTATATTGGTCTTAGTTGGGATGTGTTCTGTTTTGTTTTCTGTCATCCTTTGGATATGTGGTGTCCTCCAAAAGTTCATATGTGAGACAACATAAGACACTCAGAGGTGAAATGATTAGATTATGAGAGTTTTGACCCGATCAGTGGATTAATCCACTGATATGGATTAACTGGGTGTTAACTGTAAGCAGGGAAATAGCTGGAGGAGGTGGATCACTGGGGTTTATATTTTGTCTTTGGTGAGTGAATCTCTCTCTGCTGTTTGTTAATCCTGAACTGTTTTCCTCCACCTCCCCTCCTACCACAATGTTCTGCCTCACCTTAGGGACAGAGCTGCGGAGCCAGCCGTCTATGAACTGAGACCTTTAAAACTACAGCCAAAATAAACTTTTCCTCCTCTGCGTTGGTCTTGTCAGGTCTTTTGGTCACAGCAATATGAAGCTAACTAAAGCAGTTTCTTTACTTGCTCCCCTTTCTCTTTTCTTCTTCCCAGTGTTTAATACCATTGGATTTTCTGGTCAGAGGGACCAGAAGACTTGGCAGAGAGAAGCCAGTCAGGAAACCAATCTGGAAAATGAATGACTTAAGCATCCTTTTTGACTTGAAGGAAAAAAATAGAAAAAAATAGAGTGGTGGGGGGGTTGCTCATGCTTAATACAGGAAAAAGAGATAAGGTAAGACCCTGGGAGAGAGGTTCCAGAAACCAAAACTTGAGAGTCAGTGATGATGGCTGCATCAGGAGACATGAGCAGGGGAGGTCTGGTCTAGGTGAATTTCCTTTATATCCTGCTCCAGAGCTTCAAAGGAAATGGAAGGTTGAGAGAAACAAAGGAGAAGCAGTAACTCTTGACCATGCAGTTGATTTCTGGGATTTGGCACCAACTATTTTTTAGCATAGTGTATAAAAGCGGTGTGGTAATAGAGTTAAGAAACCGATGGGGCCTGGGAAGTCTTCTTTGCCAACAACTTTATTATGCAGATGATGAACCTGAGGTCAAGAGAGGTCAAACTAGACCCCTTGCTTGAATCAGCTCTGGGTGGAATTGTGGGATGACAGCCCTGTGCTTTCCATCCATATTGACTCAGTTGCATGAAAGAAGAGACCGCAGGGCAAGAGGCTAGGTTCTATTCTTATTGTAGTCAGGAGCCATGGAAGGGAAGTGATCTGATCCATGTTAAGAAGGTGACTTCTGCAGGGCGCGGTGGCGCACGCCTGTAATCCCAGCACTTTGGGAGGCTGAGACAGGAGAATTGTGAGTTTAAAGCCAGCCTCAGCAAAGGCTCTGCATAAACACAAAATAGGGCTGGGGATGTGGCTCAGTGGTCGAGCATCCCTGAGTTCAATCCCCAGCACCAAAAATAAAAAAATTAAAAAATGAAGGTGACTTCTGTTGTGTGAAGAATGAACTGGAATATGGTAGGAGTGGAAACAGAGAGAGCAGTTAGGAGGCTGTTTCAGTGGTCCAGGTATGAAGTGATTGTATCTGGAAGATGGAGAGATGCAGGTGTGTTTGGAAGTTAATCTATCTAGAAAACTTGATGGATTGGGTATGGGAGGTGAAAATATAGGAGGAATCAAAGGTTCATGACTTGAGCAACTGGGTAGAGATGAGACAGCTTCTCAAGAAATGGGAAGGGGTTAAAGTGTGATTGAAGGTTAGGAGGGTTATGGGAAGGAACAGTGAGGAGAAAGTTTGAGGTTGAAAATAAATGTTTGCTCTCATTTGCCCTAATATCAACTGCTGAAACTGCCTGCCCATCCCTAGAACATGGTCCATTTTCCTGCATTCTGCTGCAAACCACAGGGCAGTTCTTTGCCACCGGGATACTTAATTATAAAGGACACTGTGTTAGTCAGCTTTCTGTTGCTGTGATAAAATACCTGAGATAATCAACTTATAAAGAGAATTTATTTTATACTTTCAGAGATTTCTGTTCATGGTTACTTGGCTCTGTTGCTTTGGGTCTGTAATGGCACAAACAGAGGAAGTCTGTTTACCTCATGGTGACCAGGAAGCTGAGAGAAAGGGCAAGGTGGGGAGGGAGAGAAAAGAAAGGGGCTGTTTTCCCAATATCTGTCTCCTTCAAGGGCATGCTTCCAATGACCTAACTTCCTTTCACTAAGCCCCACCTCCTATAGGTTCCATCACTTCCCAATAGAGTGGGGACCAAGCTCTCAACATGTGGGACATTTGGAGGACATTTAAAATGCAAATTATAGCAGACACCATGAAAAAGTCCTATCAGTTGTCTAGTTTAGGAAAGCCAAGCTAAGAAGATAAAATACAAAATGTTTTTCACTTCTGCTTGCCTTTTATCCACATAGAAATGGAATCAGAAATTCTTAGCATTCTTGTAACCCAGTTTAGGAGAGCCTTAAGTTGCATCTACTGGAAGAGAAAGGCGAAGGGACATTTTTCTAAATGTGCTGGAAGACGCATGAGGAGGGAGGGCATCCCTGTCTAGCGTGCCGTTGCCCTAATTACTTATTCCACAAATATTTTATGAGACTCTTCTGAATGCTGCTGGGTCCTCTTCCAGGCACTGGGCGTATAGCAGGAGGGAAAACGGTCTTTGCCCTTATGGATGCTTCATTCCAGAACAGTAGATGTGTCAAAAAATATCCCCAAATGGATCAGTTCATTGTCCACACCAGCAGCAGGGAGTCTAACCCTCTGCTTCAAACAGCAGCACCGCTTGCCATCCCCAGGACCACATCCTTTACCTGCCTGCTTCTGTGCTCCTCTTAGGGGAGCCAGTGTCACCTCAGGACTGGTTTTCAGTGCCACAGGAGTACGCTGGCTTGGGTCTGGCTTGGTTTCACCACTGCCTCTTGCCCTCCCTGCCAGGTGTAGCCCGGTTGAAGCATTGCACTCTAGCCCCGCTAGTGCCATCGTCACTTGAACTTGTGCTGCTCATGGGTTTATAGCACCTACTTCCCAGAGCTCACGGACTTTCTTATGACATCTGGAATATAGTTGTTTGTACCTTGATTTTAAAACTTGACCATAATTTTGCCTTTTCATCCAAAATAGTTGGAAAGCCCCTTATACAACTCAGGTACCCGATGTGCATTTATTTATGGATCAGCGCATCAGGAGGGGCTCAGAATCTCCTACCTGTCTGTGTGGGACTTAAAAGTGGAGAGGGACCCTGTATTCTGGTAATCTGTGTCACTGTGCTCATCACTGAGCAATTCTGCCCTCTGTGGCTTTCTTCGATCCCCATCTCTTGTCTCACACTTTGCCCCATCACCTTGTGTTTGTGAGGGCATTACCGTGACAGCACCCCTTAGGATGCTGGGATAGTTTTCTGCATTGAAAGGACAGTGGGATGTCTTGCTTGCCAGACAGTTTAATACAGGATGACACTCCTGGCACACCGAATTAAGGTAGAGGAGCCAACAACCCCAGAGGAGAGTCCCTTTCTATGGAGATTAATACAAGACAATGACAGAGCACAAAACATTTTTATTTATTTTTTCTTGTATTTAAATGTAAGAAGACACTAGTTAAGCCAAACCAGGAGATGACTTCTGATGGTTAATTGCTGAGGGAGGTGCCATATTTTAATTTATCCAGGTTCATTTGTAGAACCAGACAGACAAGGTACATGTTCCGTGTCCTTGCCCATGGTATGATGCTGATGATTTGAGAATTAATCTTTTTGTATGTCCCAGATTTGTTATTTTAAAACTATAATTGCAGTAATTTCCCTTCTACTGGGAAGAAGGTGAAACAAGGTGTTTATCTAAAAGTTAGACTTCCATGGGTCAAAACTGGCTTGTGTTTTTATTCAAATAATACCCAAATTATTGAGCAGGTCTTGAATACTCCACCCATAATTTGTTGGTTGAATCAGACAACTGAATCGTTCTTAGAAATTGAGAACAATAAGCTTCAAGGGACTCCTTAAAGCATGTAATATCTCTGTTTGTAATTATAAAGCCGCATAAGTATGTAGTAGTATGTGTCAGTGTAACTGACTCTGTGGCTATAGAGACAACATTTAGTATGTTTTGGATGATCCTTTGAAAGTAATGCCAGTGTAAACTGTAGGAGAAGGGGTGCAGCTCTGTGAGCCTATTACTCAGCTCTTTTTGCACCTCCAGAATCTTACCACATTTGAGAAACTTCAAAAAATGCAGATGCCTAGGTTTCACTCTAGACTTCGATATTTTATTAAAACCTTTCCACTTGATTTTGATGTTCATCTAGGGTTGAAGACTACTGGTAAGTCTAATTTTGTTTCCAAGGCGCTTGAAATCTCTTTGGGAATATTGATCATCTGTATATAGCCATCACTCTGTCTTTTTAGCTTTTTACCCAAGTGCATATAAATTTTAAGGGAGGTGCATGGACAAAACAGCTAGAGGCTGGGGTGACCATGAAGGAGCTAGGATTTGAACCTAAGTAGGACATCTATTTTTTTAATACCAGGAATTGAACCCAGAGGTACTTCTTAACCACTGAGTTACATCCCCAGCCCTTTTTTATTGTTTTATTTTGGTACAAGATCTTGCTAAATTGTTTAGGGCCTTGCTAAATGCTGAGGCTGGCTTTAAACTTGCATTTCTCCTGCCTCAGCCTCCCAAACTGCTGAGATTACAGGTGTGCCTCACTGCGTCCAGCAAGACAGGTAGGATATCTTTAAACAGAGATAAGAGAACAGGGTATGCTGAGCAAAAGACTAATATAAACCCATGCTCAAAGGCAGGGGTGTATAAGGTGTGTGCCAGGTATTGATTGGATATCAGTTGGAAAGTAATGAAATATCTGAGGCAGTCTACCTTTATAAAGAAAAGAGATTTATTTAGCTCATGGCTGTGGAGAGTCAAGGGGTGCTAGCTTTGGCCCAGCTTAGGTGAGGGCCCTCTTGGTTGTATCACATCATGATAGGAATGCATGTAAAACCAGAGGTCACATCCTAGAAACAGAAAGCTAGAGGAGGAGTGCCAAGATCCCTTCTGATGGCATGTCTCTGATAGAACTAAGGACCTCCCACCATGCATCCTGGTGGCACTTCTACTAGGCTGCATGGTGGAAGGGGGCGGGTAGGAGGTCACTGCCACAGGAAGGACCAAGCTTTCAGCACATGAACCTTAGCAGGACACATTTATACACATCCAAACCACAGCACAAGCTATTCAGAACCAATAAGGTCATATGTATACAAGCACTTGATAAGCTACAGAGCCATACCTGATGCTGGCATTAATGTTATTGTTTTGGGGAAGGGAAGGCATTTAAAGGTTTTAGAGCAGGAGGATGAAATATAAAAAGTGTTCATTGTTCATCCTCTTTATTTTTGAGTGAAGGTAAGAGCTAAAAATAAATATTCCTCATTACTGAATTACTTAATGTAACTGTGTTTAAGGACTTGGAGATCACCCTTCAGAAAGACTACCCTGACTGCCCAGGATGGCTGCTGCAGAGGCTGAGCCTGAAAAAGAGAAATGTGAGTATCTTTGCTTACGGAATTACTTGATGCATCGTGCATGGCACTCCAACTGTTTTAAAGAATCTTTTTTTTAATAACTCTCAGAGTACTGGACTTGTACACCTTATATTACTTTTATTTAAATATCACCAACTTCTGAGAGATTTGTAGCAGCTTTTAATTTAATATGTTGTCCAATGTGTTGTCCACTAGTCATACGTACTGCTTGAAATATAGCTAGTGAAACTAAGAAACTGAACGTTTAATTTAGTATTTTAACTTGAGAATTGATAATTCAGTTATTGGGAAACTTTTAAGTGTGTTTGGAGGCTATCTTGGGTATATGAATCTACTTTTTCATGTGAACATTTTATAAAATCAAAATACAGATGAAATATTTCTGGTAAAAATTTAGCATCTGAATTGATATTTGTGTAAATGTAAAACACATGCAGGATTTTGAACATAGAACCAAAAGACAATGTAAAATATTTCATTAATTCTGAATATTGATTAATGTTGACAATATATTTGGATATATTTTATTGAAATACTTTATCATAACTATATGATTACAATTAGTTTGAATTTTTACACTATAGTATCTATTAGAAAATTTTAAATTATGTACAAATTACATATGAAGCTCACATTATTTCTTTTTTCTTCATTGGGGTATCACAGACGAATAAAATTTGTAGATATTTAAGGTGTACAGCATAATGACATGATGTTTAGCTGTATATTATATTGTGAAATTATTACCACAATCAAATTAATGAACATATCCATTGCCTCACATAGTTAAGTTTGTGTGTGTGTGTGTGTGTGTGTGTGTGGTGAGAATACTTCAGATCTACTCTCATCAAATTCAAGTATAGAATACATTATGAACTATACATTGTATTTCTTTTAGAATTGATCTTGATTTGGCAAACAATCCTAAATTTACAGTTAGGTAGCATGTCTGAGAAACCTCTAGGGCTGGGCATAGAGCTGAGATTATGAGTCTTCTGCTACCTCCCCTTGACTCTCATGGCCTCCATTAGTATATGGTACTGGCCACTGGGCATATGTCCAGTGCTAATAGTGTAGTGCTGTGAGGAGTACTTCAGCTATTTTTCCATTTGGATAATACAGCACATTTTAAAGCTAGAAAGGGTGGAAAGGGAAGAAGATCTAGGAAGCAGAGGAAGAATGTTCTCTAGTTTCATTTTGCCTTCAGGTCATGCCCACAATTACTTAAATTATATTTGAAGTCACGATGCTGTGAGCTTGGAATTCCCCTGCATTTTCTTAGCAACCGACCTCCAATCTGAGAAATAACAGATTTGTGTGTGTGTGTGTGTGTGTGTGTGTGTGTGTGTATTCTGTAAAATCTCTAGGTAGGCAGAGACCTATTGATCATTTTTGTTACCAAGAAGGTAAGATATATTGCTAAAGATGACCAGCGCAGAGGAGGGGAAGTGGAGAAAACTGTGTGTCAGATGCCTTCAATGTGGAACCAAAGAGTTGGGTCTTGATGCAGAATATGTTGTGGGAAAAAAATGGTTCAGTATGTGATTTAGGACATAACTATATGCCCTTTGAAATTTGAATTTCACTTAACTTTTTTGAAAGAATTCAGAAATACTTCATGTCTTCCTTTTTTTTATTTTGGGGTACTGGGGATTGAACTCAGGGGCACTCAGCCACTGAGCCCATCCCCAGCCCTATTTTGTATTTTATTTAGAGACAGGGTCTCATGGAGTTGCTTAGTGCTTTGCTTTTGCTGAGGCTGGTTTTGAACTCAAAATCTTCCTGTCTCAGCCTCCTGAGCTGCTGGGATTAGAGGCAGCTCTTGGGCCTGGGCTCATGTCTTATTTTACATGTAAATAGAATAGCATATAAATTATTTGATTTGAAGTTTTAATTCAAAGAGCTTCTATTCACTTTCCAGCTTCTACAATTCTTTACCCTAGAACTAGTGATCTTAGTTTCAGCTTCTCCTCTGTCTGGCTTCTCCCTTCTTCAGATTCTCCCCTCTCCATAGGTCCTTCTGCCCCTACACTAGGATACTTCTGACCTTTTCCACCATCTGAACCTGCTAAAAAACAGCTTATTTTTGAAGATGGCTTTGGAAAGAGATCTCTGTGTATATGCACTCTTACTCAAAGTTTGTTATTTGATTTTTACCTGTTGGGTGCATGTTTGTTATTTTTAGTCAAGAAATTCTTTCCTGCAAAATACAACTTTGGAAGAGCTCACGTATGTAAAACAGAGAAGGTCTGAGCTGTTCTGATTGAAAGAAAGAGCCCCCAAGGCACATGAAATTAATGAAGCACAAACTTAAAACCACTGCCTTAGCCTGGATTTGATTCACTGTGTTATTTCTCTTGGCATATTTCTGATTTACCTTATCTCCAATAATACAATGTAAAGTGTTATCTCTTTAAAGGGAAATTAGGGAGCTGAGTGGTGGTGATTCACACTGTCCTCTGTTATCCCATGTTTCTTGCTGAATGTCATGTCATTTCTTAATAATTTTTTTCCTGGCACTAGACTATTAAACACCTAGAAAATAAAGATAGCTATGTGTTTTGGGTCATTTAGCACCAAACAGCACTTAGCACTTAGTAGGTACTTAATGAGTACACCTTGAACTGAGCCCCTGTTGTGCCTGAGGGGAAGCTTTTCTAACACATAGCTAGTCAGGCACTTACTATGATAATACACACAAGGATGGCCTTATCCAGTGGCCATACATCTTTGTTCAGGATTATCTTCTTAAAAAATTTTGCAGAGCTCTCTGAAGAACACAGTCTTTTAATGGGAAGAATAGAAATCCTCTGAATGTGGCCGGTTATTTGTTATGGTTATGAAAAACACATGCTTGCAAGTCCCTGGGTCTTTTTGATGCAGACTAGACTTGCTGAATGATTATAATCAAGAAATGGCTCATTCCCTGTCATAGTTTCCATGACTAGATTTTCTTTCTGTATCTTCAGTTCAAAGATTTACTGGAACTATACAGAACCCTTAAAACAGCTGATGAACCATCACTGCAATAACATTAAATGGATGATATGAAGAATGAGTTTTCCTTGAAAGAGAAAATAAATGTAAGAAATTATTTTAGGCTAGTGAAAACTTTAGGAATTAGAAGTACTCACATTTTCTTTGTCCATGGAAATGTTAATATTTGTACTCACTTGTAGGTCAGTTTAATATAACCATTTCAATGTCTTCATGAACATTATTGTAAAGCATTTGTTATTGCTTATAGTGATTTATTCTCTCTCTCTCTTTTTTTTCCCCAGTGCTAGGGATTGAACCCTAGGCATTGCACATGCTAGGCAAATGCTGTACCAGAGTTGTATCCTCAGTTTTGGGATTTAGTAACTTGAAGGATCCCAAGGATGAAGAGATTTTATTATCTGTGAACACATTTATTCATTCATTTTGTATAGAAAGACCTGTGATGAATTCATTCAAACTAAATTAGAAAGTTGTTTATTGTTTTGCTATTGAAGAAATGAGGATTGACTAATAAAATTAATTTCATAAATACCTGTTGGGGAGGAGTTTGGTTCAACAATAGTAATATAATAACACCAGTAGTAATAATAATAATTGCACAATTATTGAAAGCTTATTATGTCCCAGGTCCTGTACTGAGTCCTTTGCAATAATATCTTAAATTCTCTCAAGTCTCTGTAATATGTTTTATTATTATCATCCTCTTTTGTAAAACTAAGGCATAAGATCATAAAAGCAGGTTCATGAGCAAATTTGAATTCAAACACAAAATAGTGTGACTTGGGAATGATAACTCGTAGAAAATCATTTTATAAATTCTGGTGATCTGTATTTTCAAATAAACAAAGGCTTAAGTATAGTTGTCTTAATGGGGAAGGAGCAGGCATTGGCGACTTCCTTTTAATAATTTTAGTTATCATGTGAACTTGAATGCATTACAGCTGCAAGCTTAATGCTCACCCCACTGTGAACAAAGAAGCAGAAGCCGCAGAGCTTACTACCAGGTTGGATCCTTATGGTCAGAGTTGTTTAATTTCTCATAATTTTAGATTCAATTGTTTGAGATATACATATCTGCTTAAGTCAGCTTTTTCATTGCAGTGACTAAAGGACCTGACCAGAACAATTGTAAGGGAGGAAAGGTTTATTTGGAGGCGTACAGTTTCAGAGGTTAAGACCGGGTCCATTCCTCCGGGCTCCAGGAGAGGCTGAAAATCATGGCAGGGGAGTGTGGCAGAGGGAAGCAGCTCATGTCATAATCAGAATGCAGAGAGAAAAGAAAAATTCATTCTCCAGATACAAGATATGTACCCCCTAGCTACGCCCCCAATGAACCACGTTTTCCAGCCACGTACTACCACTTTAATTACCGCTCAGTTAATTCCTTTCAAGGAATTCGTTCATTGACTGGGTTAAGACTCTTAACAACCTGTCCTGAGTGGCACAATTAATAATTACTCAGAGGCGGATCGTCTTTAAATGCAAGCGTATATTTGATCACACCAATCATCAAATATAAACAATGTAAAAAATGTTGAGTGTGCTGGAGCACCCCAGCTAGCATTCATTGTACACTAATTAAACACTATAGGCAAGTCACACTATCCTAGGGCAACCACGAGCCCCAAAATACCTCCAGTGCTACGCGACTTCTCTTAACCAAAGGGCAGATGTTGTCTTTGTCTGGTGGTTCTCTTCAGCCAGGGACTGGGCGTAGGGTTGATCCAGGGATGGACAGCAAGGCAGCCAGTCTCACTGATGTCCCTGGAGCAGAAGCCCCCAATATGGCAGGACAAGCAGTTTAAATACAGTTCCAAGTTGGTAGTGAAAGCTGGTGATTAGTTACACCTAATGAAAGTCAATGTCCATTGGTTATGTCCAGTGAGATAATATAATTGCAACTGGGCATATTCTTTGTGCATGTCCGTGGAGCTGTGCCCCCTATCAATTGTAACCAATCATTGCTAGGCAGGCCTATGGCTAGTGCACCTTACAGCCCCTTATTGGTTGCATGCAGGCATGACTAAGCATGTCAATGGCTGCTGTTCCTTATGGCCAGCAACTTAGCGAGTCCTGGCAAATCCAGGCATGTCTTTGGCATATGCTCTTCACACAACCCAGTCATTTCTCTACTGAACCTTCTTGCATTGTCTCACATGTAAGCTTTTGGAGGACAACTCACATCCAAACCATGCCAATATCCTTGGACATTATGAAGAAACAACCCTAGCATTGTCTTTTCTAAGGCATGGAGATAGGACTTATCTTGTGCCACATTGGGAATTCAACTCTTTTCTTCAAGGCTAATTTTTCATTTTTATTTGTTATTGTTTTGGTACTAAGGATTTTACCCAGGGGCCTCAACCACTGAGCAACACCCCAGCCCCCTTTTTATGTTTTACTTAAAGACAAGATCTTGCTGAGTTGCTGAGACTGGCTTTGAACTTGTGATCCTCCTGCCTCAGCCTCCTGAGCTGCTGGGATTATAGTCATGCACCGCTGTTCCCAGCTCAAGGCTTATTTTTGATTTCAGAAGAAAATCAGAGAAACTGTCTCAGCACCCAAAATGACAACAATGGTTCAGAGCTGCCTGCTTGGAGTCAGCGTGATCCCACACTGTCAGTGGAGCTGCTTCGGGAACCGTGCACAATTGCTGCACTCTGACCATGGCTGTCTTTCTCTGCTCCTTTATGAACAATCTTAAGGCCTCATTCCATTCAAGACTCTGGTGCCTGCTATATGGGTTCACTGAAGCAGGACCTCAGAGAGTCACAATCTGCTTCTTGGCCCCAAGAAGGCCATTAGGGTTGCCACAGTGGAGCTGAGCTTCTCCATGGTTCATAGAGGACCAGTGGCCCTTTTGGGTAGGGAAATTTGGCACACAGATCAACAAAGAGCCCAGCCAGGAAGAAAATGGTACTTTGGGAATTTAACTCCTCCGTCAATAGCTAATTTTTACTTACCACTGGGAAAATCGGAACAGCTGCATCAGCACATTAAATGACATCAAGGGTGTAGGAGTGCAGGCTTAGAATGCAAATGTCAGTGAAATGTGAGATTTCACCAGAGTGGCCAGCCAAGTCTCAGAGGAGTCTCTAGGCCTCTAGCAGGGAGTAAATGGCATCAGGAAAAGCAGGAGATGTGTGGAAAAAAGCAGCATGTGACTTGGGAGACCAAAGCCTCTGCAGGCCTGCAGCTCAACTGTGTGGCTTTAGAAGGCACTAAAGTCCTCTGCCTCTGAGAGCTTTGCCTGTAAATGAAGACCAGATCATCTCTAAGTTCTTGGCTGAAATGAACTTGTGATGGTTTTTATAAAGCTGCATTAAAAAAAAATGGTGACTTAACATTTCATTGTATAGCTTGTCATGTACAGGACTCATGACCATATTGCAATGAACTGTAATTAAAATAATTGTTAGGGAGGTTTGATTAGTATGAAGGTAATCAAAGGAGGAAAGGAGTGTTGTGAGAGAAGGAAAAGGAGGACAAGTTGTGGAGCCAAGCCTGGGAATAGCTCACTGCCTCTCCTCCAGGAAGGAAGTGCTCTGGCTAGAGGCCTCCTCAAAGCAGAATTGGATTTTAGTTGAAACTTGATGAAACCAACAGTTCTCTTTGCTGAACTCTTGTCTCTTTCATGTGAATCTGGTGCCTCTGATGGCTCCAGATTGGGAAATGCATACCAATGATTTTGAGATTCGCATGTGGGTTTGTGCTGCATTGTATATACTTCTCCAGAAACATGTGCACGGTGTCCTGACAGTGATTTTTTGTTGAAAAGAAGAAAAGACAACGCCACCAATCAATATCCTAGGAAAAACATAGTCCTGTCTGTGGGGCAATGCAATGGCAAATATGGGAGGCAGGAGGATGTGAGTTTAATAATGACTTAAATGCACTTTCTTAGTAAGAGTGGAGGAAAGGAGGGGCTGGAGAGCAAGGACGGTATTGTTCTTCCTCGATGACAGTAGAGGGACATCTCCAAAGCTGTGTGTGCTGCCGGGGCACCTTTCGTAGGCTTCCTATTCTCACCCAGCACTTGTAAGGTAAATTAGAGACCACTTACTCCTCTCCTTTATTGCTGGGTTCTCCCTATGACTCATTCCGCAGGACCTCATTGTGACAGCTGCCTGTGGCCTGCTCATCTACATGGTGAGAAGCAAGGGAGTATTTTGAGCAGGATTGAAGAGTTTTGCCCCAATACTTTATTATAACAATTCTAAACTTACAATAAACTTGAAAGAATTTTAAATCAACACCCATATATCTACCATCCGGGTGTCACATTAATATTTCACTGTACTTGACTGAACATGGATTCATCCATGAATCAACATTCATATTAGCGAGAATTCAATGTTTATAGTTTTTCCATAACTACAGAGCATTAAACTCTTATGTAGCATTTTAACTCTACAATTATCCGTGTAATATAACAAATAACTGCATAACTTTTATGTAAAATATACCTAAACAATATAGAAATCTTAAGTGTACACTTACTGAGTTATGATAATTATATATGCCTTTCTTGCCCTTGTTCCTATCAAGTGATAGAATATCATCATCATCATCTCTGAAAATTTTTTTCTGTCCCTCTTCAGTTAATCCTTGATATTCCACACAGAAGAATCACTGTTCTTTCTATCATAGATTTTTGGTTTTGTCTGCGTGAGAACTTCATATGAGTGGAACTACACAAAATCCACTCTTTTTTTTTTTTTGGTAAAACTGCTTTAGCTTTGCACAATTTTTTTTTTTTGAGATTTTTCTGTGTTCTTGTGCATGTGAGTAATTTTTTTTATTGCTAAGTGGTTTTTGATTGTGTAGGTATACCACAATGTGTTTGTCCATGCTCTTGTTGGTACACATCTTGGTACACATCCAAATTGGATCCTTTCCAATTTGGAATTATGAGTAAATTATGTCATGAACATTCTCGTAGAAGTCTTTTGTTAACATGTGTTCATTCTTTCTGGTAAATATTTGGCAGTGGAATTGTGGGGTCACAGAATGGGTAGTTATTTAGGATTTCAAGAAACTGCCATACCTTTTGCAAACTGATAACCCAGTTTTACGTTTCCACCAGTAACACGAGGGCCTCAGTAGCTCCATATCATTAACAACATTCTGAGTTATCAATCTTGTTAATTTTAGTCATTCTGGTGGGTGCCTGGAGGTATCTCATTATGGTTTTGGTCTGCATAAAGATGGAGTTTTTAATTGGTTAAAATTTGGGTCTATGAAAAGAAGAGCCCTAAAGGAGATTGAGTTATAGAAATAAGGAGCTCACTTATATCAGCAGATGATATATGGAAATTTTACTGAGTTGAGACTAGGACAAGAAAGTCAAGAAATACAAATGTAAGGAGCAGCTAATATAAAGGAAATATACGAGGAGAAAATCTTAGACAAGACTAAATGAGAGGCGCTGTGCCACCTGTGTTGGAGCCCAGACCAGAACACCTGCACTGCCCTTGCAGAGAGGAACACCATGCGGTTCCCTACCGACCAACGTGAGGCCCCACCAAACTGCCTCCATCTTGGAACACTGAACCCACTGCCATAGCCCTTCCCACATGGTAATCTACACCATGGACAATGGTCAGGGACAGATGCCCATTGCAGCACTGTGTGCCACCACCTAGTAGGCCACCCAACACCATCGCATAGCCCGACCTTCCAGCCCCACCTCTGAAAGTGGTCGCCTCCAGCTTGGGGCACCTCCACCGCCATCTGGGGTTACCTCTGCTCCATCCTCCACCATCTTTAGTTGAGGCAGCTTCCATCTAAGGACACCAACTGGGGCCTGGAAGCCCAATATCAAGGGACCCACAAGCTTGATACTCCGGCTGACACTAACTAGGGACATGGCCGCTTCCATCAAGGGACAACCACCAAGACCTGGAAGACTGTCAACAAGGTTGCACCAGAGGTATCCCTACTGGGTGTGCTAATAGACACCATCCTGTTGCAGAGGCAACAGAGAACCTTGCATAAGGTCGCTTCTCTCTCTCTTTTTTTTTCTGCTAACAGCCAACTTCTTTTGATTCCCCTTTCACTTGCCCTAGAATATAATACTGCTATATTCTTACACCCTACCTCATAAACATCACATCCTAACCCCCTCTCCCCCTGCATTCTTTCTCTACCCATCAGTAGAAATTGTAAAATCTTATGCAAACCTACTGGATATATGGTAGAAGATAACCAAACTCATCATTTCTGTTTATAGTGACAAAACTGTAAATGTCTAAATAGGAGCTAATTGAGTTATGGCTGCATATTGGTTGCATTGGGTGCTGTAAACATTGATCTCCCCATTAAAGATGAAGTATTGGTAACCTGCAGGGATACTTTAAGATTATAGGGTAGGAACTGCAATACCACAGATCCACACTGCAAGAGAGGAAGACACATAGACAACATGAAAAAAAAAATAAGAGAAGAAAGTGCCCCAAACAAACCAAGATACTACAATAATAGAATCCATCAACAGCGCAGTAGATGAAATGACAAAGGAGTTCAGAATGTACATAATTAAAATGATCTGTGAATTAAAGAATAACCTAAGTGAACAAATACAGGCAAAAGTTCATCTAAGAGAGAAAATACAGGCAACAATTGATCATACCAACAGAGATAAGAGAGCAAATAAAGGTAGAAAAAAATTATTTCAAGAAAGAGAGATTCTGAAAAAAATCAGAAATCTTTGAAATAAAGGAAATAATAAACTAAATAAAAAACTCAATAGAAAGCATCAACAACAGACTAGATCACTTGGAAGACAGAACCTCAGACAATGAAGACAAAATAAACACTCTTGAAAATAAAGTTGACCACACAGTGAAGATAGTAAGAAACCATGAACAGAACATCCAAGAATTATGGGTTAACATCAAAAGACCAAATCTAAGATTTATCAAGACAGAGGAAGGTACAGAATTTTAAACCAAAGGAATGCACAATCTCTTCAATGAAATACTATCAGAAAATTTCCCAAGCATGAAGAATGAATTGGAAAAACAAATACAAAAGGCTTATAGGATACTAAGTTGTGCAAAACTACAACAGATCTACACCAAGGCACATTATAATGAAAATTCCTAACATACAGAATAAGGATAGAACTTTAAAGGCTGCAAGAGAGAGGAATCAGATTACAAATAGGAGGAGTTCGTTTTGAAACTTAGCAGATTTTTCAACCCAGACCATAGAAGCCAGGAGATCCTGGAACATGTACCAAGGTATGAAGGAAAATAGATGCCAACCAAAAATCTTATACTCAACAAAATGAAGCTTCAGAATTGATGATAAAATAAAAACCTTCCATGATAAACAAAAGTTAAAAGAATTTGCAGTGAGAAAGCCTACACTACAGGACATTATTGGCAAAATATTCCATGAGGAGGAAATGAATAACAACAATGAAAATCTGCAAAGGGAGGAATTACAGTAAAGGTAAGGCCAATCAAAGGAGAAACCGAGTGTAGTTAAAAACCAAAAATAAACCAAAATTACTGGGAATACAAATCATATTTCAGTAACAACCCTGAATGCGAATGGCCTCAACTCATTAATTAAAAGACATTGACAGATTGAATTTAAAACAAAAGACCCAACAATATGCTGCTTTCAAGAGATTCATCTCACAGGGAAAGACATCCACAGACTGAAGATGAAAGGATGGGAGAAAACATTATCACTCACATGGACCGTGTAAACAAGCAGGGTTTTCCATCCTTGTATCAGATAAAGTGGACTTCAAACCAAAGTTAATGGTAAGGGATAAAGAAGGACATTTCATACTACTCAAAGGAATCATATATCAACAAGACATAACAATCATAAATATCTATGCCCCAAACAATGGGTTACCTCTGTGTATCAAACAAACCCTTCTCAACTTCAAGAATCAAATAGACCACAACACAATAATACTTGGTGACTATCTCGCCACTGGATAGATCATCCAAACAAAAACTAAACAAAGAAACTATAGAACTCAATAAAACAATCAATAATTTACACTTAACAGACATATATAGAACAGTTCATCCATCAAAGAGTGAATACACTTTTTTCTCTGCAGCACATGGATCCTTCTCCAAAATAGACCATATTTTATGTCATAAAGCAAGTCTTAGCAAATACAAAAAAAATAGAGATACTACCCTGCATTCTATCTGCCCATAATGGAATGAAATTAGAAATCAGTGATAAAATCAAATTAGAAGTTACTCCAATACCTGGAGACTAAACAATACACTATTGAATGATGCATGGATAACAGAAGACATCAGGGAAGAGATAAAAAAATTCTTAGAGGTAAATGGGAACTCCAGTACAATAAATCAAAATCTCTGGGACACTATGAAGGCAGTGCTAAGAGGAAATTTTATTACATTAAGCTCATTCATTAAAAAAAGAAAATATCAACAAATAAATGACCTGACATTACATCTCAAAGCCCTAGAAAAAGAAGAACAAACCAATACCAAAAGTAGTAGAATACAGGAAATAATTAAAATCAGAGCTGAAAGCAATGAAATTGAAACAAAAGAATTCAAAAAATTAACATAACAAAAAGATGGTTCTTTGAAAAAATAAATAAAATTGATAAACCCTTAGCCACTCTAATGAAAAGGAGAAAGAAAACTCAAATTACTAAAATTCATGATGAAAAAGGAAATATCATGACAGACACTATTGAAATATAGAAAACAATCAAACTATTTTTAAAATTTATACTTCAGTAAAATAGAAAACCTCAAAGACATTGACAAATTTGTAGAGGCATATGATGTACCCAAGCTAAACCAGGAGGACATACACAACTTAAACAAATCAATTTCAACTAAGGAAGTAGAAAATGCCATCAAAAGCCACCAACCATGAAAAGCCTGGGACCAGATGGATTCTCAGCTAAGTTCTACAAGACCTATAAAGCAGAATTAATACAAATACTCCTCAAATTATTCCATGAAATGGAAAAGGAGGGAATCCTTTCAAACTCATTCTATGAGGCATCACCGTGATACCAAAACCAAGCAGAGATACATCAGGAAAGGAATTTTCAGACCAGCATCCCTGATGAACATTGATGCAAAAATTCTCAATAAAATTTTGGCAAATCGCATACAAAAACATATTTAAAAAATAATGTACCATGATCAAGTGGGGTTCATTCCAGGGATGCAAGAACTGTTCAACATATGGAAATCAATAAACAGAATCCATCGCATTAATAGACTTAAAGATAAGGATCATATGATTATATCAATTGATGCAGAGAAAGCATTTGACAAAATGCAGCACCCTTTCATGTTCAAAACACTAGAAAAGCTAGGGATAGTAGGAACATACCTCAACTTTGTAAGAGCTAGATAGCTTTTAGATGCTAAATCTAAGACCAACATCATTCTAAATGGAGAAAAATTGGAACCATGCCTTCTAAAAACTGGAACAAGTTGGGGATGCCCTCTTTGACCACTGCTATTCGATGTAGTTCTTTAAACTCTAGCCAGAGCAATTAGATGAAAGAAATGAAAGGAAAAAGAATAGGAAAAGAAAGCCTCAAACTATCATTATTTGCTGACAAGGAAATATTATTTGAAAGGAAAAAGAATAGGAAAAGAAAGACTCAAACTATCATTATTTGCTGACAATATGATTCTGTATTTAGAGGATCCAAAAAATTCTACCAGAAAACTTCTAGAAATAATAAATGAATTCAGCCAGGTAGCAGGATATAAAATCAATACCCATAAATCAAATGCATTTCTTTCTTTATTTTTAAAATTTTTTTTAGTTGTAGATGAATACAATATCTTTATTTATTTTATGTGGTGCTGAGGATTGAACCCAGTGTCTCAAACATGTGAGGCAAGCGCTGAATCACTGAGCCACAACCCCAGCCCCTCAAATGCATTTCTATACGTCAGTGATGAAACCTCTGAAAGAGAAATTAGGAAAACTACCACATTCACAATAGCCTCAAAAAAACCCAAATATACACACAGACTTGGGAATCAATTTAACAAAAGAAGTGAATGACCTCTACAGTGAAAACTATAGAACACTAAAGAAAGAAATTGAA
>CM053408.1:21429223-21488322 GCA_028644305.1 Xerus rutilus | reverse complement strand
CTGAGCCACAACCCCAGCCCCTCAAATGCATTTCTATACGTCAGTGATGAAACCTCTGAAAGAGAAATTAGGAAAACTACCACATTCACAATAGCCTCAAAAAAACCCAAATATACACACAGACTTGGGAATCAATTTAACAAAAGAAGTGAATGACCTCTACAGTGAAAACTATAGAACACTAAAGAAAGAAATTGAAGAACTTAGAAGATCTCCCATGCTCCTGGATAGACAGAATTAATATTGTCAAAATGGCCATACTACCTAAAGTGCTATACAAATTCAATGCAATTCCAATTAAAATCCCAATGTCATTCCTTACATAAATAGATAAAGCAATCATGAAATTTATTTGGAAAAATAAGAGACCAGAATAGCCACAGCAATCCCTAGCAAGAAGAGTAAAGTAGGAGGCATCACAATACCAGACCTTAAACTGTATTAAAAAGCTATAGTAACAAAAATGACATGGTACTGGCACCAGAGTAGACATGTACCAATGGTACAGAATAGAAGACACAAAGAGAAACTCACATAAATATAGTTATCTCATACTAGACAAAGGCACTAAAAACATACTTTGGAGAAAAGATAGCCTCTTCAACAAGTGGTGCTGGGAAAACTAGAAATCTATATGAAGCAAAATGAAACTAAACCCCTAATTCTCACCATGCACAAAACTCAACTCAAAGTAGATCAAGGACCCAGGAATAAGACAGGAGACCTTATGCCTAATAGAAGGAAAAGCAGGTCTAAATCTTCATCATGTCGAATTAGGCCCCGACTTCCTTAACAATACTCCTAAAGTGTAAGAAATAAAAGCAAGTATCAATAAATTGGATGGATTCAAACCAAAATGCTACAAAGAAACAATGAGGTGAAGAGAGAGCCTAGATTTTGTGAGCAAATTTTTGCCACATGCATGTCAGATAGAGCATGAATCACTAGGATATATAAAGAACTCAAAAAACATTACACCCAAAGAAACAAACAACCCAATCAATAAATGGACTAAGGAGCTGAACAGACATTTTTCAGAAGAAGAAATACAATTGATCAACAAATATATGAAAGATGTTCAACATCTCCAGTAATTAAAGAAATGGAAGTCAAAATTACTTTAAGATTTCATTTCATGCCAGTCAGAATGGCAGTTATCAAGAATACAAGCAACAATAAGTGTTGGTGAGGATGTGGGCGAGAAGGCACACTCATATATTGTTAGTGGGATTGCAAATGAGTGCAGCCAATCTGGAAAGCAGTATGGAGATTCCTTAGAAAACTTGGAATGGAACCACCATTTGACCAGGCTATCCCACTCCTTGGTCTATACCCAAAGGACTTAAAAACAGCATACTACAGTGACGCAGCCACTTCAATGTTTATAGCAGCTCAATTCACAATAGCTAAATTGTGGAACCAACCTAGATTCCCTTCAATAGATGAATTGATAAAGAAACTGGTATATATACACAATGGAATATTACTCAGCAATAAAAGAGAATAAAATTATGGCATTTGTGGGTAAATGGATGGAATTAGAGAATATCATGCTAAGCTAAGTAAGCCAATCCCCCAAATCCAAAGGCCAAATGTTTTTTTTCTGATAAGTGGATGCTAATCCACAAAGTGGGGGAGATGGGATGAGTAGAGGAACTTTAGATTGGCCAAAGGGGAGGGAGAGGAGGAGAGGGTATGGGGAGAGGGAAGATGGTGGAATGAGACAGTCATTATTACCCTATGTACATGTATGATTGCATGAATGGCATGACCCTACTTTGTGTCAAACCAGAGTTGTGAAAAATTGTGCTCCAGTTGTGTGCAATGAATTGAAGAGCATTCTGCTGTCATGTCTAACTGATTAGAATAAAAGCAGGATTAAATGAGAATGATATTGACTGTGTACATGCTGTAGAAATCTCTATATAGCTGGGTTAAAAGGAATTGAGAAATTTATACAAATAGAAATGAGATGAGTTATCACTATCATGTTACTTATCTGTTGCTATATATATTTTTATGTCAAAGCTATTCCTTTTCTGTAAATTTATGGAAGCATCTTATTTTGCAGTTAAGATTTTTCAACAAGTTTTAAGATAAATATTCTTGAAGAAATGTACAGCCACATGCATTAGTCTTAAAGTATAGAAAACACAGACTGATTAATAACTTTTGTGTCCAAAATGCTATGCTTTTTATAAAGTAATATTAAAGAACTTCCAAAAAAGATGGATGTTTCACTTTTGTGTGTTTTATTTGGTTTTCTTGAGCTTTAATATATTTTATTGGTTCTTTTTAGTTATACATGATAGTAGAGTCCATTTTGATGTAATTATACATGCATGGAGTATATCTTATTCTAATTGGGGCCCAAGTCTTATGGATGTACATGATGGTGGTGGATTCACTGTGGTGTGTCATATATGTACAAAGGAAAGTTATGTCAGATTCTTTCCACTGTCTTTCCCATTTCATCCCCACTCCCTTCCATTCACTGAGGTTTAATAATTTAGGATAATCTATCTTATCACTGTGACCATTGCCAACAGAGTTTTCATTTTAAATAGCAAAATATTATGTTAAGTAATCATTGTATTCACTTCTTTTGTTTCCATTTATAATGTCCACTTATAAAATTTACTTTTTATAAAGCCCTGTAAGATTCATAATTGTCCCCAAAATTTAATCTGTTTCACTATTTTGATGGAGATACTACAAGTAACTGCTTTTTAAAAAAGTGAATTGTTGGGGCTGGGATTATGGCGCAGTGGTAGCGTGCTCGCCTAGCACGCGTGGGGCACTGGGTTCGATCCTCAGCACCACATAAAAATAAAATAAAGATATTCTGTCACCTACAACTAAAAAATAAACATTTAAAAAAAAAAGTGAATTGTTTCTCTATTTCTCTTTCAGGTCCTACAACAGATATCATCCAGCAAGATTTTTTTCAAGAAGCAAAAACACTCATTGCCCGACATTATGAAAGAATAAATGATGTTAGTGTTTTGTATTTATTTATCATTGTTTTTTAGGAAACTATTTTTGTATAGTATAATGGTTACTCCAAAGAATTGCATGAACCCTAATATATGATAAGTTCCAAATAGAAGAAAAAATAAAATCCTCGGTAGCTATGAAAGTTAATTTCAGATACCATTTAAAAATAGGATTTTTCAGTCATACAAATTTTTAATTATATACATGTATTTAGTTTGCACATTTAACACAATTTTTGATGTTTTCTTTTGGTGAATTATAACAAGATTATATGAATTTATTTCCTCCAGTAAATATCTCTTTAAACACTGTAGATGAAAATAAAGCGAGAAATAAATTGGGAGGTGCATCTCAGTGTGTCTGCTCTTAGCAGGACATGCTTACCTGTGTCTTCATCCAGGTCATTTTGCATTAGAACAGCCTGTTTGCCAGTCTGATAGCTCCTTGAGGGCAGATTGGCCTTTTGAATGTTGCATCTCCAGCAACCAGCATTGTGCCTGGCTCAATAAATATTTGCTGAATGGCATATATCTGAAGATGAGAAGAAGCAGTAAATGGGAAAGTGATGGCCAAGAGACAGAGGAAGGTCCACACGGAATAACATTTTGGAGAAGAGCATCCCCAGAGCAGTTGGGAAATCTGGAGGAGGGGCAGCTGTTTTGACAAATGGACCTTTGGTGAGGCAGGTGGGGGAAGGTGATCTTAGGATGGTGTACTGTGTGCCTATTTCTGGTTTGCACACTTAAAACACTTTTTTGCAGAAATTTAGATGAAGATATTAAATGTTTTATAATGCTTATTTTGGTGGGAAGGAGGATTGTAATTTTTATTTATGTTTCTTTTGCATGGTCCTGGATGCTGACAGTGGCCATAGGTGGTTTTAATCTTATAATCAATGTCGATATTAATATCATTTATCAATTTTTTCCTTTAACAAATTTAAGATATTTTAGAATTGTATTGGTTTCACTGGGACGAGCATGTGATGAAGGCTTCAGTGTTCATTTCGATACACATGCCTTGGAAATGTGATCTGTGGTAGGAATTTTATCCGATATAATAGCCTTAGGTTGCCTGGCCAAACAGTGACAGCGTACTGTAGTAGGCTTTTTGTTGGCAATGATTTGAAATGGCAATTATGTGACCTCTTCCAAGGTTGGGAGCAGAGAGCTATTTATTGCTATATCTATAGACCAATTATAATTGTTCAGATAATTACCTATCAAAGGCCTGGGGCTGTATTAGTTTTCTTTATTCAAGTTTATCGAAATGAAGAAGGAATTAGGTGATTAAAAGACTCTGAAATATATATCCTATTACCAGTATGATTTTCATGAGAGCCTGCCTCCATGTATGTTCATTTCCAGTTTAGCAGTAAAAGAGATTTGGGGATGCTAGCATTTTACGGACATTTAAAAGTTCTTCAAAGATGGTTGAAAGAATTAAATTCTTATATGTCTATTTGAAAACTCCTATTTTAAACCTGTATTTTATAACATCACATTTAAAAGGAAAATTACTATTTGAAATTAACATGTTAAGTGGGATATAAACCTTATACTTGTGAAGGGCTTTTGGAGAGTTATATAGACTAACACTTCATTTAGCTGGTTATTATCATGTGCTTTATAGAGAATGCCTGATACATTAAGATACTTTGTAAAATGTATTTGGTGAAGACACAATTTTATTTATTAAAATTTATATAATTTATTAATGTATTAAAAAATTATTAATTTGTTGTTAAAATATATTATACACTTAATTTGTTGATAAAATTTATTATATAATTTTACTAAATAATGAATACTAAAATCAATTTTTTTAAAAATATTTTTGTTTTACTTATAGAATAAAATTCAAGGTCCTTCTATAAATGTTTTTAAAAATAAACATCAAAAATTGAAATCCAGCAAATACATACCTTTAAAGATTAAAAAAAAGGAATCATTTGATGTGGTCCAAGAACATCGAACAGCACTCAGAAGTATTGGTTTCTCCAAGGAGCTTTCCAAAAGTGAAACTTTAGAGGAGCCTTCAAGACCACAAACTTCTTTCCAGGAGCAATACGTTTCTAAAATAAAAGAAAAATATCAGTGTACAGATTTTTTCACAAAAGGTAAGTTGTAGGTGGAGTCAAGAAATTCAGCAACCAGTAGATGGAACTGTTGACTTCTCCTGTGTTTGTGACAGAATTTTCTTGTTTGGACAATTTCTAAACTTTAAATTTGAGCAACGAAAGATAGGGAGGTGTGATTAACCGAGCTGCCAACCTCTGGGACCACCAGAAAATGAAGAAGGCATCTTTATGGGAAAAGGAATTTCAGGGGACCAGACTGGCTGGCATGTCTTCTAGCAGTGATGTTTTTTTCTAGTGAAGATCTTCAGAGACTATTTTTTTAAAAAATATTTATTTTTAGTTGTAGGTGGACAGAATATCTTTATTTTATTTTTATGTGGTGCTGAGGATCGAACCCAGTGCCTCACGCATGCCAGGCGAGCACGCTACCACTGCACCATAACCCCAGCCCCTCTGACTTTATTTATTTTTTCATATTTAATTTACTTATTTGTTCTATTTAGGCTTACATGACAACAGAGTACAATTAGATTCATTGTACACAGATAGTGGATAACATTTCATTTCTCTGGTTTGTAAGTGATATAGAATCACAACATACATGCAGTCATACATAAAGTTAGGGCTATGATGACCATCATATTTTACCACATTTACTGTCCCCATGCCCCCTCCCCCCTACACCTCTGTGAACAGAGTTCCTCCATTGTTCCCATGTCCTTCCCCACATTATGGATCAGCATCCACTTATCAACGAGTACATTTGGCATTTGGTTTTCTGAGATTGGCTTACTTCACTTAGCATGATATTCTCTAACTCTATCCATTTACCTGCAAATGCCATAATTTTATTCTCTCATTGCTGAGTAATATTCCATTGTGTATATATACCACAGTTTCTTTATCCATTCATCTATCGAAGGGCATCTAGGTTGGTTCCACAGTTTAGCTATTGTGAATTGAGCTGCTATAAACATTGAAGTGGCTGCGTCACTGTAGTATGCTGTTTTTAAGTCTTCTGGGTATAAACCAAGGAGTGGGATAGTAGGCTCAAATGGTGGTTCCATTCCAAGTTTTCTAAGGAATCTCCATACTGCTTTCCAGATTGGTTGCACCAATTTGCAGTTCCATCAGCAATAAATAAATATGAGTGTGCCTTTTTCCCTACAACCTCGCCAACACTTATTGTTGTTTGTATTCTTGATAATTGCCATTCTGACTGGCGTGAGATGAAATCTTAGGGTAGTTTTGATTTGCATTTCTCTGATTGCAAGAGATGTTGAACATTTTTTCATATGTCTGTTGATCGATTGTATATCTTCTTCTGTGAAGTTTGTGTTCAGCTCTTTGGCCCATTTATTGATTGGGTTGTTAGTTTTTTTGGTGTTAAGCTTTTTGAGTTCTTTATATATCCTGGAGATGAGTGCTCTATTGGATGGGGGTGTGGCAAAGATTTGTTCCCAGAATGTTGGCTCTCTGTTCACTTCATTGATTATTTCTTTTGCTGAGAAGAAGCTTTTTAGTTTGAATCCATCCCATTTGTTGATTCTTGATTTTACTTCTTGTGCTATAGGAGTCTTGTTAAGGAAGTACGGTACATACTTCCTTAACAAGACATTGAGGAGTAACTAAGCAAGGGCCATAAGAAATGGATTTAAGGAGAAGTTTGTTTAGAGGTAGGGTAGGAACCCAGAGGCCACATTGAGCATTTAGAGCAAAGCATATTAAAGCTCTAAAGGGTAACAAATCATGATATATTTTGGGAATGAAGAGATGTGGTAAGAAACAAAGTTGGGAAGAAGGATAGGGCTAGATTTTGAGGGAACATAAGTAGGACTAGGAATTGAATCTAAGTGTCATGAAAAACCAGTGATGACTTTAAAGCTGTGGTTAAGGAAGGGGTAAGGTAGGACCAGTTACTTCTGTCAGGAAAATGAAATGGGAAAAGAGGCTCTCGAGAGAGTGGCAGCAGAGTTAAGTGGGAGGCTGGCTGAGACAGGGATAGTGCAGGTCAGGGACCGTAGGGGCCTCTCCCAGGGATGCAGTGAAACGTATGTGGAAGAGAGATGGCACGAAAGTGTTTCCCCAGGTATCGGGGTTGGAACACTAGCCTCGAGGAGGGATTTGCTGTAGCAAAATTGCACTGTGGTCAGATAAGTTTGAAAAAAAGATTTACTATTTTCCCCTCTTGAACATTCATGTTGATCGTTAATATGTTAAACCTTTGAAAAATACTGAAAAAAAAGAAATGGGTTTACTCTTTTTAGCCTAGCTATCCTCAATTCATTTGACCAAAGAATAGCATTATTTTTCACATTATGCCAATTAATGTTCTTGAGTCTAGTTTCTTTTTTTAAATATATTTTGGTCAATTCAGAATTAGAAGACTGCTTTAGGATGACATCACAGTTTTTTGGAAGATCAACTGGTCGCATAATGAAAATTAAGATATTGAGAAAGATATTGAGGTTTCTAGACTGGGAAAGTAGACAGATATCATTGAATTGAAACAGGGATTCCGTGGGTGTTTTAGTCTGTTTCTGCTGCTGGAACAAAATACTTGAGACTGGGTAATATATAAATGGCCTAAGTTTATTGCTCATAGTTATGGAGGCTGGGAAGTCAAAGATCAAGACACCAAAAGGTTAGTGTGTGGTGAGGGCCTGATTTCTGCTTCAAAGATGGTGCTTTAACATTGTGTCCTCTGGAGGGAATGTCCCTTACATGTTAGGAGGAATGGAAGGGAAAAAGGCTAAGCAGCTCTCTGAAGCATCTTTTATTTAGGCATTCGTCTCATTCATGAAAGTGGAGCCTTTATGACCTAATTACTTCCCAAGAGGCCCCACTTCTTAAGACTACCACACTGGGTCTTAGATTCCAACAATAATTTTGGAAGGGACATAAACCTTTAGACCATATCAGAGAAAAGCAGATAGTAGATAGGGAAAAGAGTGGGAGAAGTTAATGACTTTTACTTTAGACCTGTTAAGTAGGCCTGCATTTAAGACAGCCATTAGGAATTTGGAAAAGGAGATCTGGCGCTTAAGAGATTGAGGTAGATGAAGATTGAAGAGATGTGTGCATGTAGGAGGGTGTATTACCATGCTGAGACTTTGAAATTCATGCATTTGTTCCCCAATAGCCATTTATTTATCCTGTGATGTATAGAGAACAAAAGATATGCTACTTGCCCTTATGAGTTCAAATTTGATATCCATGATTGGCATGCTATAGGATGAAGGAGGACAGGTAATTAGAATATACTATGATTGATAACTATGTATAGAAACAAATCTGCTGCTTTGAAATCAATTGGGGCATACATCTTTCAGATTAGGAGCCAGAGGCAGATTCCTAGGAAGTGTAAAGTCTTTGGTAAATTTGGAAGTATGAATTTTGAAGTATGAATAATTAACTCAAGAAAGAAGAAAAACCCTATCTAGTTAGAGGGCATCTACCTGATGATAGAGTTCTGAAAAGGTGATTATGGTATATTTTAAGGAGCTAAGTTTTTTTTCTAGACCTGGAACACGAGGTTTGGGGAGAGGTAACTAAATATGAAAGAACATTGAATTTTAACCTAAAAGTATAGGAGTCATCCAAATAATTTCAAGAAAAGTTGTGATCACATTTGCACTTTAGAACTTTTATTGGAGGCAGAGAGGAAGTGTGATTTTGGAGGCATAGAGACCAATAAGGAGATGTTAATTCACATGAGAGAGGATGACTTGAATTAAGATAGTTGTACTGGGGATATAACCAAAGGGAAGAGATTTACAGATATTAGAGAGGTAGAATGATCTAGACTTGGTCAGCCTTAGAGCATGAGAAGCAGGGAAGGGCTGTGGCGTTGGTGTACTTGTTTCCCCTAAGAGACAGCACAGAGTTGTTGATGTACTAAAATACACAGCAATTTACAAGTTTGGAGAGGCATCCTATGTAACGATCAAGCTTCCACCAGGAATAAGTGGAATGTAGACCATGTACCTCCTGAGTCTTGTAGCTCTAGGTGTAGAAGTTCAGAAACAGCAGGTGGTTCCTGAATGCCAAAGGAAGTTCAATATATATATATTGAACTAAGAAAAGTACTGGATAGTTTGCAATGAGAAATGAAATACCACAGAGAGATACCAGGTATTTGGGCCTTTGTTTTTGAGCAAATACCCTTATGACTTAACATTGCAGCAAAAATAATATGAAGGATATATCTTTCACAGCCTAGCCCATTATCTCAGATGACCTCAGGGCAATCACCACTAAGAAACTAAAGCCAAGGAGTAAGGAAACCAAGGGGATGTTAGAACTCTGTATAAAAAAGGACTCTGAGAAAAGTTGGTAACATACACTATGGAGTTTTATTCAGTTATAAAGAAAAATGAAATTATGTCATTTTCAGGAAAATGGATGGAACTAGAGACCATTGTGTTAAGTGAAATAAGTCAAACTCAGGAGGTCAGGGGTCGTATATTTTCTCTCATATGTGGAAGTTAGAGGGGAAAAAAGAAAACAAAAGAGGCGACTGTTATGGTTTGGATGTGAGATATCCCCCAAAAGTTCATGTGTGAGACAGTGCAAGAAAGTCTGGAGGGGAAATGATTGGGTTATCGCCTTAGCCTAATCAGTGAATTAATCCCTGATGGGATTAACTGAAGTGGAGCTGAAGTAGGAGGGTATGGCTGGAGGAGGTGGGAATTGAGGTTTCTTTGGGGTGTATACTTATATCTGGTGAGTGGAGTCTCTCTCTCTGCTTAGTGATGTGAGCTGCTTCCCTCTGTCACACCCCCCCTCCTTGATGTTCAGCCTCACCTTGAGTCCTGAGGAATGGAACCAGCCTTCTATGGATTAAGACTTCTGAAACTCTGAGCCCTCAAATTAATTTTTCCTCCTTACAGTTGTTCTGGTCAGATCCTTTAGTCACAGCAGTGAAAAAACTGACTAAAACAGGGACAGATCTCATGCAAATCAAAGGGAGATCAGTAGAGGAAATGGACCAAGGGGAGGAAGTGGGGAATGGCTAGGGAGTGATATGGGCCAAATTATATTGTTTTGTGTATTGTGTGCATGTATGAATACATAACAATAAATCCCATCAGTATATACAACTATAATACACCAATAAAGAAAAGTGGGAAAAAAGCTCAGCCTCCTCCCCAAAAAAAGAGAGAGAGACATTGAATGGAGTTATTGGCATGTAAAGTTAATTGGAAGCAAATAGATTGTGAAAAAAAAATACCATACTTTTTGGAAAATTCCATTGCTGACAAAACCATGAGACTTGATTTAATTGAATGTTCACAAAGTAAAATAACCCACAGGAAGTGAACTACACACACTACACAGCCTCCAGGGAGGGTGATAGCAAGATGTGGCCTGGGAGCAAGAAAGACCCTTGAGAGGCACTGGATCCAGGAGACACTACAAAAACAAAAAGACCCAGAATAACAACAGAATGCTTCCCAGAATGGAATCATCGCATATTCAAAGAACATCCCTAGGGGGTCTTCTTGGTGACTCTTCAGCAAATCAGCAGAATTCTGTGCCCTATCTGGATCAGGGATGCTACACATCTTCTCTTCTTCCCTTTCACTAATGGAAGTTTCTTGCAGTTTTCTTATACCTGCCCTGTTATTGTATGTCATGTACTTTGGGGGGAAGCTGGAGATAATTTTTGAATTTGGTTCACTTAAAGACTGGACAGGGAACATCAGAAAACAGCTGTTCATCCTGGACTCAGAGCCGGATGCAGTGCCTTGGACAACTTGGGGTTGTCTTTTTGGGGGAGGAGAAGTATGTGTTCTATCAGGGATCAAGAATGGATGGGTACTGTAATCCCAGCACTTCAGGAGGCTGAGAGAAAAGAATTGCGAGTTCAAAGCCAGCCTTAGCAACAGCAAGGTGATAAGCAACTCAGTGAGACCCTGTCTCTACATAAAACACAAAATAGGGCTGGGGATGTGGCTCAGTGGTCAAGTGCCCCCCTGAGTTCAATCCTCGGTACCAAAAAAAAAAAAAAAAAAAAAGATTGGATGGGTATTTAAAGTCCAAAAAGGCATACTATGATAGGTACATAGAGATAGTCCACAGACAAATGTCCTGTTTTAACCTGTTATATCACTAGCTCACCTGCTTTTGTATCTTGGTACTAGAAATTGAACTCAGGGGTGCTTTATCACTGAGATATATGCCCAACCCTTTTTATTTTTTATTTTTTCAAATTTTATTTATTTATTTTTGTTTTGTTTTGTTTTTTTGGATATACAGAGTATATCTTATTCTAACTACAGTCTTATGGTTGAGCATGATGTGGAGTTTTACTGGTGGTGTATTCATATATGAACATGGGAAAGTTGTGTCAGATTCTTTCTACTGTCTTTCCTAATTCATTCCCCCTCCCTTCCCTTCATCCCCTTTGTCTAATCCACTAATCTAATCTCCTACTTTCCCTTCACTCCTCTTTGTCTAATTCCCTTCATTCCACTTTGTCTAATCTTCCTGCCCCTCCTTGTTGTGTGTAGCATCCACATAACAGAGAGAACATTCAACCTTTGGTTTTTTGGGATTGGCTTATTTCACTTAGCATGATGTTCTCCAGTTCTATCCATTTTCTGGAAAATGTCATAAAGCCATTCTTCTTCATGGCTGAGCAATATTCCATTGTGTATATATGCCGCAATTTCTTTATCCATTCATCTGTTGAAGGGCACCTAGGTTGGTTCTATAGTTTAGCTACTGTGAATTGAGCTGCTATAACATTGATGTGGCTGCATCACTGTAGTATGCTGATTTTAACTTCTTTGGATATATACCAAGGAGTGGTATAACTGGGTCAAAAGGTGGTTCCATTTCTAGTTTTTTGAGGAAACTGCATACTGCTTTCCAGAGTGGCCAACCCTTTTTATTTTTAATTTTGAGACAGGAACTCACTAAGTTGCAGAATCTGGCCTGAATTTGTGATTGTCTGAGTCAGACTTCCAAGTTGTTGGGATTATAGGTCTGCACTACTGTGTTCATCTCTAGACTCACATATTTTCTTTATTGATACTTGGCTGAAAGAGGTTTCTCATGTCCTTAATAGTTGGATGGGGCTACAGGACATATTTGGCTCAGTGGATTATAGCTGTAAGTGATGCACACCCCTGTAGTCATCTTGTATTCTGTAAATTGGCTCTGAAAATTTCCAAGTATGAGGACTCCTTTTCAGTATCCATCAAATAACTTTGGCTTTATTCATTTAATAAAGGTAATATTTCTTTTAATATCTGTTGGCTTGAAAACTTCTGTTCATTAAGTAACTATGTTATGGTTTGGATATGAGGTGTCCCTATGTTAATGCTGGAATGTTCAGTGGTGAAATGATTAGATTATGAGGGTGTCACCTAATCAGTCTTTCCCAGTTTGAATGGACTAACAGGCTGGTAACTAGGCAGGTAGATAGTAGCTGGAGGAGGCAGGTCACTTGGGCATGCCTTGGAAGGGTTCATCTTCCCTGTGATTCCTTTTCCTTTTTCTCTCTACTTCTGGTGGCCATGAGGTTGGCAGCACTGCTCTGCCACACCCTTCTGCTATGATGCTCTGCCTCACTTTGGGCCCAGAGCAATGGAGTTGGCTGATCCTGGACTAGATCTCTGAAACTGTGGGCCAAAATACTTGCCTTCCTCTAAGTTGTTCTTGTCGGATATTTTGGTCACGGCGGTGCAAACATGACTAACACATTGTACAAAAATCCATGCAGAGAATATAAAGGTGAGAAAAACTGGACCTGAACTGTGTTCTCATGCAACTCATGATCTAACTGGAGAAACTTACCAATTAAATAATCACATAGATACAGACTAAGAGTGCATACCAAGTGAATTGGACCTGGACTGAAGGTCAGGAAAGCCTTCCTAGAGGAAATGACAACTGAGCAATGAGGTACAAGATGAATAGGAATCACTCAGAGTAGTAGGAGGCAAATCTGCTATGATGCTCTGTAGTGAACCAGAGTGTGTGTGTGTGGGCGGGGGGCACTCAGGAGTGCTTTCAAAGTGAAAAAAAAAAAAAAAAAAAGAGCTAATAGCACTGCAGTTTTTGAGAATGAGCCAGAGAAGAAGTGAGCTGGGCCTGTATAAAAACAGGACCCGTGTTAAATGGTCTGCTGGTAATGTTGAGCAATGGGCTCTGGTGAATGGAGGGAGGAAGCCCTGGTTTGCAGCATCTGTTGATTTCCATGGTGTAAATATTCCTAACATAGCCAATTTTGGATTACCAATGGGACATCACTGATGGAAGGAGCTGGGAGGAGATGCCTGCAGTCAGCTCTCCTGACAGGTGTGAGATGACGTTAGCACACCACTGCGTACAGGCTGTTGGGTCAAACACCTTTCAAATACCACTTGAAATCTTTCCAGCTTCACCTTCTTCCACCCATTCCATTCACTGCTATAGCGACTGATTTCGGCTCCACTTTCCCTGACTTCTTCCTGGCTTGGATACCCGCTTCCGCACAACGCCTGGTTCAGCCCTACCACTTGAGTGAGCAGGAAGGACAAATGAGACCTGATGGATAATGATTCCTCTTCTCTTTTCCCAGGTAGAAGGGTTTTAGTACCATTCCATAAAGTTTTCAGAAGGTTCCAAACAGTTAAGCAACCAGTGTCATAGGGTGATGGATAGTCATTTCAATACAGATTCTTAAATTAGCTCCCTATTTAGCCTGTTTTATTTCTCCTTCTTTTATTCCTGCTCCCTAAGATCACACTACTGCCTTAAAAATATTTTGATGGTGGAATTGTCAGTCCTTGAAAGATTAGACATGGAGTGTGAGGGGAAGTGAGAGTCAAGAATGGCTTTTATCTGGGTGCAGTGGTGCATGCTTGTAATCCCAGAAGTTTGGGAAGTTGAGGCAGGAAGATCGTGGGTTCAAAGCCAGTCTCAGTAACTAAGCGAGGCCCTAAGCAACTCTGTGAGACCCCATCTCTAAATAAAATATTGAAAAGGGCTAGGAATGTGGTTCGGTGTTAAAGCTCCTGGGTTCAATTCGTGGAACTGCCCCCCCTCCCCCCAAAGAAGAATGACTTTTAGGCTTTAGTTCTGTCTGATGGACTGAAAGAGGAGAATTGCTACTTTTTGAGTTGGGGAAGAGAGGGAGATACAGTTTTGAAAGGGCAAAAACCCAAAACTTAGGATTTGGACATGGTAAGTGTGAGGGGCCTATTATATATACAAATCAAAATATCAACTAGGTAATCTATTCCATAGGTGTAGACTTGTAGGAATTGTTGGAGCCATTAATGTATACATCAATATTGTCCAATAGAAATACAGTATGAGCCAGGGTGGTGGCTCAAGCCTGTAATCCCAGCACTTTGGGAGGCTAAGACAGGAGAATCGCGAGTTCAAAGCCAGCCTCAGCAATGGCAAGGCGCTAAGCAACTCAGTGAGACCCTGTCTCTGCATAAAACACAAAATAGGGCTGGGGATGTGGCTCAGTGGTCAAGTACCCCTGAGTTCAATCCCCAGTACCAAAAAAAAAAAAAAAAAAAAGAAATACAGTATGAGCTGAAAACATCATAATTGAAAATTTTCTAGTGGCCACATTTAAAAGTAAAAAGAAACAGGCAAATTGATTTTAATAATGTATTTATTTAAACTAATAGAGCTGAAATATTATCAATTTCAATAGTCAATATAAAAAGTATTGTGATATTTTAGATCTTTTTTCATAGTAAGTACTATGGTTAGCCATGTCACCTAAAGAGGATATATTAGAAGGGTCATCCCAATGTTAAAAGGTATTAAAAGGTGGTACTGTTGGGAGGTGATTAGGCAGTGAGGGCTTTGTCTTTATGAATGAATTTACAACAGTTATTTCAGTACTTGAGTCTTCAAAGTCCACCTCTTGCCCTGTCCCTTGTGGACTCCCTCTGCCCTTCTCCCTTCTCCCATGTGACAACATAGCAACAGAGCCCTCACTAGATACCAGCCCCTCCACCTTGGAATCCCCAGCTCCCAGAACTATAAGAAATAAATCTCCATTCTTAATAAATTACCCAGTGACAAGTACTCTGTTACAGAAGCACAAAATGGGCCAAGACACTAAGTTTTCAAAACCTGGCGTATATTTTACTTAAAACATTCTTGAAATTGTACTAGACACATTTTAAAAGTTCAATAGCTACGGGTAGTCAGTGGCCACCATACTGGACAGCAGCAATGCAGATTGTATCACAGTCACAGACTTCGATAATGAGGGAGTGAATGTAAGTGAAAAAAGAATCTAAGAACTGAACATCATGGACTTCCAACATAAAGGGCAAGAAGAGGAGTTTCCAGCAAAGGAAGTGGAAGATGAACAGCTATGAGGGAAATCCAAGGAGCATGAAGTATGCTACTCATATTTCAATCAAGAACAGTGCCTGAGACAGGAGCAAGGACAGCTCACCTGTTGTTCCAGGTGAAAGGCAAGGGCACCAGCACAGAGGCGGATAGGCTGGTGGATTGGGCGATGGATTGACTTCTGTTTTCTCAGTGTAGTTAGAAGTGGGGTCTTCACTTGAGGGCGGGTGGGACTAGAAGAGGTAGACTTTTAGAAGCAAGGAGAAGGGTGAAGTTATCATGATCTGAGTGAGAATGAAAATGAAAAGATAGTTTGTTGTGTTAGTTTGGGGGGTTTTTTTGCCTGAAAAATGAGAAATGATTGGAAAGGATCAATGAGGATCAAGGAAGGTATTTATTTTACCTGAAGTCTTCGAGTTTGTGAGGAGTGGAAGAAAAGAGCAAACTCACCCATGAGAGAGCTGCTAAAAAAGTTGCTGCATCCTTAGGACAATCAGAGTTGTTAGAACAGTTTAGCTGATGGAAAGTCCTGAGTTTGTTTTATTTATTTATTTACTTATTTTTGGTACCAAGGATTGAACCCAGGGGCCTTAACACCAAGTCACACCCCCAGCCCTTTTTAATATTTTATTTAGAGACAAAGTCTCATTGAGTTGCTTAGGGCCTCCCTTAATAAGTTGCTGAGGCTGGCTTTGAACTCTGGGTCCTCCTGCCTCAGCCTCCGGAGCCACTGGGATTACAGGTGTGCGCCACCGTGCTCAGCTGTCCTGAGTTTCTTAAAGCACCATGTAGGTAGAGTTCAGGGAATTGGTTTGGAGAAAGAGAACGATTATGGGTCTATAGAGATTCAGGTGAGTGGAAAAAGAGGGAGAAGACTGGTTCTGAGGTCTCTTAGAGAAGGTGGTAATTCATTCTAAAGACAGCTTTTTGTCCCCTTTGGGGGATTGTTCTCTTGAGCAGTTGGAATCATGAGGACAAGGATTTTGGGAATGAGGGAGTTGTAAGAAGGGAGTAAAGGTTTATCAAGAAAACAGGGAGGACAGTTTCCTCCAGAAAATTCCATTACAGGCTCTGTTTTGGTCAGAGACTTTCCTTGGGAACCTTCATATATGCCCCCCAGGCAGCTGTGAAGTGCTGATCTTAGGAGTTTATATGTGAATTCAAATTGCAATTTATTTTTCAAAGTTCTATCTCAGAAAACATACATTAAGTCTGTACTTTGGATCTGTTTCTTAAACATATTCCTGATACTCACTTCTGGGTGAATGGAAGCATGATCTAAGATATCAGTGGCATTAATTCCAGAACTTGATTAAAGTTTGTGAGATTAGGTGGGATAAAAAGTATGTCCTGTGTGTGGAACATGTCCTCTGTACTCAGGCTGACAAATTCAGTTGCATTTTCTTCCATGAACTAAATATCTTATGTGAGAACAGGCCAGCTCTTGAATTTGCTCCAAGGATATCAAGTTTAAAAATACACCGTAACAATTATAATATCAAATATATTTAGTAAATATGTTCTTTATGCTTGCCTATTTTTCTTAGTAGAGCAAAATAAGGAAAAATATGAAAATGATTTCCCTTTCGAGTTAAGTCAATATTCTGCAGTCCTGTTTAACCTGTTTCTGTTGCCATTCTGCCAACCATTTAGGAATCAGATGAATTTCTAATTATTAGAAATGATTAGAATTTGGAATTATGAGATTATCAAAATCACTCAATGTTCGAAGTTAGAAATCTGACATAACATCTGAGTTTGGAACAAGTAAATATTAGTTCATAGTAATCATAAAATCCATACTCTTTGTCTCTTTATGCATTCCCTTGGGAAGAAAATGTATTTAGGTTTACTTTTGGGCCACTTAAATTTGAAAACAGTCTTTAATAAAACTCAATGAGATTTCACACTGTCCATGTTAAGTACATAGATTTAGAGCTGATATTGGATCTTTCCTTAACTAGTCTGGGAAAGGGGGAAGAAGAGAGAGAGAGAGAGAGAGAGAGAGAGAGAGAGTCTGTTTTGGGAGGACAGGGGAAGGAGGAAGAGAGAGAATACGAATGTGTTCTTTGATGTCCCAATCAAAAGTCTTTTCCTTTGTATATAAAATGAAGGCATAATGAATTTTAATAATGCTTTAAAATGACTGCATATTAAGAAAGTGCTGGAGAAACCTCTCAGGAAAAACAACTTTGTGCTCGGCTTATTCCTTTGCCCACAGTCATGACAAGTCACCAAATGGTTTTTTGATCAATGATGTTTATAAAATATTCCACTTTATATTTTAATGATTTCAAGTACACATGTGATAGCAGCAAATGTGTTAAAACTGTCTTTTACTTATTTCCACAAAATTACTTGGAAGAATTTAAGACTGGGATCCATAACCATTTATAAGAAAAGTGGAAACTAGAATTTTTTTCAATGAGGTGGAAAATGATATTGAATTCGATATCACAAAATAATTTGATTTTTGAAGCTTTGGAACTTGAAACATACTAATATTTCTCCATGCATAAAAACAGACATTTATTGTGGAATTTCTAAAGGAAGGAATACATTTGGGTTAATCTTTTGGGAGATCATCACACAGGGAATTCTGCAACTGCTGTTTCTTTTCTTCATTTCTTCCTGGCTCATATTGCTATGTTACTTTTCATTTCTTGTCAGGAATTTTCTTTTGCTTGCCCACGTTCTGGCAGAAAGAATCTAAACAGATTTCTTAAAGTTAGCAAATGAATAGAATTACACATCTGAGTGACAAATCTCAGTGGACAGATGTCTTCCACACAGTCTTTTCCCTTTCTTCCTCATACTTCCTCTCTTTTCATATCGACCTGGTAAGCTCTGAAATACAAAGATGCCAGGATGGTGACTCAGAGTAAGATAGAAGATTCATTGTTTTTATAGTAACAAGATTTGCTATATTGAAGTAGCTAGAGAATGTACTAACTGAATGAAACAATAGGGTCTTAAATAGGAAAAACTTTATAAGGCTTTAGAAACAATTGAAAGGCATTCTTCTTACCCTCTACTTTCTACTAACTCTAATATTATTTGACCCAGAGGACAGACTGGTGACTTACAGAGGTTTTCTGATTAACTTCATTTCTTCCATGTTTCACACTTAATGAGGACACAGGCAGGGAAGAGGTGAGAGATCTGCCAAAGTGTTACAGAGGGCCAGGGTCATTCCATGAGCTTTAACATAGGAGTAAAAAATACCAACGCTTCAACTCTTCTCGGGAACTAAAATGCATGGTGCTTTCCTATTTGTAGGGAAAAGCTTCTTGGGTGAGTATTTGCAGCTTTGGGCTTCCCGGTATCCTTCACCCTTAGTTGTGGTAACAGCATTCTGATTCCATTTGGAGAAACCCATCTGCACTTTGAGTCCATGCAGTTTGGGTAGGCTTGTTACCCAACCCCAGCTCCAGGCTTGTGATTCTGGCATAGCCAATGAGATGAGGTACTTTCTTGGCCACAGTGATGCCTCCAGGGATTGGCTCAAACCAGCAATGATGATGAGAGCTCGGGAGTGCCAGAAGACACAGCGTGGCATCCCAGAACAGTCAGCATGGAAGGAGGAGCTGAATGACAGAGAGAAGGCAAGTCCTGATGACATTACTCAGGGCTTTGGACCAAGTACTGCTCAAGATGCACTTTACCTGGGTTTTCCAGTTTCTGTAAATCAGTAGATTCCTCTGTTTTGAAAGAACAGTAAAAATGGCTGAAAACATGAGTGTTTAACTCCCTAGGCTCAAATCCCAGGTTTACCATTTGGTAGTTTCTTCTGTTTGTTTAAGCTGATTTCGTCTTTTATTGGTTGTTGCAGGAGTTCTGAGGGGAACACATTTCTTATCCAATCATTACAAGAAAAATTTCCCTTAAGGTGTGTGTAGTAGATTTAATAGTGGCTACCTGTTGATAGAAGATTTTAGTTCCTAGAATCTGTAACCTTGCCTTATTGCCACAAAGGATTTTTCCAGATGTGATCATGTGAAGGATATTGGACTGGGCAGATCATCCTGGATTATCCAGGTGGGCTGTAAAAACTATCAGAAGTGTCTATAAAAGGGAGGAAGAGGGAGATTAGAGACAGGTGGTAGAAGAGATCCCAGAAACATGACCATGGAGGAGGGATTGGCACCAGGTAGCCATAATCAAGTATTGCTGGTAGCCACCGGAAGCTGGAAGAGCCTAGGAATGGATTTGCCTTCAAGCCTCTCAGGGAAAGCAGCCCTCCTAGCACCTTGATTTTGAACCTATGGCCTCCATAATTGTGAGAGAACAAAGTTCTGCTTCTTTTAGTCACCAAGTTTCTCATAAATTTTTATAATAGGTATAGAAAATGACTACAGTATACTTCCAAACGGAAGTTTCAGTTCTAGACATCATTTTTTTTAGAATAGTTCCCTTGTCAAGATGAGTACAGATGATTGATAGAGCAGTTGTTCCAACTCCCATTTCTTTCTTCATATTTTTGTTGAGCTGCTATATTGAGCTCCTCCTTTAACCAGACACTGTATACCATGGTCTTTGCCTTCAGGAACTATCATCTTAGTAGAAATTACTTTTCTAATTACTTTTCCTATTTCTTGCTTAACAGCAACAACAACAAAATATAACTATTGCATAGGTTTTTGGAATGGGGGTAGGGATCAGTGGTGTTAAATAACACCATGTTTTCTGAGTTTGGAACCAGTTGAAATGAGAATTAAGACTCAGGAACTAAGGCAATGGAGATCAAAATGTTCATTTCATTATGCAGAAAACTGAGGGGAAGTGGCTCTGGATAAGTGGCTCTGTGGCTTGTCAGTCCTCTTCTAGAATTAAACTCACCCTACTAGTTGTAGAAAAGGAAGGGCCTTTCCTGTCACTAACCAGAGTTATGAGTCTTTCTGTTGTGCCATGTTCTTTTCTCTCTTGTATTTCTGAACTAAGAGAAAGTGAAATAGCCACATGCTCCTCAGTGATACAAATTTCTATTGCTAAAGGCCATGTTTCTCATTTTCAGGCATGGAGGATTTGCCTGTGGTAGAGCTTTACATACCTTTTGGATGGGTTAGGAAAGGAACAGTTATAAACTGGTTATGAAGGTAATTAAATCTTTTACTGAGTGGTGCATAAATTTCCTGCTAGCCATGTTAGGTACTCGGGGACATTAAAAAAAAATGTATACCATAGAATGCTTCCCTTCTCTCAGGTATTTATATGTAGCCCAGGAGCCCATAATTACTCTTGCCATACTGTGTGGAAGTTGGTCAACCCCACCCATTAACATTTATATTACTTTAACCTTTTTGGGCACAAATTGAACCATTAAGTACTAATTAGTAAATCAAGCCAAGCTAACTTTAAATATTTCAGGTTTAAGTTAGGAAGATTTTGATTGTCTTTATGGGGTTGTTGAGACTTATAAATGTTTATATAAAAGAAACAGAGGCTAAATTGACTTTTTTTTTTTTTTTACTAATTTTAATATGGAATTCTGCAACATAAAAAAATCAGTGTGCCTCTTCTATACTCTGAAATATAGATGTTTTCTGTGGCCTCTGCTTGTTAAGGTTCCTCCCCTCAAGGTCATCCCAAAGCCATGGTCAGGATAGGGGTGGTGGTGATCAGGTACCAATATAGACGATCAGGGCCAACTTTTCAGCAGAGTATGTTTGGAGGAGAGAAGTGCATGGGACAGACAACCTCAAACAAATCACCTTTTTGTGAGGGAAGGGGATCTGGTAAGAAAAAGCAGAGACTATCATAGCAAACAAAAATGTTCTTGCATTTACAAGAATATGCATTTGAGCCTCTATATTTTTATCTTTTATTTCAGTAGAAGGTCAGTAGAAGATAATTCTACTATTAAATATTTAATATGGGTTATTTTGCTGATAACCAATAGTATTAGTATTACCATTACTATTAGCAAGCTTTGGATACCAGTACATTTATAAACTTCCTATTATTTTTCCTGATGAGGCCATGTATTTATATCTTGACTTATGCAGTCATTTTGTATCACAACATACCAGGGTAAGTTCCTTTTCAGGTCAGATATTTTAAAAATAAAAAGAAAGAGCCCTTCTTCATGATGCTCTACTCCAAGGACACTGACTAATCAGGTACCTAAGGATTGCTTGACAAGTAGCTTCATGAGACATCAAGAGCCTTCTAAAGAATGATAGGACAAGGTTCTTACTACCATTTTGGAGAGGTGTCACGTACTCCTGATGACTTTTAGCTTCAGGAACATCTTCCATCAGGTGGGTTTGCCTGTGCACTGATTGCATTCCTTACTAGAAGATCTGTACAGACCAGAGACCTTGTCTATCTTGATTGTATTTATTATCCTAGTGACTAAACAGCAGAATGATGAGCTCATTGAGAACCTGAAAGATATTCTAGAAATTATTAATTAATGTAATGAAAGGAATTTGAGTGTGTGTGTGTGTGTGTGTGTGTGTGTGTGTGTGTAATTTGCTAAACAGGTTTAGAGCAAACCAAGTGGCTTTTCAACTCTTCCATGCACCTTGGAGTAGAAGTACTTCTGCTCTAGAGCACTGATCTCTGAATCATACATTAAGAAGACTCTGTGTGTGTGTAATGAACATTAATAGCACAACAGTTACAGCACAGAATAAATAGATCCATCCTAATCACTGTCCAGTATAAAGCAGCTGTGCCTGAGCTATTGCGTGCTGCCGAGGGTAGTTATTCATTTCTCTGGCCTGCATGGATGCTTCCAAAATGATTCTGTCACAGCATGTGTTTTCTGGCATTTCCTCTGAACACTGGGAAACCTGGAGCCAAGGATCTATTAGTGCCCGAAGTGTGGAATGCGAGACATTGATCATCCCTTCCCTGAGCTGGCACTGCTCTGAAGCAGCCTGAGAAGCTGGGGAACAAGCCCAATGCCAAGTCCTTCTGGTTTTGATCCCACTGCACTTAATGAATCAAAACAGTATTTTAGAAACATTTTATATTTTTTTAAAACTGTTTCAGAAGTCCAATGAGTACTTTGGCTGTACTTAGTGAAGATGGGTCAAAAAAACATTTTATGTAGTTACCACAGAGACATTAACAAAGACATATAACCTGTCATTACATTTGATAGGTGTCATATGTACGTTCAATTTAATTGATTGGATGGGAGTTTCTAGCATGTTTCTGGTTTCCATCTATACTTTTCCCCTAAAATATGGCCTTTGAGCAATGTTCTGAATAGACTGTATTCAGTTTATTCAGATACTGAAGTATCTGGTTGTTGCTCTGTAAATTAATGACCTTAGGTTTTTATTTTTTTCATAAAAAATTGCAAATTTATCAATATCACTGCAAACTGAAATTTGTTTTTAAACAACTAAAAATATTTCCACTGTTTGATTAAAAGCCAGTTAATGAAGGATAGAATAGGAAATAGCATATATTGTGCATCTAGTAATGTATCAATCACTGTATTAAGCCATGCATTATCCAAGTCTTGCAAAATATGATATTATTACATGCATTTTGCTGAAAAGAAAAGTCCAGACTCAGGGAGGTGTGTGTCCAAGTTGGCACCAATAGCAAATGGCAGAACCAGGATTTGAGATCTCTGTCAATCTAAAGTTTGCATTCTTGCAACTCATGTGGTGTGCTACATCTTTTTTTCTTGATGGAATTGAATGACTTATGGGGCTTGAAATGGGTCTTTCAGGTGCTTTGGGAGTATGGAAATGATAATCAGTATTTCTTTTAAATTATTGTATGACTTTGAGCAAGTTGCTGATCTTCTCTGCATGTCAGTGTGCCTCACAAAACTGATCTAATCCTAGCTGCTTTGGAGGCTATTTTATTTCCATAAAGAACTATGTGTTTTCAGAAGAAAGGTGGCATTTAAAATGCCCAATATAATATAATAATGAAAAGCACCCATTGTCAGTTATGTACTATAGCAATTGAATGTTTTCCTGGTTCTTATTTCCAAGTGGCAGAGTGATTTTCCCTAGGTCCTCATAGGCGTCCTGGGGACAGTGAGAAAGAATGGCAGGGAGTGGTGACAGCTGTGTAATTCAGCACTGATTATGTGTACAGGTCAGTAGTGAAATATTCAACTGCTGCTGCTGCTGCTTCACTTTCCTGTCTGACCAAAGCTACAGAGAACTGAGGCACTTCAGAAACTTCACCAGAAAAGAAATGACATCTAAGGGGAATATTCTGCTATGAATTGGAGAGCTCAAGAAATCTCAGGAAACAAATATATATATTTTTTTGCTAGTAAAGATGAAGAAGGAGCTTGTGTGGTACAGATATTTTACAGGTTAGAATATTAGCTTTGGGATAAGCTTTGACAGTCACTTTGTTTTCCCTTTTTATTGTGAAAATGATGACTTTTCCTACACCTACCTGGAGAGTCCTTTTGAACAACACTACATTTATTAATGGGAGAGCAGATGGCTTCCTTGAATGGGAGGAGCAGCAAGAATATGGGAATAGATTGACTGTTTCTGAAAAAGAGGCGAGGGCATGATTACCTTGCTGGGTAACAATAATGAATTGCCCAAAATGGCCATAAAGGTTATTCTGGTGTTCCTGGAGAGTTTCTTAGATAAAATTGTTCTGTGAGTTAAAACTTAGAAAAAGACACTATATGTTTAGAATTCTAAGACCCCATGCTACGTCTTGGATTTATATTGCCCAAGGCATTTCTTTGCCTAGTTTCTAAGTGAAATCTGTTTCTAATTTGTACATAATACTTCTGCTTTCTTTAATAAATAAAAAAAGAAAAAGTGACAATAACTGGAACCTTGATTTGCTCCGATCTGCCTTTTGCAACTGATTTTATTTACTTATTAAAGGCATAATTGCATTTAGAAAGTTTTTACAGCATCAACAGTAAAATCAGATGGGTGTATAACTTCTCTAGTCATTTATTTCCTACAGAAATTTTAATCGTGCAGATCATTAGATTTGGATCATTCTTCCAGGACTGTTAGTTTCAAAGTGTTGGCTTCCACAATTATAAGGGGGATTGCTCTCTTTTTTGTTGTTGGCCACTGAGTTTTATTTTCTTGAATATGGAGTGAATTTCACATCTTCCTGTTCCTGTGTTTACAGCTCTGAAATTAACATTCCTTCCAGGAGGAAATATATTGCCTTCTTAAAGGAGTAGCTTCTGTGGTTGTTTATATAGGATGAGTAACAAGAAGCCATTGCCGTTTTGTATCTATATTGTGAGCACAGTCCAGAATGATGGTCTGCTCATGGATGATAATAGGACTCTAATTATATGTAACATACTTAATAAATTCCCTGCATCTGCTTGCAAAGAGTCTGGGATTTAGGGACTGGAGATCAAACATTAAAGTCTGGTTCTCTTATTGCATAATCCTGGCCAAATTATTTAATACATTGGATGCTCAGTTTCCTATTTTATTAAAACATGATGATAAAAATAAGTGCTGACTATATTGCTACAAGGAACAAATGAGATTTGTGCATGAAAACAATGTAAACTGTAAAATACTGGACATATTACTGATGACTCATGAGAACAAATTGCTGATTCATATAAAGCTGATGGCCCTATGTCCATGTAAAGCAGATACATAGTGCTTTTGTAAAAGAGAATTTTCTTGGAGATCCATGTGGGTTGCATGTGCTGTCTTTCTTTACTTCCCATAAACCAACAGGTTGTATTTGCCCATTACACTTGGTAGAAGGTCTAAGGCTGAGTTTGATATATTTACCTGGCATTTATTTGAAAATGTTTTAGATTATGTAACCATGTTCAAGCTATGTTGATTCCCAGCTATATAGCATATGGTTTCAGAATTTAGTGTATCTTATGGCTTCCAAGAGTTAATAAAACTTTAACTACTTGGTAAGCTACTAGCGAACAGCTGTGACAAATATTTTTGCCATCAAATATATGGGAAATACGGCTTTCAGCAGAAGTGCCTTAATTAGGAGTGGGGCCAGGCTCCATCCTCTATTTCACCTTGATTTCTGATTTTTGTGAAAGTCACAAAACTGATCAGCTTTACTGTCTGAAGCTTTGTGATTGGCTGCAAATGAGTCAGACTCCTGTTCTGTCTGGTTAACACCATTGGCAAGTCTGTGTTGATAAACAACAAAAAGAGTGCCAAATCCATCTGAGGACAAACAACATATCATGATTTGGCCAGCATCGCTTGTCCTTTCATGTAGACTCAGTTTTCGGCCTGGGAAAAGCATGACACCTAAGGCAAGGTGAGAAAGTGTGTCAAGGTGTTCAAGATACTTTACCTAAAACAAATAATGGTATGAAGTATGAGGAATGCTGAGAGTTGGTGAGAAAACAAAGAAATAATCACGTACAAATAGCTGTTTACCTCACTTGAAAATGATCCTAATCAAGAATTCGCATTTCTTTAAAAGCCTTTCTGTTAGTGATAATATCCCTATCCTGATTTCTCAAAAGGCAATTATCACATAAAATGGTTTATAATAGAAGTGTTATTGCCTTCCTGGTGTTCAGCATGTAAGATTTTTATTGGTATACTTTTATTTTTTTTTCCTAAGCACCTGCCATTATATTTACATTCTAACAAAATATAGTAGAGGTGGCGCTTAATCTCCAAGTTCCTGTCTCTGATCCTATGCAATTTTAGTCTTTTTAGTTCTACCCGTTTTCTCTAACAATTTCACATGCAATTAAGGCACAGAAATATAACTTATAAAGTTTTAACAAAGAAAAGTTTATTTTCCATTCTGGTACTAGGTCAGTCACTTTCTTTATAATTATTGTGGCAAATCTTGGATTAGCTCAGGGATCAGAAGATCCTTAGAGGTGAGGTGTAAGATCTTGGTTTTCAATGTGAGAAAAATTCCAACTGAGTAAGAATACAGAAGAAAGGGGCTGAGGTACTTGCTGTAATCTGTCACCGATAATGTTGAGTGGTTGGTAGGGTGGGATGTTGGTATAGCAGTGAATTACCTAAAAGGTGACAATTTGTGAGAATCAGGAGAAAGGAAGATTGCAATTTCATACAAACTGTCTTCCTGGCTCTAATTAAAATGTAAGCCTTATTTATTCTACCAAAACATGAAAAAAGCAAGGAAATATAAATGAGATGCCTTAATTTATATCCATCAAACAATTGTAGGTTTATTCAGCATCTTTACTGGGTCTATGAAAGAGTTGGGATTTCCTCTTATTTGGAAGCTAAACAGCACTTTCACAGTGTCGTGGATGTGGGCAAGATTCACAGGATCAGGTATTATCAGGGACAAGGACCTGAAAGTTGAGCTTCATATCCACATCCAGTTCCCCAAAGTCCTGCTGGGAGCAAGGTGCAGGCTCAGGGAGACGTGAAAACATAGATTTGTGTTATAGCTGGGACACCTGGGCTTGGGGAATCTATTGCATTTTGAGTAAGCTTGTGTTTCCTTCTATGGTGAGATGATACTTCATTCTTCAAGGTTGCTTGCTGCAAACACAACCCTGAGAAAAGGCCTGGGTGAGAGTAAAAGGACGGTTCAGAACCATGCATTCTTGGCATACCCAGTAGGATTGTCAGGGACGCTCTGGGTCCAGGGTGGACAGTCTCTTCCAACATGAAGGAACTCAAGAAAATCAGGGTTTATGCAAGTTGCATAAACCCTAGGCATACTTATTTGATGTTTCAAAGCATTATTATTCCCTTTTCTTTTGAAAATGAGGAAATTGAGGCTCACTGTGAGTAAATAAGCCACTGAAGTCACAAGTGGCACAGCTTTTCCACCGCAACACAGCATTCTGAATCCACAGCCTAATGCTGTTGCCGTCAGACAGTTTAGTGTTATTGCTAAAGAATTTTCAGCCTATATCCGCTCCATGTTTTGGAAGGGCTTTTTCATTATTTATGGCTGTCTACATTTTTGGAACTGATTCCTTTTTGCTCCTCCGTGGTTGCATTTGGATTCTGTCGATCTACTATGTTCCTACATCTCTTCCTCTCTTTAGTTTGGAAAAATATATTTATTTCTAAAAGTCTGTAGCTTTCACAAAGTTCTAGGAAACAGAATCAAAACAATGAAATTTCCTGTTATCTTAGAATTGTAGAGTTATACAGATAGAATGGACATTAGATGTAATTTAGTCCAACCACCCTACTTCCATTTTACTAAGAAAACAGACATCCAGAGAATCTCTGTGAATTGCCACTGAAGGTCACTGGTCTTATTAGTGGTAAACAAGATCAGAACCCAGTCTTTTTTTTTTTCTTTTTTATATAGAAAATTCAGTGTTCCTGTCACTGTGCTACATTGCAATTCTGAAATCAAAACGATTTAAGCAAATTGGCAGAAGCTTAGTACCTTCACATTTATGTGTTTTGAAGTTCTTTTTAGTAACAATAGTGCCTCTGCATTCCATGTGCAGGATAATAATCTAGCTATCAAAATGATCACAAGAGTTATTATTCTTTTAAATCATGGGTTACAAATTCAAATGTTTTTCTAAGATCAGCAGGTAACAAAAATGTGTGAAATAGCTGGTGTGATCAGTGGGTGGAATGGAGTCTATAGCAAACTGGAGGTAGCACAGTCATCTTGACATACTCTGATTCAATTTATTTCCTTTCCTTTCTTTCTTCCATTTTTTAAAAAATGTGGTACTAGGGATTGAATCCAGGCCTCATATATGCTAGTCAAGTGCTCTATCCCTAAGCTACATGCCAAACTGTTTTTATTATTTTTATTTTTTAATTTGTTTAAATTTTGAGGCAGCCTCTCACTAAGTTACCCAGGCAGCCCTCCAAGTTGTGAGCCTCCTGCCTCAGCCTTCAAGTAGCTGGGATTACAGGAGTGTGCCACTGCATGTGGCTTCAATACATTTCTTGAAAACTGTATGACTCCTCAGCTGTTTCTGCCTCTGAATTCGATCCTTCTGCTGCACTTTTGCAACTCCTGACTGGAATAATGTGGTGTAAAATATCTGTAATACCTTTAAATGTGATTTTGTCACATAGATTTTTACAGCTGAATGGGATATTAGTTGTCAGCATCTCTAATCCATCATTATGCTGAAAGGGAAATTAAGGAGATGACTTGCTCAAGTCCACAGAGCTAGCTTGTCACACCAGTGACTAGAACCAGACTTGTGTATTCCTAGTCTTCTTTCTACTTCACCTCAAAACACTTTTAAAAAAGAATATTCTACTTTGTAATGAAAAGCAGTAGAAAAATCGGATTTGACATGCAGCAATATATTTTGTACATAACTTCTTAGGAACTGATCATTATTTACTGAGTATAGTATCAAGTGGCTATGTTAAGTGGCATGGGACATATAAAGACATACAATACATTTTTGCTTTTTTCTGTCTGCTAGTTGGGGAAGTCAGAACTAATATAAATGGGCTGATAGAGTGCTTGCTAAACATGCATGAGGCCCTGGGTTCTATCCCCACCAAAAAACTAATATAGGAGAGTAACTAAGGACTACAATCTTTGGCATTGACTTCAAGCACAATACAACTTAAGAAAAAAAGAGATTATTGGTCAGTTGAAGGCCTAAATTCTCTATATTCCAACAATTATCTTTGGTAGCATATTTTTAAAAATCAAAACAAAACTCTCTGCCATGGCCAAAAGAATATCACAGTATCTTCTGGAGGATGCCAATCCTAGAATTATGTGTGTGCGTATGTATATGTGTTAGAGATTGAATTGGAATCACTGCTATTCATTCTTCATGTTAAATCATAATTTTTGTACACTGATATCTTAAATATCTCCTTGGCCTCTATTTTGAAGTTTATACCAAATGCACAATGGATATGAAAGCCATGCCAACTAAGGTTGTGCTAGAATGGAGAGATGGATCTATACCTGAAAGAAGTGTTTATATGAACATTGTTTTAAAAATACACCACGACTATGGTCTTCTGTGCCTTTTGGTCTATGTTTTCTTTTCACTGGTATTAAAATTCTGTTTCCATACTGTATGATGCTATAGTCAGTTTTACCCTAAAAGTTTTGTCCTCATAGGTAATTCCCCCTCTGTGCCTGTGGTCGTAGTCAGGGTTCTCCAGAGCGACAGAGTATATGGGATTTATGGAAGCTGAGACATTTCACCATATGCTGTCTGTAAGCTGGAGACTCAGGAAAGCTTCTGGTGTTAAGTCTGAGTAAGATGGCCTGAGAACCAGGTAGCCAATGGTATAACTCCAGGTCTGAGCCCAAAGGCCTGAGAATGTAGAGGGACAAGTATCATTTTTGTGTAAGTTCCATAGTTGGAGTCCAAAGACTAAAGAACCAGACTTTGGAAGTCAGAAGATGGATGTTCCAGTTCTGAGAGAATTCACCCTTCCTTTCCTTTTTTGTTCTGTTCTATCCCTCAGTGGATTGGATGGTACCTGCCTCCGTTAGTGAAGGTGGATCTTCTTAGTTCAGTTACTGATTCAAATGCTAATCTGTTCTGGAAACACCTTCACAGATGCACTCAGAAATAATATTTTCCAGGTATTTGGGCATCCCTTAGCCCAATCAAGTTGACATATGAAATTAACAATCAGACCTGCTTTGCATGTTGGTTGTTGTCCTTAGCAGATTGATCACTTTTGCCTTTTCCTTTTTTCCATTTTCTGTACTCTTAATGTTCCATCTGCAGAACTCTTCCTTTTTATGTCAAAACTAATCCTAATCTAGAAGTCAGTCGATTTTTCCTGTAGAGTCAGATATTAAATATTTTTGACTGTGTGGTTCATATGCTTTCTTTTCACAATTACTCATCTCTGCCTTTGTAATGAGGAAGCTGTCATAGATCATAGGTAAACAAATGGATATGATGGTGTAGCAAGAAAACCTTACAAAAATAGGTGATGTGCTGGATTAGGCCTTGACTATGGTTTGCTATACTGGTCAGCTTTCTGTTCCTATGACAAAATAGCTGAGGTGAACCACTAAAAAGGTAGAAAAGTTTGTTTTGGCTCGTGGTTTCAGAGGTTTCAGTCTATGGTCACTTGGCCCCATTGCTTTGGGTCTGTGATGGGTGGCACAGTACCTCATGGTTATGGAAGAAGTTTCTTTCTGTCATCATGGCTAGGAAGCAAAGAAAGAAAGATACCAGTATCCCAGCAAACTGTCAGGGGCTTACCTTGAATGATCTAATTTTCTGCCTTTAGGCTCCAAAGGATCTACCACCTCTCAAAAGCGCCACATGGTGGTGACAAAGTCTTTAACACATAGGCCATTGGGAGCACTTCCTAACCATAGCATTTGGCACCCTCTGCTCCAATCCATTGGTATCATATAGGAAGTGCTTATTCTGGGCACTTGAGTGAAATGATACCTGATTGTGTAGGAAGAAGCCCTTATTTATGTTTTTTCTATACATTCAGATCATAACGTGTATTTTGTGTTTGTTTTAGAATGTGTGAGATATGTGAATATGGTAGAATATGAATCTATAATTTATAGATACACAACTTTATATATAGGGGCAGCCACTCCAAATGTTTTGTAGTGATGGCAGTATGGAAACAGGGATTAGAGAATCGGTGGTTTCTGCTCCACCTTTTTGAACTTTTCGTGAAGATGATGCATTGGAAATGTTCCTGTTATGCTTACACAAAAGAATGGCAGTGTTAAGCACAGGAAGGGTGTAGGGAAGGGCGAGTGTGGAATTTGAAATAAGGGAAGTGTTCTGGAGAATGTTAGGACCTCATGAGCGCTCTTTGCCTTTTATATACTTTCTTTTCTGAAACCATCTCATTATTTCTTGACCCATTAGTTCTGTTTTCCCCTTAATGGTCATCGTTTTCCCTTTGAGAGTCACAAGAATATTCTGAATTATTGCCTTCTAACTTGTATAAAAGTAAATCTTTATTTTATGTAAGGTATTATTTTCTAATTTTATTGATGGATTAAGCTACATGTTTCATATCTTTTGTTAATCCCACAGCATCTGACAGGATATTTGATACACAAAGGGCAAGATGTACATAACTACATAAGACAACAAAGCACAATTGGCTAGTAGCCTTCTCCTACTGTCTGTGCCAATACTTACTGACTTTTTTGGGGGATATTATGATAGTTATGAAATTTCATATGTATTTTTTGATCCATTCTTTCCATTTCCCCCCAACCAATCTACTCTAAAGGTACCAGTCAGAAGTGTCCATTTTAATAAGTTCATGAATTTATTAAAAGTATGAATTTATTTGGAGACCTTTTGTTAATTTCATGAGACTTCTTAATACAATTCAGTCCTTTGGGGCTCCTCTAGAGTTGGTGTCTACTGCAGGTAGCGAAATTAAATCAAATCTTTTTAAAAAAGTGTAACATTATTGCTTAATGGTATCCTTGTAATAAAGAACTTGCTGCTAAGCATTTAATTATGCACACATTTAAAGAGTAAGTTGCAAATAAAAACCAAAATGCAGACAGTTTGCATTTTTGGCATGGCCTTGTCAAGTTGGAATTCAGATTCCTTCTAATACAAAGCAGGCCAGGCTAACACCGTCTCCGTCAGCTTTTCTTACATGGATTTTGTGGCAGGTTGGCCCTCTTTCCACACACGCACACTTTCAGAATTATCCTGAATTCCTGTTGAAATATTTGAAACTAGAGTAGGCCCTGTGAACCTTTTACTATCGCTGTCAACACATTAGCATAATTAGTTTCTCTGATAAGTGCTGGATTCCTCAGATAGAAAACTTTACTCTCTTTCTGTCCAGTAATTAATTGTAATCTTTCAGACAGCCAATTTTGTAAGCATAAATTCCCTCTCCCTAAGTGGAAAAATTATTTTACACTATCTCAGGAAAATAATTTCAGATATCAAAATCTTGTCCAGAGGTTGCCGAAAAATGTTACTATTTGCATCTGTATTTGCTTATCCCTCTTTTTGCCTTCTTTTCATGCTTACCAATGGCTTCCATTTTTCATTCGTAATGAAACAAACCAGGCAACAGAACTTGAGGAGGCCTCTTGTAAAGTTGGAAAGATCAGAAGAGAAAAGGGATGAATCTTTGCTAAGCGCTTGATTTGTGCCAGGTGCTTATATTCTAGACAATTCTTGAGTGAGAAATGCTTCCTTTTATGAGTCTCAACATGTTTATCATTATTTATGTATTTATTTATTCACTTACTTATCTTTTTTTGTGGACTTCTGGACAGGGTATATTAGTAAATTAAAAAGAAATGCAGCTTTTAGGTGGTGGGGTGCTAAAGGACTGTGAGTGTGTGTCTGTTATATAAAGTGAGAGGATCAACCATAAGTACATAGGGAGAGGGCAGGAGGTCACTGGGTGTGCTGTGGCCTTAGAAAACTTGATGGCAAAATGCCTGTCGTTGTTGGTATTAGGGAATATATTGCTCAGTGCATTATCAGTTTTAATGAATGCATATTTGTGGCAGATCTAAGTTGTTCTTTGTTTAAATAGATTGACTTTAACACATTCAGCTGAAAACTGCATAGAGATAAACACATAGAAATTCACTCAATATTTATACTGGATCAGATCAGGTGGCTGGATTGAGGCTTTGCGGTTTGTTGTGCAGGAGCATATGGGCAAGTTGTGAGGCTAGAAAAGATGTATGGTGTTTGCAATTTCCTTTAATTATAGAATCTAATCTACAGGAATAAAGGTTTATATTTAACTTTGTAAGAACTGTATGTGGTGATAAAAATAATTGTATGCACCACGCATCTGTAGAACATAAATTAGATTTTGATAAAAAGTAAATTGATTCTTGACAAAGTTTTGAATGTTAATGGGACAAAAATTCCCATCTGACTAACTATTTTCTATTCTTGCTGGATCTTTTTTAGGGATATAGGCTGGCTTTTCTTTTTTTTCTTTTTAATTTTGGCACCCACATATAGCAAATAACTGTGAAACATTTCAAACCTCAAAGTGACACTAAAACTGTGAAGTATGAAGTGGATGTGCCAGAGCGCGAGAGACACATTGCATAGCACGGCTCAGTCACTGCGTGTGCACGCGGGAGAAGCGACAACACCATGGCAAGATGCGACACGATTAATGCCACAAAAATTAAATAAATAAAAAGACTTTCATTTGCAACGTCTCCCTGATGCCTCAAAGTTTCCTCTTTCTGTGCTTAGCAGCTCTGCCCTAGTAATTACCCACCCCCCCCGTGAATATCTGCTTGGGGAATAAAATTATAAATGCAGGTCTTCTTTGCTATGTCCAAGTTACTAAATGGTTATGATAAAGGATTGCAGTATTTTTTGGCTTCTCCAGGAACACTTGTATTCTCTGCACATGAATATAATTAGTTTTGGTTGCGATGTTGTTTATTTCTTGTGTTTGTCACCCACCACCCATGGTCACTCTCCTCCCAGTCTTCCTCAGAATTCTTCCTGTTGTTGTTGTTGTTTTGTTTTTGGTACCAGGGATTGAACTCAGGGGTACTCAACGTCTGAGCCACATAACCAGCTCTATTTTGTGTTTTATGTAGAGACAGGGTGTCACTTTCTGAGTTGCTTAGCGCCTCGCCATTGCTGAGGCTGGCTTTGAACTGGCGATTCTCCTGTCTCAGCCTCCCAAAGTGCTGGAATTACAGGTGTGCACCACCGTGCCTGGCTTCCTTAAAATTCTGAGGTTGAATGAGTTCTTTGACTTCTCAAAATTTGTTAGAGTGTCCCTGTGTATTTATTTACTTCTAGACTCAGTTTACTCTAGGCCTCATTCTGAGGAAGCATGTTAAGAAGGATTTGGAATTATAACTGAGTCTCCTATTTCTTTAGTTCAGACACTGTGGGAAGCAAAGATGAATTCCTGTAGGGTACTCATAGTGATGTCCTTAGCAAATACAGGAGTCTTGCCGGGTAAAATAAGAGCTGGCTTATCTATGCTTTGCTCAGTGAAAACCCAAAAGAGACAACAAAAGTATTAATGATAAGGGTAACAGTCCTGCATTTCCCAAGTGCTACTGCTTTATGTGCATTTAGTTTAGAACTTATTTAACATTTCATGATAATGAAGTTTATGATGCTCAGAGGTATCAGCCACCAATTTTAAGAATGAGGAAACTGGAGCTCAGCAGCCAAGTGGCTTTTCCAAGGCTGGGGTTTGAGCTCCAGACTCAGTCTGCTGCTTCCAGTGGGCTTCTCAACTTAAGTGTGTCACACGCCATGATTTGGTACGCTCCTCTGAAGGAATAGGTGTTTTTAATGAGTTGTCAAAAATTTTTGAATTGAGAGAAATTTGCAACAAGATATTTACTACTAAAATATAATAGTGCTGAAGTGTTTTGTGGAAACTGAAGAGGTACAGAGGTGCCTTCCTTCCATGGTGCTGAGGGAGCTGGGGGACAGCATGGAGAGGGGTGGCCTGACAGATCTCAGCTCAAGGAACGGCTGCAAAAGCAATGAATTTGAGATCTCAGAAGTTGCATGGAGACTGAGACCCTCCAGATGTTTAATCTTGGAGAGCAGTTTCAAGGTGCCAGGCTAACTGCTGGATTAAAGAAAGCTTACATATCTGGAGTTCTCAACTCTTTTACATGTCATCTGTGAAGGAAAGAAGTATGTCAGTCTTGCTTCTGCTTAGCTTCACGTATGTACGTGGGTATGTCTATGTCTCTTTGTCTATCTCTGTCTTTCCTGATGGGAAACACAAGGTTTGTGGATCAGAGATGGTGTATAATTATTCAGAGTATCTTGCCTAGTTTCTTCATGCCTCAGTCCCCTGGAGGCCAACACAATAAGGACAGATGTTATTTACATGCGTGATTGAGTTATTACTTCTGGAGAAGAACTCTGAAATGGGAAATCTTGGAACTTGTTTAGGACATTTGACACATTTGCCCTCCTGCACTGAATACAGTGGGGGCCGTGAGAGAGAAGGGGATGGAAACGCAAGCAATTCCAATCAGGAAAGAGCAGGTGGAGCAAAGGCCCCTGGTCTGTTCCTCTCTGAAAGGTAGGTAGATGGCCAAGGGAAGGGGCCTCTCAATCTCCCTTGAGGTCTGTCTTTAACTCCATGACTTAAAGCACTGTTTAATCCGGGGGCTAGGATTCGTTTCTCCGGAAGCTCTGACTCTGTAGATATATGAAAATATTCATGGAGACTAGTCTCCAGATACCTGCTTTGATTTTACTTATGGCAAAATCAGAACTGATTGGCCAGGGATAGACAGCACTATTTCCCACCAAGAGGACTAGGTAAGCCCGAACAAAGGCTCCGATTAGGGAGAATCATTGAACTGCAGCTGTATCCTTGTTGTTGTTGTCCAGGGAAGTTCAATCTTGACACATTTCTCCTGTGCATTTTTGTGAAGCCTCTGGTGATTCTTATTGGCAAAGATTCAGCTATGTTTCTAGGGAATAATTGGTATCCCAATAATAAAGCTAAAGGATACATTTCATTCCTTGTCTTAGATTCGTGAGATAATGAAAATAAAGTTCCATAGTACTGCAGTTGGATTTACTCAATTATTTCTAGTTAATTTCATTTCCCAGAACACAGGCTTTAGAACCCCAGGGTGTTTCTTGCATTCTTAGTTCTACCAGACTGCCCGACACATTGTGGGCGTTCAGTAAAGACCTGTTGAATGAATGATTTAATAAATAGATGCATGCATAAAAGCACAATTCCTATCCTCAAGAAACTACCACAGAGTTCACAATTGAGTGAGGAATTGGCATTCTGTAGAACACACATGTGCTGGAAATTCCAACAGTAGAAAATCATATGACATCTACCCAGCCCACACACTGGAATGTGAAATGTCAGTAAATTGCAATCTGTCATTCTTGACTAATGAATCTGTCTATAAATTTGCAACATTTTTTAAGTTTTAAATTTATTATAATTATTTTACATAAAATGAAATATGATTTAAATAGTGGGTCCTAAAAAGAAATGAGAAGAATCATTTTATAATCACTATATAAAACCTTAGGTTTTTTTTTTTGAATGTAAAAGATCTATATTTAACTTGTATGAGGCACTTTCATAGCATCATCTCTGTAGAAAAAACCTTAAAGCTCTTCTTGCACCACCATTTTCATAGCCTAAAATCCCCTCTGTGATGTCCTTTAGGAAGTTCCTCTACGAGGGGACACCCAGGATGGAAAGCACAGTCCCCTTTATGACACGCAGTTTTGAAATTACTCAGACTCAGCATTCTAGTTCCCGGTGACACGTTGGTTCAGTTGAACACTTTGAAATTGACTGTTTATGTAACATGAATTAGAGTCGTTGGTTTTTTATTTCATTTTCGTGGAGGAGGGTGATATGGATTCTTCACAAAGGTAAGTGGAGAAATGGGCCTCTTTTCCCCTTTGAAGGAGTTTGAAGGAGGTAGGTATAGAGTATCTGGTGTATCTCAGAAAGAAAGGGAAGAAATGAATCCGTGTTCCTGCCAAACATAAAATAGCAATATCCAAAATACTATAAAACTGAATAAGAGGTAGTAAATATTTTCTTTACTGATTCTTATAACAAAGACTTAACGAGAGGTTTTATAATGAGGTTGTTGAGAATTCAAGAGGAGTTAAGTACAGTCCATATCATCAGAGTTCACAGACTAATAAAAGGGAGATGGGCCAGGTAAACAATGAGTACTGCAAATTGCTTCACTGTCAAGATAAGGTAGTGTCCCTTCTGCTGAGTCTTAAAATGTGAATGACTCATAATATAGAGAAAAATGTTTAAGACATTGCTTTATTTAACACATTTTTGTACAGCATCTGAGAATCCAAATGGAAAAAAAATAGAAAAACAAATCCAAAGAGGTATTTTAGGACAGAATCTCATTTCTGCAGCTGGGAGGAGGAGATGCTGATCTCTGGTGGCCTCAAGATTTCAACTTCATTGGACCTTGATGAGAAGGCACAGAGAAAATACCTATGTCACTGCATGATGGGACATTAGGTCAGAGACTCCTCCAACCTGAGCCCCTTAGCCCTGGAAAGGTGATGCCATCTGAAAGTCCAAACGGGTGAAGGAAATCTTACTTATGGAAGGAAATTGGAAAGAAACAACTGTCGCTTCTTCTGAGAGAAGGAGAATAAAAGTTTTCTCTTGTAATTCATAACCATAAACAAGCTCACCTGGGACTGAATGAGAATTCTTGTTACTGGTATCTCAAAAATCCCTAAAGTGAGAAATTAAAGTTATCATGAGTTGAAAATGCCCTCAACTTCCTACAGGAAAGAAACATAAATTATGTTTTTGAGCAATAGTTCTTAATCCCAAATTGCATTCAACACAAATAATTCATATTCTTATGGAATATGCAAATAATTGTTCCTATAGAATATGTAAATAATCCCCATTCCCATATAATATGAATTTCCAATGTAAATTAAAAATCAGAATATATTAAAAAATAAGATAAGCCACTAGGAGTGAGACTGAGCCACTCCCCACAACTAGACCTAGAAACACAAACACTTATAGGTATTTGAATTATCTGATATAGAATAGAAATAAATAAACCTAATGTTCTAAAAAATAAAAGTATAAACATAAATGAACTAGAGACTATAAAATATTCAGAAAGCTCTATAAGGAATCAAGAAGCCAGGCACCGTGGCTCAAGCCTGTAATCCCAACATTTAGGGAGGCTGATACAGGAGAATCGCAAGTTCAAAGCCAGCCTCAGCAACAGCGAGGTGCTAAGCAACTCAGTGAGACCCTGTCTCTACATAAAACACAAAATAGGGCTGGGGATGTGGCTCAGTAGTTGAGTGCCCCTGAGTTCAATCCCCGGTACCAAAAAAAAAAAAAAGAACAAAAAGAACAAAGAGAATGTCTAGATATCAATCTACAATAATTTAAGACAGTATCAAAAATAAAATTTGTAAGAAATGTTAAGAAATTTACTCATGAAGTATAAAGAGATAGAAAATAAAAAAGACCAAGAGCCCTGGGGAATGTATTGAGAAACCTTAACATAAAGTTAACCAGATTTTCCTAATTAGGAGGTACCAGAGAACGGGTAGGTTATTTTAGAAAAAAGCTATTTTAGAAGAGAAGAATGATCGCTGCTTCTTGGATGCCTGATTTCTGGTCTGGAATAGGGAAAGGACAAAATGAGATTGGAATTCCTATGACAAGAATGGAGGAAAGGTAAAAGACTACAGGAGATATGCCAAAAGGGAATCAGAGCTGATGACTGATCTGCCTGTTTTTGCATTGTTAACATCCAAAAGAATAATGATAGAAGTAGATGATAACACACTGAGGAAAACAGAATTAATGTGTCTATAATAATACTCAGAGAGGAAAGAAAAAGAGGAAATGTCTCCTTTTAGGATATAGAAGGAACGATAGAATTACAACCAAATATTATTTTACAACTACAAGGCAAAAGTTATCCATGGACATTGACACCTTTTTTTTTTTTTTTTTTTTAATGAAAGGTAGTTGGAGAACAATCTAGTCTCATGGACTCAAAGGATCAAACAGAGATTGGTCATTAACCACAATCAAAATGACAAATTTACCTTTTAAATGGGAAAATGTGCCACTTATCACCTTAGTCAAGTGACCAAATTTAGTAGCACCTTTTGATAGGATTATAATGGGAAGGACATAATACTACTTATATAAAATTCCTGTCAAAAGTGCTTAATTTCAATCTAATTATAGAGACACAATAAGAATCCAGATTGTAATCCCAGCACTTTGGGAGGCTGAGACAGGAGAATCGCAAGTTCAAAGCCAGCCTCAGCAACAGTGAGGTACTAAGCAACTCAGTGAGACCCTATCTCTACATAAAACACAAAATAGGGCTGGGGATGTGGCTCAGCAGTCAAGTACCTCTGAGTTCAATCCCTGGTACCAAAAAAAACAACAATAACAACAACAACAAAAAACCCAGTCCAGATTGCTTTAAAGAATATCCTGTCAAAAAAGATGAAAGAGGTGAGAGGAATATTCTAGGTTAGTGTTGTCCAGTAGGAAATCAAGGTAAGCTGCAAATGTAGTTTAAAATTTTTCATTGGCTACGCTGAAAAAAAGTGAAGAGAAACAAAATTAACTTCAATAATATATTTTATTTAATCTAGGAAAATATTATTTAAGTGTGCAATCAACATGACTATTAGGTAACTTGTATTTTTGCAATAAATCTTGAAAATTCAGAGTGTAGTTTATAATTATAGCATATCTTAATTCAGAGTAGTCATATTAAGTCCTTGGTAGTTATATGATGATAGGCATTAGACAGATAGGTTAAAGTTGATCTAAGAGACACCTGTGACCCTTGATTATATTGATTAAGAAAAAAGAAACAACACACCTGTTTAGTGTTAGTGCACACCTGTAATCCCAGCAGCTTGGAAGGCTGAGACAGAAGGATCATGAGTTCAAAACCAGCCTCAGCAAAAGTGAGGCACTAAGCAACTCAGTGAGATCCTGACTCTAAATAGAATACAAAATAGGGCTGGGGACGTGGATCAATGGTAGAGTGCCCCTGAGTTTAATCCCTAGTACCAAAAAAAAGAAACATCTAGAAAGGATATTTTGGGACAATTAGGAAATTTAAATACCGATAATATATAACATTATTGCACCAATGTTAAATTTTGGGGGTGGGTATTGTGAATATGTAGGACAGGTACTTTTCAGGAACTACATTATAAAGGGTAAAATGTCATACACTGCAACCTACTTTCAAGTGGTTTTAAAAAATAACGTATGCATGTGTATTTATATAAATATGTGCATACATATTAGGATATAAAGTATTTTATTTGAACAAATAAATTAATAAGCTTTATTTGGTAAATATAGAACAGTTTTTCCAATAATTTCAGATTATATATTATTTCAGGCAAATGAAAAATTATGAAAATTGACTACACACTTTTTTATAAAGTAGATGTCAACAAATTTCAGAGAGGTGGAGCTCTACAAAATTTGTTCTTTACTATGAAATTACATTAGAAAGCAACACAATGACAATTCAACATTCTGTAACTTGGAAATAAAATATTTTTGGAAAGTATAAAGGATGGATTGGAAGTTATAATGGTTGTAAGTGGGAATCCTGTTAAGGAAGCTATTGATGTTCCAGGTTAGAGATTATGAGGGCCTGTATCAAGGTCATTTGAGTAGGAAAGGATGGAAGGGATTTAATGACTGAGGGAGAGTGAAGAGTGGAGTGGCTTCCAGGTTTACAAGGGACAGTAGTGTCATTAACAGTGAGAGGGACATGTTGATTTATTGAGAGAGAGCGCCATTCAAATTTGGAGCTCAAGAGTGTTCTGAGCAACATATACAGATTGATGATGCAAGCACATTTAGGTAATAAGCATAATCATGGTAGTGGGTCATATCATTCAAGTGAAGTGTGAGAGTATAGTCAAGGAGCCAGGCACAGTAGTATACATACCTGTAATTCCAGCAGCTGGGGAGGGAGGCTGAGGCAAGAGGATCACAAGTTTAAGGCCAGCCTCAGCAACTTAGTGAGGCCCTGAGCAATTCAGCGAGAGCCTGTCTCAAAATAAAAAATAGAAAGGGTTGGGGATGTGGCTCAGTGGTTAAGCACCTCTTGGTTCAATTCTCGGTACCCAAAAAAAAAGTACAGTCAAGGAAAGAGCCACGAGGCACACACAGCTGGAGGAGGTCAGACTAAAATGAGCCCTAGAAAGAGACAGGTGAAAAAGTCAAAAGTGAAGGAAATTGACTAGGTGATTGCTTTTAGGTGAATGAATGATTGATTGCAGCATGACTCTGAGGCCACTGTGGCAAATGCTCTTAAGGACTGGAGGCGTCTGGTTGACATTGTGATGTCTTATATTCCTTTTACCTGATTTCATTATATAACCTCCAAATATTCATCAGCTCCCTGACTTTGCTGTTTCTCTATTTCTCTAATTGTTCCAATCAGAAGAGATTAATAATTCCTGTTCCAGAACTGAAATTCTAGAGTTTTATGAAATTGGCTTAGGGACTAGATTTTACAAAGAGGGAGCAGCTTTGCTCAGAGTCTCCCAGTGAGTCTATTCTCCCAATAGGGTGAGCTAAGGAGAACCAGTGTCGGGTTCCCGTGTTTTAATTGCCTTTCTAGACATTTCCTTTAATTCCATGTTGCTATTTAAGGGTAAAACTGTATTTACTTTGTATTTTGGATGCAGTCCTAACATGATTTAGTTAACTAGTGTTGTAGAGGGCTTTTAGTTTAGCACTTAAGTGGATTATGCCTAAAGTTTTTAATAGTCTTCCAAAAAGGCATATTGTTTTATTTTTATAGTAACTCTTTTGATTTATTAATTATTATAGTAACACAGCTATTATAAACCATCGAGAAATACAAAAAGAGGCATATAATGTTGAGAGGGAAAGTCACCTTTCTTCTTTTCAAAGATAGGTGCTGTTGTTAATTTTAGTTTGGTGTATTAGTCAAGATTAGGCTCCGTTGAGTGACACAGAAACACTGATTCTTGGTGGCTTGTTCCACATTTAATGAAGATTTATTCCACCCTTCTTCCCTCCATCACAGTGTGATAGACAGTTCCATGTTGTAGCTCTGCTATTTTGTGGACTGGCTTCCCAGGACATGGGCAGGAGAAGCAGGCTGGAGGAACAGTTTAAGGCCTGGGCCTGGTGTGACTCACATCTCATCTGCTCACATCTGATGGGCCAGAATCTACTCTCAAGTCTTCAGCCTGATCATTAGGGGGTCCTCACTTGGGTATGCATTCTTCGTATTTTTACTGTGCATCTATAAATGAATAAAGCAGTACACACATATGTGAATATATGGACATTTTTATAAATGTGAGATAATCATTATGATTTTCATAGCATTATTTTCAAAATAATATAATCCTTAAACAATGCCTCCTCACATTCTTCTCCAATTTGCAATGAATCAGTTTGCAGCTCATGTCTTCAATTCGCAGTGTGTTTGGGTGTAAGCATCAGCAATCTTTTGATCGATGGTCGATTTCTTCCACATCTAACTTCACACATGTGGCAGTTTTCCTTCCTTGAAAGGCAAGACAACAAAACGAAAACCTCCTGTAGATTCTAAGACTTTCTTAACTTCCATCGTCGCCTTTCTTTCACGGCAGCATTATTTCTTGTATTGCCACCATAAAGTTTATTCTCTAGATCTCTGGATTGCATTTCTCATGGCTTTCTCCCCTATTTATTTATTTTTCCTTTACTTCTTGCAGTGATTCTCACTGTCAGTTATGCCAGCCACTGGGAGTGGCAATTGTGTTTTATTAGTGATCGTGGCCTACGTACATCTCCAGTCTCTTGGAGTCAGCATAGCAGTTTTCATTAAGTAGATATCCATAAATATATAAACAAAGATGACTGCAGTTTGGTGGGCCTGCGTGTTTGAGTTCGAATGTTCTTCTACCTACTAGAGAAAGTTATTTGCTACTTCTCTGCTTCAGTTTCCTCACCAGTGAAATGGGGATAATGATAATACCCAATTTATAGGATGGTTGTGAGAAAAATATGAAAATCCATATGTAGCAATTAGCACCCTTGGCATACGGTAAATGTTGTTCAATGTTCCTGCTTTGAAGACAAACTTTAAAAGTTTTCTCCTGAGCTCTGCTTACACCACTTAGTGAGCCATTCCTCAACCTACCATGTGGATTTATACGTAAAGTGTGGCTGGGGAGCTTTTAGTCATCTTCTGACGTCAGTGGGGCAGAAGTTGTGTCTTTGCATGAGGCGGCACTTCAGTAGAGCAGTGATGGGCTACGTAAGTCTGACCTTTCAGGATCTTGTTCCTTCTCCTGTGTTGAAGGTACCTTGCCAACACTGAGGCCAGTGGGATAATTCATAGGCAATACTAATCAGTCCTCCGGGTCCCCTATAAATAGTAAACACTGATGTTCTGCTTTCCATTTCTGCCCTAATTTTGTATTCCCTGTTATACATTTAAATCTAAATTACATAACATGGCCCAGTGTGCTCTTCTGTTTGCTGACAGAGACCCGCAACTAGTTTATCCATTTTTCTAAAGCACAGGATTTCATCTTGTGTTTTCTCTGTATCTTGTATTGTGCCTGAGCAAGGAGCTAAAAGGTGCTCAGTAGAGTCCTGAGATAGTATTTTGTTATAATACCTCAGATTATGTATTTGTCCCATTATCTGTACAAGATAGAAAATAATGGATAATATATATGCGTGTAAATATATATATATATATGTGTGTGTGTGAATGTCTCTTTAGATTCTAAGAACTAGAGTTTTTATAGCAGGATCTTTGCCTTTTCTGGACTTTTTAGTCTTAACTCTTATTAAATGAAGAGATTTCTGAAACAGTGTTTCTATGTGCATTAACTGTGATTTGCTGAATTATTTTAAAATAGTTGCTTTACCTATAAAAACTAAGTTTTATGCCGATAAGGACCATGGTAATGTTGCCTGTGTGTGAAGGAAGCGGCTGGTGCTCGCTGGTATGTGCTGTGTTGTCCCAGGCATTTTTCTGGGAGCTATTTCCTTTCTGATATATGCAGTTCATTTACTCTATACTTTTCAGTCCTAAATTTTAGTAATTGCAAAACATTTGAGAAGCATGGGGTGAAAAAAACCATACAAGTGTGTTCTTCGAGTATCTCCCTGTTAGTAATTGTTTTGAAGGATATTGTACCTCTTCTTATTAAAAATCTGTGATTTGCAATTTAATTTGAAAAGTGCTTTTAGAACATGAAAACCAAGGCAGTATACGATTAAAGCTTTTTTCCCCCTTAAATTCCAGAACAAGTTAAACTGAGTAAAATAATGACTGATATTGAATCTGTGAGTAAAAAAATGGAGAAAGAAAAGCAACAGCAATCTGAAAAGTCCAGGTAATATGTAATTAACTAGCCTATAGAAAATGTATATTTCTTCTACTTTGCCAATATTCTCTGGCCAATTGTCATGGTTTCTCAAATCTGTCTATTAACACCCCATGCATGAGGCTAATTTATCTTTCTACTTGAGTCCCTCAAAGCTTATCAATTATCAAAATTTTAGTTTTCAGTTCAATTAACTTTTGAACTGGAGGATGTCTGAGTAGTTAAGCAAACCATCTGGGTTTTACAGTACATAAGCTCAAATCCAACTTGTGTCTTTCTTGAGAAAAATGCCATATTTTATGATAATATTACATAAGTTTGGAATTTTAATAACTCTTTTGCAGCAATTCTGAAGCAGAGCAAGTTATAATTTTCCTTTTAAAATCTAATAATTAAAGGTTAGTCTTTTCCTAACAGAAGGTGAGGCTGGTTCTACAGAACAAAGTTTGAACATAGGAATTTTGAGTCTTACTTCTGCTTTCCAAGTGTCTGGAGATGGGTCAGTTACTTCTCTGAATTGTTCTACAGATTTGCATCACTGTCTTCAAGATAACTTTAAAATTGTGTACACAACTGTTGGCCCTTAGGCTGCAGATAGAACCACTCACAGCCCTTCAGTACATATTTTGGGAGACATTTATACTTTCAGACTGTGAATACTGCTCTGTTAAAATGTATTTCTAACATTATTTTACATTATTCCATTAATAAAACATAGTCAGAGAAGAAGTGGTAATTGGTACAACTATAAATAGTGGAAATTGGAGAAGATGCTACCATGGCTGTAAAGAATAGCCTGTGTCTTCCAACATTGATGCTGCAAATTGTGCTTAACATGAGAAGATCCATGCACAGGGTGACTACTTTCTTGGCTTAAGTGTAATATGATATGCAAATGTGGATCAATAGATGTGTCTGCAGTTTCAATTTTGCAGGTCTGGTTTTATTGATGATAAAGGAAGATACTAAGTACAGAAGGAAAGAAATTATACTGAGAATTTAACAGTTTTTAAAAATCTCCTTTCTGATTTTACCAAGTTTAACCCAAAAACTAGAAAATGTTGGTCTAGCAGAGTGGTTACCTATAAAAACAGTACTTCATAAAGCAATTGGATGAAAGAGTTTAGAATTTCAAGTACACGTTTAATAACTATAACAGTTAATAAAGCTCATTTGAAAATCAATTTCAGTGTATTTAGGTAAGGCTCGTAATCCAGGGAAGAAGAATAGCGATTTAGGGACAAGCAGAGCACTCATTAATAATAAATCTGATCAGGTATAATATCTTTCAGTATAATGTCTTTCTCAAGAGGGTTGACTATTTTTTGGAGAATTGTTTGTTATGCAACTGGTGGAAGATAAAGGTCTCATGACACTCTAACTTACCATTTTTAATGAAAACATGTCCTGCTTAATGAGGAATATCAACACCCTTTGAAATTAAGAGCAAGTGCATGTACTTCAGTGATAGCCCTGGGCACATAAAGCCTGAACTTTAATCCACGTGGGCCACCTTGTCTTTATTTATAGCTAGTTTACTGTGGTATCTTGTTTTCTACCTTAGCAGTTAGCTTCATTTCGTTAATGTTAGAAGTGTGATGGGAATGCAGTGGGAAGGACAGATACGTGTTTTGGGACATGGTGACTCAGGTTTTTTGTAGACTTGTGCTTAAACAGACAAAAAAAGTCATTGAACCAAAATATTTATTGAAATCTGCTTCTCCATGTAATGCATATCAAAAAGCAGCACTGAGAATACAAGCAACAGAGGGAAAATAGAATCTGTCAGGAAATCAGGTAGGGGATTGTTAACAATTAAGTCCTAGGACTAATTATCATGAATTGCCCAGCTCTTTGAGAGACTCTGGGAAGGTTTGTATTCAAGTCACATAGACCCCTGTGAGATGAGTTGTATATAAACTATTTTCAGTTCCCCTGAAGATTCCTTAGAAAGTACTAATTGTTAAGGGGACACATAACATTTTTAGGTAGACCATAAAACATTAGCCTCATAAAAGAAATTTTCTTAAAATGTGAAAGAATATGACAGTCTTATAAAAGAAAGATTTCTTACTTTTCCCTCAAATTTCTCTGTTTCTTAACCTGCAGAGAGAAAAACAAATGGGATATTTCTGCATTTTCAAATTTAAGTTTAAAAAAGTGAAGTTCCTTAATCTACTTTCAAATTCAAAATTCAAAGATTCATTGACATATATTAAAATACTCTTGATGGCAATAATGTTAAATGTGGTGCATTCTAAATGTTAATTTTCTATAAACAAAATTTACTTATTCTGTTATTTACCAGTGGTGATTTTTTAGTTGATGATATTTGGTGCCTTTAAAAGTATGACAATCGCATTTATATACAGGCACTCTGTAATTCTGGTGAGTGAACCTGGATTTCTTCCCCTAGTTTTACTATCAGTGAGAATTTCCTAAGGGCACATGACAGTCTATGTGGAGGTTAATTCTGATCAATTTAATAACAGAATGAGGATATTATATATTAGCAGTAGAATCCCTGATGGCATTTCTCATTTGTGTTGAAATTCTTGGTCATTTCACCTTAATGTTTGTCAAATATTTTGCTTAAGTAAATGAGTTGTCTACTTCTAGTAGAATATTTCATTAGTAGGGAATCACTGAAAAAATGCCGTTAATTCTAGTTTCGAGATTAATACAAGCCGTGGACCACATATTGGAAAGTAAAGCAAGCTGTGTCTGATTAATGCATTTTGTCCCATTCTTGGTAGCATATAAGTTAATTCTAGAATTTCATATGGAATTTTGCAAAACTGCCTATATATTCAAGTGTTCTGTATTTTCTGTTGACACAATTTTGGCCAAATCTGTGGGCATGCCACATGAGTGACAGATAAAGTCATGGATCCTATGAATTAGTCATTTATTTGCCATTTGCTGAGTGCCCGTTCTCTATCAAATATATTACTCTGAGCAGGACAGTCACAGGCACTGCCCTCATATACCCTAGTATTTTGGTAAGCAAAAGGTTTTAAAATAGCAAAAACTTCTATAACATTTACAGAATGTTTGAACCAACAATTCTATTTCTATGCATTTATAGTACAAAAAAGAAAAGAATTGGACAGGTGCATAAATATGAAGGCTCAAAGATTTTCATCCTTGTTTATAAATAACAAAAATGTATAAGCAACCCATATAATCAGCCAAAGAAGACTGGTAAATAAGCTATCAGTATATTAAACCCATACAATGAGAGACCAAATTATAATGGGCCAAAATAGCAATGTGCATCTTGGCATTTTTATTCATTATATAATACTAAGTGCAAACAAATTAGAAAGTTCACATTCATTTATGTATGCATAAATATAGAAAGGGGGTCCCACTGACCCACTAACTCACACTGGAACCCAGACCCAGGCCCAGAACTACATCCAGGGACTCCTGAGGAAGCACTCCTGGGCCTAAGTCAGGCCCAAGGCCACCCCCACCATTCTATACCAGAAGCCCTGCTGACCCATGGGAGCCCAGGCCCAGCCCAGGACTGCTTCTGGGGACCCCAGTGGGATCCGAGGCCAAGGTAGGCCCAGGATCACCCCGCAGACCTGTGTAAGAGGGCAGGCCCAGGACTGCCCCTGAACAGAGTGGAGGTCCATGCTTTAGCTCTCTTCCCAAATGCATCTTGGGACACTGCAGCCATCACCATAGCCCTCCTCATGTATTAGCCTCCACCTTGGGACAACAGACAGGAGCTGGAGGCAGCTTCTTGCCACAGCTCAACACAACACAGCACTGCATCTCCAATCTGTCAGCTCAAAGCCATTGTAAGTCCCACTCTTTCAGCCCCATTTCTGAAAGTGTTTGCATCTATCTTGGGCCACCCTCACTGCTATCTTGAATTACCTTCACTCCTGCTGCCACCATCTTTAGTTGCAGTAGTGTCCATCTGGGGACACCTGCTGGGAACGGGAAGTGAACTCCAAGATGAAGTACAGGTAATCTGTAGGATCACTACAAGATTATAGGACAGAAACCACAACTTCAGATTGGCACTGCAAGAAAGGAAAACATGATCAACAAGAAAAAACAAGGGAATAAAGTGCCCCAAACAAACCAAGATACTATAATAATAAAATCCATTGACAATGCAATTGATGAAATATCAGAGAAAGAATTCAGAATGTATGTAATTAAAATGATCTGTGAGTTAAAGAATGACTTAAGTGAGCAAATACAGGCAAAAACTGATCACTCCAATAAAGAGATAAGAAAACAAATAAAGGCAACCATTGATTACACCAACAAAGAGATAAGGGAACAAATACAGGTAGTAGAAGATTTACTTCAAGGAAGAGCTAGATATTGTGAAAAAAAAATTAGAAATTCTTGAAATGAAAAAACAATAAATCAAATAAAAACTCAACAGAAAGCATCACCAATAGACTAGATCACTTGGAAGACAGAACCTCAGACAATGAAGACAAAATATATAATCTTGAAAATAAAGTTGACCACATAATGAAAATGGTAAGAAACCATGAACAAAACATACAAGAATTATGGGATAGCATGAAAAGACCAAATCTAAGATATAACAGGATAGAAGAAGGCACAGAGTTTCAAACCAAAGGAATGCATCATCTCTTCAATGAAACAATATCAGAAAATTTCCCAAACATGAAGAATGAATTGGAAAATTAAATGCAAGAGGCTTACAGGACACCAAATGTACAAAACTAAACAGATCTACACCAAGGCATATTATAATGAAAAGGCCTACAGAATAAGGATAGAATTTTAAAGGCCACAGAGAGAGAAATCAGATTACATATAGGGGGAGACCAATTCAGATCTCAGCAGATTTTTCAACCCAGACTCAAAAAGCCAGGAGATCCTGGAACAACATATTCCAAGCTCTGAAAGATAATGGATGCCAACCAAGAATCTTATATCCAGCAAAATTAAGCTTCAGATTTGATGATGCAATAAAAAACCTTCCATGATAACCAAAAGTTAAAAGAATATACAGCGAGAAAGCCTGCACTACAGAGCATTCTCGGAAAAATATTCCACAAAGAGGAAATGATAACCAACAATGAAAATCTGCAAAGAGAATATCTACACTAAAGGAAAGGCCAATCAAAGGAGAAACCAAGTCAAGGTAAAACCCAAAAATAAACCAAAATGACCAGGATTACAAATCACATTTTAATAATAACACTGAAAGTGAATGGCCTAAACACATCAATTAAAAGACATAGACTAACCTGGCATGGTGGTACACGCCTGTATAACCCCAGCACTTTGGGAGGCTGAGACAGGAGAATTGTGAATTCAAAGCCAGCCTCAGCAAAGACGAGACAATGAGCAATTCAGTGAGACCCTGTCTCTAAATTAAAAAAAAAAAAAAAACACAAAATAGGGCAGAGGATGTGGCTCAGTGGTTGGGTACCCCTGAGTTCAATCCCTGGTACAAAAAAAAAGACATAGACTGGCATATTGGATTTAAAACAGAAGACCCAACAATACGCTGCCTTGAAGAGACTCATCTCATAGAGAAAGACATCCACAGATTGAAGGTGAAAGGATGGAAAAAACATATTACTTACAAGGACTGTGTAAACAGTCAGGGTTTTCCATCCTCATATCAGATAAAGTGGACTTCAAACCAAAGTTAGTGAAAAGGGATAAAGAAGGACATTTTATACTGCTTAAAGGAATGATACATCAACAAGACATAACAATAGTAGATATCTATGCCCCAAACAATGAGGCATCTATGTATATCAAACAAACTCTTCTCAACTACAAGAATCAAATAGACCACAACCAATAATACTGAGTGACTTTAACACAGCTCTCACCACTGGATAGATCTTCTAAACAAAGACACCACTGAAATCAATAAAACAATCAATAATTTAGACTGAACAGATATATATAGAATATTCCATCTATCAAGAAGTTCATACACTTTTTTCTCAGTAGCACATGGATCGTTCTCCAAAATAGATAATATGTTATGCCACAAAGCAAGTCTTAGCAAATACAAAAAAATAGAGATGCTACCCTGCATTCTATCTGACCATAATGGAATAAAATTAGAAATCAATGACAGATTAAAAAATAGAAAATACTCTAACACCTGGAGACTAAAAAATATTTTATTGAATGATGCATGGATAACAGAAGACATCAGAGAGGGGATAAAAAAATTCTTAGAGGTAAATGAGAACTCTGATACAACATATCAAAATCTCTGGGACACTATGAAGGCAGTGCTAAGAGGAAAGTCATTGCATTAAGCTCATTCATTAAAACAAGGAAAAGTCAACAAATAAATAACCTGACATTATATCTCAAAGCCCTAGAAAAAGAGGAACAAACCAACACCAAAAGAAATAGAAGACAGGAAATAATTAAAATCAGGGCTGAAATCAATGAAATTGGAACAAAGAAACAATTCAAAAAATTGACAAAACAAAAAGCTGGTTCTTTGAAAAAATAAATAAAATTGACAAACCCTTAGCCACCCTAACAAAAAGAAAAAGAGAAAAAACTCAAATTACTAAAATTCATGATGAAAAAGGAAATATCACGACAGACACTATTGAAATACAGAGGATAATTAGAAACTGTTTCGAAAATTTATACTCTAGTAAAATAGAAAACCCCAAAGACACTGACAAATTTCTAGAGGCATATGATATACCCAAGCTGAATCAGGAGGACATACACAATTTAAACAAATCAATTTCAACTAAGGAAATAGAAGATGCCATCAAAAGCCTACCAACTAAGAAAAGACCAGGACCAGATGGATTCTCAGCTGAGTTCTACAAGACCTACAAAGAAGAATTAATACCAATACTCCTCAAATTATTCCATGAAATCGAAAAGGAGGGAACTCTTTCAAACTCATTCTATGAGGTGAGTATCACCCTGATACCAAAACTAGACAGAGACACATCAAAGAGAGAAAATTTCAGACCAATATCCCTGGCGAACATAGATGCAAAAATTCTCAATAAAATTCCAACAAATCACATACAAAAACATATTAAAAAAATAGTGCCCATGATCAAGTGAGGTTCATTCCAGGGATGCAAGAGTTGTTCAACATATGGAAATTAATAAACATAATCCATCTTGTCAATAAACACAAAGATAAAAATTATATGATTATATCAATTGATGCAGAGAAGCATTTGACAAAATACAGCACCCTTTCATGTTCAAATCACTAGAAAAACTAGGGATAGTAGGAACATACTTCAACATTGTAAAAGCTATCTATGCTAAACCCAAGGCCAACATTATCCTAAATGGAGAAAAATTGGAAGCATTCCCTCTGAAAATGGGAACAAGACAGGAATGGCTTCTTTCACCACTGCTATTCAACATAGCCCTTGAAACACTAACCAGAGCAGTTAGATGAAAGATATTAAAGGGATATGAATAGAAAAAGAAGAATTCAAACTATCATCATTTGCCAACAACATGATTCTATACTTAGAAGATACAAAAATTTCCATCAGAAAACTTCTAGAATTAATAAATGAATTCAGCAAAGTAACAAGATATAAAATCAATACCCATAAATCAAATGAATTTTAATATATCAGCAATGAATCCTCTGAAAGAAAATTACCCCATTCACAACAGCCTCAATAAAAATAAAATACTTGGGATTCAATTTAATGAAAGAGTTGAAAGACTTCTGAAATGAAAACTACCGGGCACTAAAGAAAGAAATTGAAGAAGATCTTTGAAGATGGAAAGATCTCTCATGCTTTTGGATAGGCAGAATCAATACTGTCAAAATGGCCATACTACCCAAAGTGCTATACAGATTCAATGTGATTCCAATTAAAATCCCAATGTCATTCCTTATAGAAATAGAAAAGGCAATCATGAAATTCATTTGGAAAAATAAGAGACCAAGAAATAGCTAAAGTAATCCTTAGCAAGAAGAGTGAAGCAGGAGGCATCACAATACTAGACTTTAAACTATACTGCAAAGGTATAGTAACAAAAACGGCATGGTACTGGCAGCAAAATAGACATGTAGACCAATGGTGCAGAATAGAAAACACAGAGAGAAACCCACATAAATATAGTTGTCTCATACTAGACAAAGGCACCAAAAACATAATTAGGAGAAAAGATAGCCTCTTCAATAAGCGGTGCTGGGAAAACTGGAAATTCATAAGCAGCAAGATGAAACTAAACTCCTATCTCTCACCATGCACAGAACTCAACTCAAAGTGGATCAAGGACCTAGGAATTAGACCAGAGACCCTGCGCCTAATTGAGGAAAAAGTAAGTCCAAACTTTTATCACATCAAATTAGGCCCGGACTTCCTTAAGCAGACTCCTAAAGCACAAGAAATAAAATCAAGAATCAATAAATGGGATGGATTCAAACTAAAAAGCTTCTTCTCAGCAGAAGAAACAATCATTGAGGTGAACAGAGTGCCTGCATGCTGAGCGCATTTTTTGCTGCACGCACATCAGATGCACTAATCTCCAGGATATATAATGAGCTCAAAAAACTTAAAAACAAAACACCTAACAACCCAATCAATAAATGGGCTAAGGAGTTGAACAGACATTTCTCAGAAGAAGATATACAATTGATAAACAAATATATGAAGAAATGTTCAACATCTCTAGCAATTAGAGAAATGCAAATGAAAACTACTCTAAGATTTCATCTCACACCAGTCAGAATGGCATTTATCAAGAATACAAACAACAATAAGTGTTGGTGAGAATGTGGGGGAAAAGGCACGCTTATACATTTCTGGAGGGACTGCAAATTGGTGCAACCAATCTGGAAAGCAGTATGGAGATTCCTTAGAAAACTTGGAATGGAACCACCATTTGACCCAGCTATCTCACTTCTCAGTCTAAACCCAAAGGACTTAAAAATTGCACACTACAGTGACTCAGCTGCCTCAATGTTTATAGCAGCTCAATTTGCAATAGCTAAACTGTTGAAGCAACTTAGATGCCCTTCAATAGATGAATGGATAAAGAAACTGTGGTATATATACACAATGGAATATTACTCAGCATTAAAACAGAATAAAATCTTGGCATTTGCAGGTAAATGGATGGAGTTGGAAAATATTAAAACAGAATAAACTCTTGGCATTTGCAGGTAAATGGATGGAGTTGGAAAATATCATGCAAAGCGAAGTAAGTCAATACCAAAAAACCAAAGACCAAATGTTTTCTCTGATAAGTGCATGCTGATCCATAATGGAGGAAGGGGCATGGGAAGAATGGAAGTACTTTGGTCAAATGGGAGGGAGTAGAGGGGAGGAGACATGGGGACAGGACAGATGGTAGAATGGGATGACATCATTTCCCTTGGTTCATGTACGTCTGCACATATGGTGCAACTCTACCTCATGTATAACCAGAGAAATGAAAAGTTGTGCTTCATTTGTGTATAATCAAAATGCATTCTGCTGTCATGTATACCTAAGTAGAATAAATAAATCAAAGCTAACTAAATAAATAAATATAGAGAGGATATGGAATATATTATACCTGACAAACGGAGGTGGTATCTAATAGTAATACAATTTGAGGCCTTCATGCCTGACTTCAAATCTTAGCTTTACTCATTTTTGGCTGTGTGATCTGAACTGTATATTATTTAACACCTAAATGTTTTAGTTTGTTCATGTATGAAATGGACATTAAAATAGTAAATACAGCTTTTTGGGAGGATTAAATCAGGGAAGATATATAAAATACTTAGAATAGTATCTGATCCAAAGGAAGCATTAAAAGAGTTTGTAATATAACATGCCAGGCTGATGGGATTAGGGGTGATTTTTATTTTCTTTCATTTTAGTATTTACATTTGATAAAATTCTATATGATACTGAACTCTTGATTCAGCTGACTTGGTTGAAGGTGCCCAAGTCATTAAGAAAGTGTGTTACAATCTCTTGTAAAACAACAAAGAAATAGACATGATACTTATTCATTTTCTTGATTTTTATTAAATAGGGCTGGTTCAAAAAGCAGATATTCCTATTTGTTATCCATGCTTAATTAACCAGAAAAATTTGTTATTATTTTATCTTCCTTCAGTAATAAATATTGACTCTGCAGGTCACTGAGAGTGCTACAGGTTTATGTCTTGTGGACTGGAGAGGCTGAGACTAGCACTTAATCCTGTAACATTAGCCTTGAAAGTTGTCATACAGATCTAACTTTATGTTTTGGCAACAGGATGGTGGATTCATTGGAAGCCTTTCCTATTATTCCTGGTTTGTCCATACCACCCAAGATCTCCTCTTCCACGGGATTTGAGAAAGAACCTGGTGAGTTTCACTACATAAATGTTAGAATGAGCACAATGACTTTCATAATTTTGTACTCATTTAAGATAAAAAGTTGTATTGAAGAGAGTTATTTCCTTCATATTTCATTTCAAATATTGCATCAAAAGGTAAAGAGATTTTTGAAACAATGGTGAATAACTGATTTCCACTCTTTTATTTAAACTTGAGAGACTGAAGTTTTAAAAATATGTGTGATTATTGAAGGTTATAGGAAATTATAAAAGTAAATTCTTAAAAATTTAAAAAGCTTCTCTATAGTTGAGGTATTCTTGTTTTAAAAAATACATAAAATTCTTTGAAAGAAAATATACATGATTCTTTAAATTCCTTTGAAAGTGATTGAGAAACTCTCTGGAACTTGGGGAACTACTTGAAAACCTAGAGGGCTATTGATTCAAAGAAACTATTTTGTAGTTTTTCCCTTTTATAAAACTTGTTACTCATGTTCTTGAGCCTCAGGCTGTCATTAAGAGAAAACTCTTCTTGTAGAGCAGGACTTTGATTGATTTTAGAAGAAACTTTTTAATTTTCAGAATTAACCCCTCCTTGGGCTCTCAAGGCACTGTTGCATAAAACATTCTTTATCTCACTTCAATTTTACCATCCTTTGTTGGATTGTGATGGAAGGAATTCAAGTATCAAGTTGAGGCTTATTTCCAAATTTAATTTCGTTGAAAACCATTTTTATTAATCCAACCAGTATTCACCAAAACTATCAAAATTTATGCATATAATGTCAAAATCTTGAATATCTGCCTTGGGTCTTTTTTAAACATTTGATTGTTATAGCTTAAACTTTTCAAAGACTCCTTTAGACTATTTGAGATTCCAGATTAATAGAATATAATGTGTGGGTCTCAATTGAGTCTAGAATTGAATATCCATGTGTAGGAGTAAATGCTGGCCAGTATTCACAGATGTGTGGGTTCTAATGGGTGTGACAGTCTTAACATAATAATCTTGAAATCTCTTAACTCTGAAAGCTGAGGTATACAGCTCATAGGTACCATCAGTTGAAGTCCTAGTAATTCTGTGACAGAGTTTATTCAGGATCCTGTGAGGGTTGATGAAAACCTCTACCTTAATTTTCATCCTCCTCACATATATTACACGTGTCTTGTCTTGCAGAAGAGCTTCTGATCTTGTCAAAAGGGTTGGCAATTCTCATGGCTTTAGTTTGAATACTAAAATTTATTCAAGTATTTACATATGAATGGAACTTACTTATATTGGGGCGTGGTCATTGTTTATTTAGTGCTAAACAAAAGATGGAAGACCTTTCTAAAATGTTTGTTGAGAGAATTCAGTGAGTAGCTCCAGATTATTGTGAAATTGTGAGTGGAAGGAGCAGAATTTCAGTCCACTTATACAGTAACTTTTGACGTTGGGAAAGATTCTACCCATGTAAAAATGTTCTGCTGAAATATCTGATATATTTACCACTGGAACCATAGTTTCATGAAAATCAAAAGACTCCCCATACTCATCATAATGTCTGGCACATAGTAGGCATTAATAAATTTTAAATGAATGAATGGAAAGAAATTAAAAGAAGACACCAAATGGAGCACACTTTGAAATGTATATGTGGGCATCTTACATAGACACAAACTCTGTAACTCCCAAACAAAAAACAAAACAAAAAAACCCTGGAATGGTAAAACACTACTGAACACTATTTTTAAGAGTTTTTTTTAATACTATATTTAGACTGCAGAGATACAGTATCACTGAACTAAATAAAATGCTATGTGGTTTATAGGCTTTAAAACCAAATTGTTGAGCAGCTTATTGTTTTATGATATTATAACTCACTCAATACTCATATAAGTTCTTGCAGAGGTAGAAGATTGAATATGCTGAAAGTGCAAAAAAATGTAATAAAAATTATTATTTCCAAATGCTATAGGGTTGCTGTTTCTCTAAAATGAAATGTATCTTTGATAAAAATAAGAATTGATATTTAAACATGCTTTGTTAAATGTGAAATTTTTGTTTTATTTTGTTTTGTGCCAAAGCATCCTTTTGTGATTGCAACAACAACAAAAAACTTAACAAAAAATTAAGAAGAACTTAAATTTCTGAAGGCTTTGACCAGCAATTTATTTTGTAAAATTAAAATATGAAAAACGTTAACTTTCCAATAAAGTAACTTAGGTGCGTTCCTTACTTTGTATTTTGGATGAAAAATAATGAATACTTTTTATAAATGCTTTTTAATTTTTTTAGTTCATCTTAAGGATATAGCCTAAGAAACCTGTACAACAAAAGATTTTTCTGTACATTTTTATAACAATTAGTAAGTTATAGATTTAATGAACTTGTGAGCAGTCACTGAAATCTATTAAGTAAGAATGTAGCTTAAATAGTAACAGGATGTAGGTCTGTGATTCTCTCTGAGGTGCATGGTAATTTACTGGAGTCTTTGATTAAAATTGCTCAATTATTTTTTAGAATGAATGTTTTTTTTTAAGGAACATAGGAATTAAGACAAATTCTGCTTTCCATTCATTTGATGAATGTACAAATCAGAGCTTGAAGCCTCCTACGGTAGAGTAGCATGGTGCTTAGAGCAAGGATGTAGTCACTGGGGAGAATCCTGATTCCACCAGGTCCTAATTGGAATCTCATTCATTACTCTGTTACTCAGTTTCTTCATTGGATGGAGGGGGAATGATAATACCGATGCACAGTGTTTAGATAATGCTTGTCAAGTTCACGACAGACACCTTGGTGCTTAATACCATTGGGCTCTCTTTATTAGCCACAATTTCACAATAAATGAATTGTAAAGCACAATAGACTTAGAAACCTAGTGTTTGATGATCTAGCTTTGGACCCTGTCTTAGAAAGTAGGTTATCAGAATCAGAAGACACACCTCCCTGACTGCACTGCTGACTTAGGAAGTGCGTAAACTGTAACTGTAGCCCCTCCTGGAGTCAGCCATTGTCCTGTTACTATCCTGCTCAAGTCCTTGAATCTGCCTCTTTGCCCTCCTATTTCCATCCATTTGGTGGGTCACTTTTAAACTGATTCCTTAAGCACCACTTTCAGTGGTAATTTCACAGCTTCTGCTCTATCTTATGATTCTAAGAAAACAGACCCATGGTAGAAATTGTTCTATAGAAAAACACTCTATGACTTTTAAAAACAGAGTCCATGGAGAGAAGAAGGTGAGTCAGAGAGGCCCACCCTACTCCACATACCTGCCATCTATGGCCCGTGCGGATCCCTTCAGCTCTCTGGCTTTAGTTTTACCACTTGTAACCCTCAAGGAAGGAATGAAGCTGTCTTTAAGGAAAGATATAGAAGGTCATAAAACTTTCTTTATCTATGTGTCTGCTTCTCAGCCCTTAGAACATCTCTACATGGTCATTTGCAGGAGAGAAGAGGGGTCTCCCAGACTCTGCTCATGGCAAGATTTTCCCCCTTTCCCTACTGGCAGATTTACAGCCTTGAGGCCCTCGGGAAGAATCTCATTAAGTGCATCCTGTAACTTGGTCTATACCAGTATCTGCAAGACACTGTGGACTTGATTCACCTGTTCACTAAACCTCCACCGTCTATAATTATGTATGTCTTCTCTTCTGACCAGGCTTCTACGTGTCCCACTCCTAGAAGCCAACTCCTGTGCACCCTGAGCTCATGTCCAGTAGCCAGCCCAACCCCCACATCCTTGACCTCTTTGAAGCACTCTCTGAACTTTCTTGGCCTAATTGGATTCTGAGATCGTTTCTCCCTCTCCTGCCCTTGGAAGTGGTGCTGGTTTTCTCTCCTACACCTCACACCTCTAGGATCAGAGATGAGGAAGTGTTCTCCTCACTTCTCATTGCTGATTCCAGGCTGTTTTCCTTTCTTCTTCCCTAAAACTCTGAGCTTTGATCTCTTGTCATCTGACTATATCCTCCTTGCCTATACCTCTCTTTCTTACAGTAATTATTGATTTTTTTATTTTTATTTTTTATTTTTTTATTTAGGCTTACATGTTAACAGTGCAACTTGATTCATTGTACATAGAGGATAATATATCAATTCTCTAGTTGTAAGTTGTATAGAATCACAACACATATGCAGTCATACATAAAGTTAGGGTTATTATGACCATCATATTCCACCACCTTTGCTATCCCCATGCCTCCTCCCCCCTTATATCCTTGTGCACAGAGATCCACCATTGTTCCCATGTCCTTCCCCACAGTATGGATCAGCATCCACTTATCAACGAGTACATTTGGCATTTGGTTTTCTGAGATTGACTTACATCACTTAGCATGATATTCTCCAACTCCATCCATTTACCTGCAAATGCCATAATTTTATTCTCTCTTATTGCTGAGTAATATTCCATTGTGTATATATGCCGCAGTTTCTTTATCCAGTCATCTATCGAAGGGCATCTTGGTTGGTTCCACAGTTTAGCTATTGTGAATTGAGCTGCTATAAACATTGAGGTGGCTGCAGCACTGTAGTATGCTGTTTTTAAGTCTTCTGGGTATAGACCAAGGAGTGGGATAGCAGGCTCAAATGGTGGTTCCATTCCAAGTTTTCTAAGGAATCTCCATACTGCTTTCCAGATTGGTTGTACCAATTTGCAGTTCCACCAGCAAT
>CM053408.1:21411308-21429123 GCA_028644305.1 Xerus rutilus | reverse complement strand
TCCATTCCAAGTTTTCTAAGGAATCTCCATACTGCTTTCCAGATTGGTTGTACCAATTTGCAGTTCCACCAGCAATATATTAGCGTGCCTTTTTCCCCACAACCTCTCCAACATTTATTGTTGTTTGTATTCTTGATAATTGCCATTCTGACTGGTGTGAGATGAAATCTTAGGGCAGTTTTGATTTGCGTTTCTCTGATTGCTAGAGATGTTGAACATTTTTTTCATATGTCTGTTGATGGATTGTACGTCTCCTTCTGTGAAGTTTGTGTTTAGCTCTTTGGCCCATTTATTGATTGGGTTGTTAGTTTTTTTGGTGTTAAGCTTTTTGAGTTCTTTATATATCATGGAGATGAGTGCTCTATCAGATGTGTGTGTGGCAAAGATTTGTTCCCAGGATGTTGGCTCTCTGTTCACTTCATTGATTATTTCTTTTGCTGAGAAGAAGCTTTTTAGTTTGAATCCATCCCATTTGTTGATTCTTGATTTTACTTCTTGTACTATAGGAGTCTTGTTAAGGAAGTATGGTCCCTTTCTCTCATATCTTAAATTTAGCCCTTGGATTCTTATCATTTTCTCTAACACTTGTAATTCTTGGTGATTTGGGTATCCAGATAAATAAACCCATTGACCTCATACTTCCTGGGGCTATTGTCCTCCAGTGATTGGCCTTCTCTCATACTACATCTATTCTGAATAGTTATGGTCTAGAGAACTTGGTAATACCTCCAAAATTCCACTTTGAAGAGTTGCACTATTTAACCAGGCCACATATTAAAGTCCAACAATTTTAACTTCTGTAAGGAGTCTTTCAGACCCCCATGTTAATAAGAGGGCCAAAGATGGTTTAATGTATTCTCTAGCTATCCTCATTCCCTAGGGTAGTTTTATCCAGTGCATAACTTTAAGTAGCTGCTGGTTATGCTCCTGAATCTCCAGTTCACTTTCAACTGCTTAATCATCATTTACCAGGGATTGAACCCAAGGGTGCTTAACCACTGAGCAATATCCACAGCTATTTTGAGACAGGATCTTACTAAGTTGCTTGAGACCTTGTTAAATTGGTGAGGCTGGTTTTGAACTTGTGATCCTCCTGCCTCAACCTCCTGAGCTGCTGGGATTACAGATATCTGTCACCATGCCTGGCTTCACCTACACTTTTAATAGGCATCTCAACTCTAATACATCCAGCTCAGGAACTGTGTACACATTGTTCTCTCTGTCTGGAAAGTTCTTTCCCTTGGATGTCAGAGTCATCACTCCACCATTCTCCGGTTTTGCCTAAACATCTCCTTCACAGTGAGGCTGTCCCTGTTATAGTCGCAACCACATCTCCTGCCCAATCTACCTTTAAGACTAGCCTAATTTACTTCTCTGGTTTTGTCTGTTTCCTCCTACAAGAATGTGATCTCTGTGGAGGCAGATGGTTTTGACTGATTTGTTCCCTCCTAAATCCCTTAGACTCAGAACAAGGCCTGGCATATAGGAAGGGCTTACTGTATTTTGCTAGATGAATGAAGATACTGCTATTTTATAAAAGAGTTGTACCTGTTATTTTCTGTTCAGTGAGGAAAATAATTAATTTATTAGAATGAATTTCACCCATGGAACTCAAATATGTTATTTTCATTTTGAATTAAAAAAAATACCTGAAAAGAATATAACTGTGAAGTTTAAAAACTTATTACTTCCTGAGAATATGGTGAATTACTATGTAAAGAAAGAATTCTGCATGCAGAATACCAAAAATGACTGGTTAAGTACTAAAAGATAACTTTTAAAACCTTGCTGAACTATCAGGAAAGCATAAAAATAAATCCATAAAATACTATATAGTGGTTTAACATTCTTTAGAGGAGTTTGTTTTCATGGCTATTCACCTATTCTTGATGGCCTACAACTTTCCTAATAAATCACTTTCTTTGTCATTCCAGGCATATACATATACATATGTGTATGTACATGCATATGTATCTATCCTTCTGTAAAATCTCTGCCATCTATCTATACATCCATCCATCCATCCATCCATCCTACCCTCCCTACCTCTCTCCCCTTGCCAGCTCTCATTTATTATGTATTTATTATCAGGTGTCAGGCATCCAGAATTATATTAATAGACATCATTCTTTTATGACACGTGATCATTACATGTCTACGAATTGACTGTCTTTCTTCTTCTTTCCTTTCTGTTTTACAGTTTTTACTTATTTATTTTTCTGACCTTATTGCATTGGTTAATCCTGTAAGCCCAATGTAAAGTGGAGTGATGAGGCTTTTTTTTTCTCATTTCATATCTCAGAAGAAATTATTTATACACATTAAGTATAATGCATAATGCTTGTTATAGACTCTTTATTAGATTATCATTTTCAGAGGTCTCAATCCATAGACAGCAGGCTCCATTTCTTGGGGCTGGAGGTGAGACAGAACATCATGGCGGAAGAGTGAGACTGAGGGAAGTAGCTCACATGATGATCAGAAAGCAGAGAGATTCCACTTCCAGATACAAATATATACTCCAAAGCCATACTCCAATTCCCACCTCCTCCAGCTTTACCCTACCACTTCAGTTACCACTCAGTTAATCCGTAACAGGAGATTCCTTCACTGATTGGGTTAAGACTCTTCAGAACCCAATTATTTCTCCTCTGAACCTCCTTGAATTGTCTCACATGTGTGCTTTTGGGGGACACCTCATATCCAAACCATAACAAATTCTATTTGCTTATATATTTTTTTCATTTCTATTGGAGAAATTGGTGTATAATTTTTCTTATTTATAATATTCCTGTCAGGATTTGATGTTGAAATGATGGTATTTTACAGTGCACTGGAAAGTATTTCTCCTTTTTCTATTACTTAGATAATAAGACTGTGCAGTTTCTTTCCTTAATGTTGGGGGAAATTTACTAATTAAGTTACTTGGCCAGGGGATTTCTTTATATGGAATCATAAAAGCACAGATTAAACATCTTTAGTGAAATTAGAAATGATGAGATTGTTTTCATCTTCTGTCAGTTTTAGTAAGTTTTATGTATAGAGATATGTCTCAGTTATCAAAAGTATTGCCACAAATTTCATGGTAGTAACATCTGTATTGATGTCTCTTTTTTCATTCGCAATATCAATTATTTGGTTCTCCCTCTCTCACACTGTTGTCTTTCTCTGTGGTCATTTTTGTATGGATCTGTCAACTTTATTGTTTCTTTCTTTTGAACCAGCTTTTAGTTTTGCCAATTTTCTCTATATTACATTGCTTTCTACCTCATGAATTTTTATTGCTCTTATTTCCTTTTTTTATGTTGTTCATCTCTGAGTGAATACTTTTTAGATACCAATATTTGCTATTTGATGTCATTTCAGCACTTACTCATAATGATGAATGTTTTCTAAATATGAGTATGTGTGGTAGTGTTGTCTAATTAGTGTGGTGGAATTTTCTTTCAATAAATGGATGAGACTTTTGTTAGGACAGCAGTTCCCTTTAAAAATATCTCATAGAGTGCTAGACATATGGAATTTCAAAAAGTACTTTATAAATGGCTTTTGTTCCCTAAGAAGATAGTCTAAATTAAAATCATCATTATTAGATTCATATCATAGTAAGATCAATTGCAAATTTCTAGGTTTCGGTTTTCTATTATAAAAAACACATGCAACCACATTAAAGAGCATTCTTTTCCATTAATGCCACCACGTACTTGCAGCCATGATTAATAACTTGGTTAATTCCCTTATGATTTTTGTTTTCTTTGTGTCTTTTTAAAACCTGCGGCAATGTGAACATTTTTTCTGGTTGTCTATTGTAATGATTTAATTTCATTAATTGAACAAAATGTCCACCTATTTTTCTCCCAGCACTTATAAGAGAACCCCTTGTGTCCCAGTGCAGCAAAACCCTCCAGCTTTTCCACCTTGCTGCCCCACCAGAGGTTGCTCAGTTTCAGAGGAAGAAAAGCTGTACCTCATTCCTTCCTTGATGCTATATGAAGGCAGCTGAAGGAAACAAGGGATGGAGGGACTATACATTCATTTAAGAAATAGAATGTAATTGTTTAAAATAATAAAATAGATCTAGTTTTGTGCAGGAATCCACTTTATCACAACAGGTGGTGTGGCATGTGTAGAGTGCCTGTCTATGTACATTCAGACTATGACAGCTTATCATTTTAAGTCTGTGGTACCTGGTTCCCCAAATTTTTCTGTGATCATCAAATGCCTTCTCATAAATATTTTCACTTACTGACACAATTTCAATTATTGTTTTATATCAACACAATTCAAAAATGTTTTCAAAAAGCTGACAGTTAATATATTTAAAATATTCTATTAGTTTTTGCTGCAGTGGCTATTCAAAATTTAATTAAGCTACAGCTTTCTAAGAAAATAATGGAATAAATTTGTTTTTAATATAAAATGACATAATTTGTGTCACATTTCACTGGTGACAAGTTCCTTTTGTATGTGCTCTCCTTTGATTCTCACAGGGTCTTCATGTATGGCCAATGTCAATTTTTCTCATTTTACAGAAGAGGCCATTAAGTATCAGTAAGTTTGTGTGTGGCCAGTTCAAGTTTTATAACAAATATAAGGTTTCTTTTTCCTCATCATCTGCTTTTTTTTTGGAACGATAGGGATAGAATCCAGGGCCTCATACATACTAGGCAAGCACTCTACCACTGAGCTACACTCCTAGCCCAAGTATTACACTTTGATTTCAGGTTCTTTCTTTAACCCATTTTTTGTTATTAATGTGAACACACACACACACACACACATACACACACACATGCACACACATGCATATGTTGTCCTGGATGCATTTATAAGTTACATTCTTTGAATATAATAAAAGTGGAGCATTTCAAGGCAACACAAAATGATTCAATGTATGAGGGGCTTATAAAGTATTTTGTTGTATGGGCAATGTTATGAACTAAATGGTAGTGTAAATATATATAATATTTTGACCATTTTTATTCATGTACTCTGTTTAACTATGGTGTTTCTTGTTACTTCACATATTTTTATAATTACAGTTTTAATCAGTCTTACAAATTTTACCAGTATGGTTATTGCATGTTACACAACTTTGGAGCATTAGCTTTTATCTTGAATTATAAATTAACTTTTGTTGTTCTTTCAGTTTATAACAATATAATAAGAAAGATAGCTTTCTTGTGTGATATCCCACTGTTCATATTAATGGATAGTTTATAAAAACATAAGACTTTTATTATCTGAAAACACATCTTGCCTCATCTTCTTTAGGAAAATGTGAACAATATTTTTAATGTGCCAAATTCTAAACAATCAAAAATTTTCATGCTGGGAGAAATAAATGCTGTGAAATTAAGTGTTCAGCAAATCTCTAAGAGAGACTTGTGAGGTAAAAGAAAAACAGTTTTCCACTCATTACAAGAATGCATATGTCTTGATCAAGACAGCTCTTTACTCATTGTATACTTGCTAACAAAAGGAAAACCAACAGGGTCTAGCTAATTTCTGAAATTTCAAGAGAGATTGAATACATAGTCAATAAGTAATAGTATCAATAAGTGGATTACAGATGTTTCTTTTCTGAAATAATCTTGAGATACAACATTTACGGTTAGATAATTCATTTACATATCCTAAACAAGATTGTGGGGACACCGTTAGATCAGTGATGTACAATAGAAATAAAATGTTAAATATTTATAACTTAGCTTTTTCTAGTAGTCATATAAAAAAGTAGAGAGACATTTGAAATAAAACTTAAACATACATTTTATTTAACCAAATATATCCAATATGTATAATTTCTATATGTGATCAATATGAAAAATTATTAGTACCATATTTTATGTACTTTTTTCTTACTAATTAATTGAAATCTGCCATATGATATAACTTTTAGCATGTCTTAATGCTAGGCACATTTCAAGTGCTCATGACTTATGGTTTTATATTGACAGCACAATTTTTGTGCTTCTAAGGACCTTGGCCACTCATTTCTGTGTTTGTATTACTGTCATAATGCTTGGCACATAGTAAATGTACATTAATATTTAAGAAAGGGAGAAAAAAAAGGCTAAAAAAGTAACTGATCAACTTCATAGTAAGATGGAGCTACAGATCCCCTTACTAGCTGATGACTTTGGTTAGGAACTTGATTCTCCCTAGCCTGGACTCTTTATACAGTGAAAATATTTGCATTTGCCTTTCAGAATTATTGTGTAAGAAATAAATAAGCACAACACAGGTGAAACACCTACTTAGTTTTCTTTTCATACCTTTCCTTTATATAATCTGAAGTCATAGATTAGATAATTTAATCTATTTATAGCCATTTATATTAGATTTTATAAATTACTCCACCAAACTTAGGACTCTTTTTTTCCAGTTAAAACTGAGTGGAAAGAAACTAGAATCAGAGAGTAGGAGGTTCTTGGCATCAAGATTATAGCCAAGGACAATTATGTTAAATTGCTTAGCACGCTGTGGAATTAATTGCCCGTGATCTTAATTATAAATACTTAATTTATAAAACAGCCTCTATAAACATGCAGGTCTACATTTAGATGTATGAACATTTTGGTAAAGAAGTGTCAGTATGATATTCAATTTAAAACTTTAATGTCAGCGTCCCTTCAAATCTTCTCAGCTTCCCTTCTGCTCAGGCCCGACCCATGGCTCAGAGAATTCAGAAGTAATAGGGACATGATCTGTTCTTCTCTGTCCTGCATGTACATACACACTCATATACATGTAGAATATAATGAGCATGCAGAAAGGTGCAGGAAATGTGATACATCTGTGAGCTGGGGGCTGGCTTCAAAGCATGCCACCAGCAGTCACTCAGGGCCTCACCCTCAGAAGGGGTTTAATACTCTGTACTTGCCTTCTCGAAAGTTTTGATCACTTTTTGTTTACTTTTGTGTTTTGTGAGTCTGATGGGATAGTGGAAGCTGCATTGGAATCTTGACTCCCAGTTGGTCCTATCTCCTGCCACCCAGGGACAGGCTCTTGGCCACCTGCTTCTGGAATCCAGCCCAGAGATTCCAGCTGCCTTGTCCTGAATGTGGACCTGAGTGTATGAGCAAGGAGGTCTGGGGTGAGTGTGGGGGTCTGCATTCACCTAGCAGGTATCCCCAGTGCCAAGGGAGCACAGCATTAATAGCCTAGAAATGTCTTCACTGTGGCAGGCAGAGAGAGACAGCTGAATGAATGAAAACCATTTCTCCTTTTTTTTTCTTAATGAAGAGTTCCCAGTTTTATTTGTATTGGGTGCTGTCAATTATGTAGCTGGTTCTGGATTGATGTGAGAATAAAGCAATCGCTGTATAAGAACTACACGGGTCATAAACTCAAATACTGTTACCCACTAAGGACCCCACTCCCTTACCTTACCTCTTCCCAAATAAAATGCTTATTCATGCCTCATAGTTGACTACCAGCTTCAGTAGTGGTTGACTACTGATAGATACTAATATCTGTGTATTTTCTCTAGTTTTATCACCCAGAGTGATGGTACCTGTGTGTGTGTGTGTGTGTGTATGTGTGTGCATGTGCATACGTGTGGTACTGGGGATTGAACCCAGGGGTGCTCTACCCCCTAAGGTACATCCCCAGCCATTTTTATTTCTTAATTTTGAAGCAGGATCTTACTAAGTTGCCCAGGCTGGTCATTTTTGCCTATCTAAAAAAAATGAGTGTAAATACCTCATGCCACATGTATTTTGTGTGTCCTGGCTGTTTTGCTCAGCATCACTGATAAACTTTATCCATGTGTATGGATGCTGAAACTGGTTTATTTTTGCTAATGTGTGATGTGCCTTTTCAAAAGTACACCATAAAGTATTTAGTATGTTGTTGATGGACCATTTGAATTGTTTCCACTTGAGGACTGTTATGAACACGACCTGTCTTGTGGTGTGCATGTCTAAGAGCTCCTCTAAGGTATATCAAGAGGAGGATTTTCTGATTCTGGATAATATTTATTTTTAAAGTCTTGGTAATGCTAACTCTATGCCAAGGTTGGTACTAACTCATATTCTCACTTGCAAAAAATGTACTTTCCCAGTCTTTCACATCTCCATTAGTTCTTGGAATTGTAAAATCCCTACATGTATGCCAATTAGTTGCAATACAGATGTTTCTTTAAAACTTCATTTTAATTTCCTTGAGGTTGGCCATTTCTTTCATGTGCTTTTCAGCCTTTTAGTTTTCCTTTTTTGAAATCTTGTTCAATTGCCTTTTTCCATTTTTCTCTGGGGTTTCTCCTTTTTCTTATTGAATTGTAAAACTTCTTCATAAAATATTCTGAATCGCATCTTTGTTTCTTGAAAGAAAAATTCTCCAGTTCTTTATTGCTCTTCTTATATACTCTTTTATGGTGTCTTTCAATCAATAGGAATTGAATTTATAAGTGTTGCCTTTATAGCTATTTCTTTTTGTGCCTTGTTGGTAAAACATGAAATTATTCCTTACTTTAAGGTCACTGAAATAATGTCTATTATGATCTTCTAAATTTTTATATATATTTTTTAAATTAGGCTTTTAAGGTCCTTGGAATAGATTTTTGTGCAAGGTGTAAGAGAAGGGTCCAGTTTCATTCTCTCCCCATCCTCTCTTCCTCTCTACCTACTGCCCAATAATTGTCACAGGAATATTTGCTGAAAGTCCTCCTTAACCTTCAGGGCCACCTCTTTCAGTTTTTGAAAAGGCATAGATCTATTTCTGTGCACTTGTTCTGTTTCATTGACCTGCTCCTCTGGTCTTCAAAGAGTCCAACACTCATAATCACCATGTGTTTTTAATAAATCTTTTGTCCAGTTGTACAGCTGTTTGTAACAGGGGGGCAGTTCCTGTAGCAGTTAAAGTTCCATGAATGGAAGACTTAGGTTCTTTCTTATTATACTTAACTTTGACATGAACATTAATAGAATTTGTCTGTCTCTGTTCTTCCTCCCTCTCATCTACCACTCCATTAATTTATGTGTATACCTTTGTACTTGAACTATATCTATTTGATCATGTGACTTACTATTTCCAAATGATAGCTTTACCTCTTGCCTATAAATTTAGCTACTTGTACCATCTACCAACTTATTTTCTTCTCTCAAAATCGTTATTTGTTGTGTATTGGTTGTGAGACCCATGCTAGAAAAAATCTTATATCACACCCATTTTCTTGAGTATTTTGTAGACTTTTCCCTATTGCCTTCTAGCCTAGGGCTTTGTTGTTTACAGGCAGATGTCTTTTTTTGCTTGCCTATTCAAAATATTTGTTATTTTTGAATTCTAGTAATAATTCTGAGATACGTTTTGGTGAGCATCAACATGTGGCAAATTTTTTCTTCTAAGAGAAGGCATATCATTCAATTTGAAGATTCTAATCTTATTTATTCCATTAATTATGTCTTCAACGATGAACTTAATATGATTTTGTTCTCTTATTTTCTTTTTCCTGTTTATTATGTCTATCATTTTGTTTATAATCCTTTTGAACTCTTTTTTATTGCGTCTCATGTTGTTCATATCTATCCTATTTTCAACTTCTAATCTTCAATCTTCATTTCTGCAAAGGATTTTATTTTTTACATTTGAATTCTTTGTTGAACTCTGTCAGCCCAAGTAATATCTCTAATGTCTTACTGTAGCTTTGCTCCTCTATATTAAAAAGTATATCTGTATATGTATAGATATTTTTTAATAATGGCAAGTTACCTTTCCCCCCCAAATCACTGGGAATTGAAACCAGATTGCTCTACCTCTGACCTATATCCCCAACCCCTTTCTTCCTTCCTTCCTTCCTTCTTTCTTTCTTTCACATGTTCTTGTTCAATTGCTCAGGCTGGCCTCAAACTTGTGATCCTTCTGCCTCAGCCTCCTGAATATTTGGCATTACAGGTGTGCATCACTGTTCCAGATTCCCAAAACACTTCTTAGTCAATATCTTTAGTCAACATGTTCATATTGCTAGTGGCAACTGTCTTGGTCTGGATCTCAGACTAATTTATCTACGGCAGATTCGTGGAGTGAATCACCAGCCTCACCACAGGATGGGTTTTATAAGCTTTAATATGAGATAATATAATAATAAGCAAGCAACAGTTATACTTTTCAATCTTGAGTATTGTATATAATGAATCAATAATATAGATGAAAAGAAAGAAAGAGAGGCTCCAGCCCAATAAGCACTCACTAATCAACACCAGATAACATAACACGGGTTTGCAAGTACACTCAAAGCATTATCATCACCTTCAACACCCAGCCTTGGGTAAAATAAGCAACACCAAGAATGGAGTAAACACAGGTGAGAGTCTTTCTCCTCAAAGCATCATCATCACCTTCAATACCTGTCCTCGGGTAAAAAGAGCAACACCGAGGGTAAGCACATAGGTGAGAGTCAGATTCTTTCTTCACTAATCAGGTTCCTTCTTCTCACTCAAAGCATCAGATTCCTTCTTCTCTGGTTGGATTTCTTCCTCTCCAGTTGGATTCCTTCTTCTCCAGTTGGATTCCTTCTTCTCCAGTTGGATTTCTTCCTCTCCAGTTGGATTCCTTCTTCTCATTCTCATTCCCCTTTGGAGGACTTAAAAAGGCACAGCAACTCCTCCCAATATGCAGTCCAGCATTATGCAATTGGCCTTAGGTTGTTTTTCTCTTTTTTTTTTTTTTTCTCTACAAGGTGGGAACTGGCCAGGTTCCAAGCTCACAGGGTCAGAAGTTGAAAGTTCTGATGCACCAAGAGCTTGTTAGTGCGCCAGATGGCCCCGGACAATAACATTGAGAGTGTTTACTGTCTTCAAAGTCTCTCCAAATTCCTCACTAATGGACTCTCCTCTCCTAAGTCACTTAAGGACGGGCCCATATTATTAACTATCTATACAGCAACATATTTTCATCTCTTTCTTTCTAGCAAAATTTTCCTCATGGTATTCATCCATCAGAACTGTTTTGTTCCCCTTTCCATTTTATTTTTCTGTAATAGTTTTCACATAAATTTTATGTCAGTTCATTTTTGATTAATCACTAATATGATGAGTTCTTTCTAGACCAGCTGTTTGTAAGATGCTTCTATATGAGAATAGCCAGGGTAGTGTTCCAGGTAATGGGGAACACCTTTAATGGCACAGGCTTATGTGTGCACATGAGTTCTTTTAGCCTTTATTGCTTATGGCCATTTTATTTCCATACTGATGGTCAGTTCTCTTTGAGATCTCTCCTTACCCCAAAGTGTGAATAGTCTGTGAGAGTCTCCATCAAACCCTACCATCCCAGTGTCTTGAGTTCTTGTGAAAATGATGTCATCCAGGATGTTTTTGGATTTATTCCTATTTTCCCCAATGGATTTGCTCCTAAGGATATGGCTACTTATTTTAGAGACTTGTTCTGTGCTTTGTTTGAGATCTGCAATTATGGGCATGTTTAACTTCATTTTCTTCTGCTCACAATTTAACTTTCATTTATTTTAGGAATTTTTAAAAATCATATAATGTGCCTCAGATTAATGGATATCTTGTCATTTTATTAAGAAATTTGCGTTTTGGGGACATATGAAAAGAACAGATAACTCTCAAAAGAGGAAGTACAAATGGCCAACAATTATATGGAAAAAATATTCAACATATTTAGCCAATCAGGTAAAGGCAAATCAAAACTACACTGAGATTCCTTCTCACTCCAGTGAGAATGGCAAGCATTAGGAATACAAATAATAATAAATGCTAGCAAGGATAAAGAGGGAAAAAGGAACTCTTATACACTGTTGGTGGGAAAGTAAATTAATATAGTCACTGTGGAAATCCCAATGGGGATTTTTCAAAAAGATGAAAATAGAAGTAACATTTGATCCAGCCATTTCAATCTTGAGTATTTACCTAAAAGAATTAAAGTCAGCATATTTTAGAAATACATGCATAATCATGTTTATTACAACTCAGTTCATGGTAGGCAAGGTGTGGAACCAGCATAGGTATCCATCAATAGATGATCAATTAAAAAAATATAGCATATGGACACACACAATAGAGTTTATTCAATTATAAACAAGAACGAAATCATGTAATTTTCAGGAAAGTGGATAGAAATGTAGAATCCTAATTTCGAGTAAAATAAGTCAGAGAGGAAAGTATCATGTTTTCTCTCATATGTGGAACCTAGAAGGTAAAAAAAAAAAAAAGGAACCCATGAAATTGGAAGGGAGACCAGTAAGGCAAAAGAAGGGGACCAGGGGAAGGAAGGAGGAGAGAGAAGTGGAGGTACTGGGGAGAGAAATTGATTACATTATGCACAATATACCATGATGAAACCTAGCTTGCTGTATAATTAATGTTTACCAATAAAAAAGAAGTTTTCACTAATGATTTTTATTATTGGATTTGGATGATTCTCAAGAAGAAGAGGGACAAAAACTATATTTTTCCTTCACAGTTTACAAATCAGAAGGTAATGATAGTATTTTGAGGAACTGAAGCAAATGATATGCAAGCCAGCCTCCCTGAAAGAATTACAGTTTATACAACAATATTTAACATAAAACATATTACCAATTTGTATTTTTATTTTAGATAATATTCTGTAACTTCCTCAAAAGTTACTTATAAGATGTTAAATTAAAAATACCAGTTTAGTAGGATATTTTAGTTTCTTAGGACTGCTGTAACAAATTACCCCAAACTGGGTAAATCCATTATCTTACAATTCTGGAGGTGAGACAAACCAAGTTGGCAGGCCCTTGCTCCCTCCACAGCCTCTATGTGAGAATCCTTCCTTATTTTTTTTTCAGCTTCTGGCAACCCTAGCTGTTACTTGGCTTGTGGCAACATAATTCTAGTTTGTGTCTTTTTGTGTCTGTCTCTCTTCTCTTGTAAGAAGGACATCAGTCAGAATGGATTAGGGCACCCTTGTCTAGTATGACTTTACTTTAATTTAACTAATTATACCTTCAATAAGCCTATTTCCAAATAAGGGCACATTCTCAGGTGTTGGAGGTCAATACTTCAACATATCTTTTTTAGGGGAACAATTTAACCCCAAACATAGGGCCTTCTATCTTTTGGCAGCTAACTGATTGTTAGTAGTATTTTGGGTTAGCTGATAATTTTAACTCACTCTCTATTTTTTGGTAGATATCTTTAGAAATTTATTTTTGAGCAGGTTTGTGAAACAATGCTTAAGAAACACAAACATTATACTTTTTAAAAAACCATTTTCAAACCATTGAGATATGTCAATTTCTTTGTTTTAATACTGTGTTTAAATTTATATCTTGCTTGAGTAAAAAGTGTTTGGAGACTTGCTAGTTATTGTTATATTGGGAGATTTAATTATGGTCCAACATTTTGAGTTATCTATTTCATGAACAGATAAATACTTACATAGGTCTATAAAAATTGTTACCACGAAGTCTGAGAAAGGGAGACGTTGAAATAGTGCTTTGTTTGTTGTGAGTAAATGAATTCTATTAAGCTTTGGTTTTAATAATTTGACAATTCTAATGAGGTATTTATTTCACTTAATGAAGGAGAATGTTTTTCTGGATAAATCATCCCTTTTGAAATAATAAAAATATTGTAGAAATTTTTTTAAAAAAAATCATCTTTAAAAATCACTGAAGGAGGTGGCATGGTGACACATGCTTGTAATCTTAGCACTTTGGAAGGCTTAGACTGGAGAATTGCGAGTTCAAAGCCAGCCTCAGCAATGGCGAGCCACTAAGCAATTCAGTGAGACCCTGTCTCTAAATAAAACACAAAATAGGGCTTAGGATGTGGCTCAGTGGTCGAGTACCCCTGAGTTCAATCCGTGGTACCAAAAAACAAACAAACAATCAAATAAATAAAAATAAAAATCACTGAAGGACTAAAAAGACAATGGGAGATCTCATAGGTCAGTTTTTGACTGAGCACCACATCCAGAGGGGGAAGCAGAATTTTGCAAAGCCAAACCTGTTTATGGCATTTCAAGGGCATTATTGATTAGCACAACTGGGAAAGACAAGCATGCAGGCAAGGAGAGCAGGTGTGGGGCCTATCCACATTATGAAAACCCTCCCCACATTAAGTTCAGGTAAGAACAAACTAGATGGGACCCACTACTTCTCTATCACATGGCAAGAACTGCTTATTTGTTTATTTAAATGATGCCTTGTTGAAAGCATATGAGAAGAAAAAAATCCCCTGAGAAATTGTGAATGGTGACCACATACAGTACCTTGCATGGGTTTGTAGCTTGAATATGGATAATGAGCCTAGCTTGGTCAGAGAACTTCAAATTATTAGTTTAAGATGATGTCAAACTGATAATATCCCAGGGTGCTGGTTCAAAGAAATGTGGATTCCACTTAGTAACAGGAACTTACACAAATTATCTTTTTAAGGGCAGTAACAAGTGACTCAATAATAGGTAGGTACATAAGGAAAGATTGCAAAGGTACAAAACAAACTGGAAAAATAGGCGACACTAATACTTTAGTCAGATTCAGATATTGTGATGATCAGTTTCAGATATTAAAGCAATTCCCCTTCGTGTGGCCCAAGAAATGAATGAGTATTTGGAAATACCTGCAGTGAATAGGAAATTATAAAAAGTGACATATAAGTTGAAATGGAACCAGCAGAACTTGTAGAAATTAAAAATCAGAACTGCATTGTTAGTGGACATAGTGAGGAGCTTATTGGATGCCCAGAAGAGAAAAGTAGTGAATAGGTGGAAAGGTTGGAAGAAGTGATCAGAACGCAATACAGAGTGATGATAGGGAAATATGGAAGAGAAGAATCCCTTCCTGTGAAAACACTGAGGGGACTTTACGTGTATGGTCAGAGACAAGAGTGGCCCCACTTGTGTAATGGCTGAGAGTAATTGAGAACTGATGAAAGAACTCGATCTCTAGATTCAAGAGACCCAATGAATCCTCAATTAAATTAATAAAAAGAAATAGACAATTTGAAATCATACTGAAGATGAGAACCAGTTTTAATAACGAGTGATTAGACAGGAAAATTATTCCAAAGTAAGGGCTGTTAAGCTAACTGATTTCTCAAAAGTGATTATGGAAGCTAGGAGATGGTGGAATAGGAACTTCCCTGTGCTTAATCAACATAACTGTTGGTCTAAAATTCTGTAGGTGTGGTGGATATCTTTCAGGAAGTTCAAGGCATAATTAGGTAAATAAAAATTGAGAGTGTTAATAACCAATAGACATATGAAATATACTAAAGATGTACTGGAGGACAAGGAAAGTGATCAAGAGATCTTAGCAAGGGGAATTGATAATAAGAGAAAATAGAGATTTAAAAAGATCTACAGGAAAATAAACTGATAGTGTGTAATAGCAATTATAATGTCTAGTGGGTCTTGAGTATAGAATTAAAATATTAAATAGTGATTATTATCTATTTTCTATAAACTAGAATATAAATTAATGCTTTCTAGGACATTTGTTTTATTCATGAAGAGATAAAGTTTTTTATGTATGCATTTTTAAATATTTTTAATGTCACTTTTAAAACTACATAACTGTCAAAGTAACAAAGCAAGAAAATAATAGTAAAAAGTATTTAACACAAAGGACAGCAAAGTACTGGCCAGGATATGGAGGGCTGGTAGCTCCTGCTGGTGTCAAGTAGAGTTAAATTTCTGTGATTGCACTCTTTAGCTTATTCTCCAGAGCAGAGCTTCCTATACTCACCATGGTTATCATTCACAAAGACTTTAATGTGCAAATGAATCTTGTTAAAATGCAGATACTGGTTCAGCAGGTCTTAGTTGGGACTGAGTGTCTTCATTTCTATCGCACTTTCCTATATACACTAATATTGAGGATTGCACTAACCCAAGGATTATGCTTTCTCAGGCAGAGCCCTAGAGAACTTCTTGCCCATGTACACCAGGAGGAACAAGAGTATTTATAGCAGCATAGTCTGTAATAACCATTAACTGGAAATAATTCAAATATCATCAACAGCATAGAATGTAAATAAATTGTAGTAAATTATAATTTCATAATTTACAATTTTGCTATATAGTAAGATTTTATAGCAAAAACATTGACTACCTGCATCTATATGCAAACACATGGATCTGTTTTATAAACATAATGTTGAACAACAAAGGCAAAATAGAGTACTTTAGTAGAACAAGTTCACACTAAAAGGTAAAACTAAGCTTTATAGTTGAATACCATTGACAAATTTGTATAAAAAAATCCAAAGATATATTTACAAGAGGTAGGAAAATGGTTAGTTCTTGGTGAAGGGAAAGTTCTTTGATTGGAAAGTAATGATTCTAGGGTGGTATTTCTGCTAAGTGACCCACTATTGGTAAAAAACTGTATGTATATTGTTTCTCTGTATTTTGTAATCACAGGTTTTAAAAAGAACAAATTTCTCTAAGAAAAGCAATGCCAAGCACCTGTTCTGCTCCATGCTTTGGGAGCAGGAAATTTTAGGGTGAGCAGCTGGCCCAGTTTGACCTGGACTCAGGTTTCCTCAGTGGCATGTCTTTCACTCCTCCAAAAGGAGGCAGTCTTGGGCAAACTGGGATGGCTGATCACCATATATCCCTTCAGACCTATACTATAGAAGAGGTCATTGACTACAATGGAAAGACCTGAATACCTCATCAGTTCTTGTATAATTATGATAGAAAATATATTAACAATAAAGTACATAGTTTTTAAAACAGGTCTTACAGCAAGAACCAAGGCTAAAATTTATTGGAGAGATTTGGAGCTTGTGGTTATATCATCTAGAATAGGCCACAGTAATTGAAGAGCTAAAGTTTCTTGAGACACTCCTGACTACCTAGCCTCTCTGGGTATTATGAGCAACTTCTAGATTTTGACTGGTACATCAGTCAACTTTCTATCATTAAAATGATATGCCTGAGATCAACTTATAAAGATAAAGGTTTATTTTAGTTCACAGTTTTGGAGGTTTTAGTCTGTGATGGGCTGATGATGTTATTTTGGGCCCATGGTGAGGGAGTACATCATGTCAGGATATGTGGCAGAGCAAACGTTCTCATTTTGTGGCCAGGAAACAAAAGAAAGGAAGGAAGAGGCTGGAGTTCCATTATCTCCTTGAAGGGAACACCTCCAATGACATAACTTCCTCCCACTAAGCCCCACCTCCTTAAGATTACACTGCCTCCCTGTAGCTTAACACCTAGGGCACAGTCAAGATCCAAATTTTATGAAATGTATTCCCCCCCCCCATACCTTCCTGACTGGACGCTTAGGTCATAGGGATCTTAAAAGAAGATGTGAGTGCCCTGAGACCATGTGACTCTGAGCTCTAGCTCTTCATTTTTTTGTTGCTGTCCTCCTTTGAGGGACACAAACCCTTCTGCCCCTTGCTAGATGTACTCATCATCCTTTGATATGCAGCTTAAATATCTCATCATCTATGAAAGTTCCCCTGGCCTCCCTCTGGTGGAGTTTCTTTGTCTCTGAGTGAGCTTCCAATGTCAAACTGTTATAACACTAAAATTGGTAGTGAGTTTTGTTCAGTTACTTTTCCCATTAGAGTGTGTACTTCTCAAAACCTGGGACCATGTCTTGTTCATCTTGTATTCTCAATACTTAATACACGCCTGACACATAGTGGAAGATCAGCATTAGTAAGTATGAGATAAATACCTGCTGAGGTTGTAGACAATGAATTCATGTATAGGACCAATATGCTAGGTGTTAAGAATTAGTTTGGCCTAAAGAAAACCATACTATGTTATTATTCCCATATATACTAAGCATTGCTTTCTTGATTGAGGGTAGCTATGGTAAAGGACATTTTTTTTTATTTTATTTTTTTTCCCAAAA
>CM053408.1:21376920-21410808 GCA_028644305.1 Xerus rutilus | reverse complement strand
GGGATGGATTCAAACTAAAAAGCTTCTTTTCAGCAAAAGAAATAATCAATGAAGTGAACAGAGAGCCGACATCCTGGGAACAAATCTTTGGCACACACCCATCCGATAAAGCACTAATCTCCAGGATATATAAAGAACTTAAAAAGCTTAACACCAAAAAACTAAACCCAATAATAAATGGGTTAAAGAGCTGAACACAAACTTCACAGAATAAGATATACACTCGATCAACAGACATATGAAAAAATGTTCAACATCTCTAGCAATCAGAGAAACGCAAATCAAAACTACCCTAAGATTTCATCTCACACCAGTCAGAATGGCAATTATCAAGAATACAAACAACAATAAATGTTGGAGAGGTTGTGGGGAAAAAGGCAGGCTCATACATTGCTGGTGGAACTGCAAATTGGTACAACCAATCTGGAAAGCAGTATGGAGATTCCTTAGAAAACTTGGAATGGAACCACCATTTGAACCTACTATCCCACTCCTTGGTTTATACCCAGAAGACTTAAAAACAGCATACTACAGTGATGCAGCCACTTCAATGTTTATAGCAGCTCAATTCACGATAGCTAAACTGTGGAACCAACCTAGATGCCCTCTGATAGATGAATGGATAAAGAAACTGTGGTATATAGACACAATGAATATTACTCAGCAATAAGAGAGAATAAAATTATGGCATTTGCAGGTAAATGGATAGAGTTAGAGAATATCATGCTAAGTGAAGTAAGCCAATCTCAGAAAACCAAATGCCAAATGTACTCGTTGATAAGTGGATGCTGATCCATAATGTGGGGAAGGACATGGGAACAATGGAGGAACTCTGTTCACAGGGGTGTAAGGGTGGAGGGGGTATGGGGACAGTAAAGGTGGTGAAATATGATGGTCATCATAGCCCTAACTTTATATATGACTGCATATATGTTGTGATTCTATACAACTTACAACTAGAGAAATGAAATGTTATCCTCTATGTACAATGAATCAAATTGCACTCTGTTATCATATGAGCCTAAATAGAACAAATAAATAAATTAAATATAAAAAAAGAAGCACATGCACATTCCCTTTAATGGCAGAGCCTATATAGGAAGGCTTCATGCAAGACCCTCTCCTTACCCTACCATCATTCCAGCTTTCAGATTTCCTACTGCTGGGATTATCAACAGCTTCAGGGAGAACTGGAGAAGTTTTTTAACCCTTCAGCTAACATAACCTGCTTCTGTTGGTTCACATAAGCATCTGTTAAAATGCAAGATTTGATTTTATCAGATTGTTTCTATGTGATATAGAGACAAGACAGCTGAGTTGGAGCCAAACATAACCAGATGTCACCCTCACACACCCAGCTCAGGTGTTTGTCCCAGACTTGTGGTCTTTTCCCCAACTTATTCCTCTGAAGCTCAGAGTGCAAGCCTGATTTCACAAAGAAACCATAGCTCAGGTCCTGTGGCCACTGGTGTGGAGAAAATAGAGGATAATTTTCTGGAAAAGGTGTCTGTGCATGAGTTAAATATAAAATATTTACCAACTCCATATTCAGCCCCTTCAGAACAAAAGAAGATAATAGATTACAGAAAAAATTGATCAAACACTAATCTATCACTTTTAATATTTGACACCTTTTTGTTTAGTCTTCTTGCTTATGGATTTTTTCATCCATAATTAAAAACATAAAATCCATTAAGATCGCTAAATTTTTACATTGTCATTTTAATGTAAAAGACTTCATAAACATAATTTGTTGTTGAAAAAATAATCCAGTGCATAATGTACTAACATTTATATAACCAATCCCTCCTTACCAGGATATTAATATTATTTCCAATTTTATTTTTTTATGAGGGTCCCAAATACCACCTTCAGCTTTGGTGACATGCTAGAACTCCCAGGACTCAACATATATTTACAGACTTGGATAAGATGTATTACATTGAAACAAAAACAAAACACACACACACACAAAACAAAACTTTAACAACAGCAACAACAACAACAACAACAACAAAAACAAAGCAAAATCAGCAAAAGGAAAAGGCACAGGAGATGAAGTGCAGAGGAAGGCAGGCTAAAGCTTCCAACAGTCCTCTCCTGGTGGAGTCACACAGGATGTGTTTAATTCCTCCTGCAGTGAGTCATGATGACATATGTGAAGTGCTGTATTCCTGGGAAGCTCATCAGACACGCAGCACCCACAATTTTTACTGGGGCCTGGACACATAGGCACCTTCTGCCTAGCATTTGCATTTCAGATTTCTGGAGGAAAGCAGGTGTTTAGCATGAGCCATATTGCTTGCACAGTCTAGGTGTAGTAAAATATCTTTTTCATTCAGGGAAAATTTTATATCAGTGTAGGGACATGTTTACCAGCCAACTTCCCCAATTCGAGCCACAGGTCAACTTGCAAAATAAAGAGTTGCTAAGATTAGCAATCTCAGGTTTACTGTGATAACTCCTTTCTGCATAATTATGTAGTATAATGATATACTAAATATATTTGTTTATCTTCAGTTGTACTTCGGATGTTTTCCTTCTGAAAGATTACTGGAAATTTGTATTACATTGTTAAAATGTATAATATGTATATGATCATTTAAAAGATTTTTATTTTCTGACAAATTGCTTTCCTAAAAGTCTGTTCAAATTTTCATTTTTATGTGGGATGTGTGAGTTTGGTCATAAATCCTCTACTAAAATAGGTGAGATCCATATGGCCCAAATACTAATAAATAATAAATTTGGAAGAATTTGATTTTTTTAAAAAAATTAGAATAACATGAGACTAACAAAAGACTAGTCAATGATTGCTTCCTTTGGGGTGATGGTGGGGGAGGGGGTGAACCACTAAGAACACTTGTATTGAATTATCAACTAAGGTTTCCTTTTCCCTTTGTCTTTTTTGCCTAGAAAACAGTGATGTCACTGTCACCTGTAAAATTTTGCTTGGCTTGTTATAGTGAGAATGCCAAACGTTTTTCAAAAATTTCCCCTGCAATATGTTTAGATTTATATTCTTTTGCTGGAATTTTTGGCTGAAGACTGTATTAGTTTCCTATTGTTTAAACAAAAAGTTTAGTACATATTCTGTCCTAGGCATTGTGGTTGTGCAGGGGGTGGATACAGTGCACGGGGCACAGCCTGGGCCCTGGAGTTTGTAGTTTGTTGTCAACATGGGCTGTATTTGTCATAGTGCTTCCTGGCAAATGACAAGTGAGCTGCCATCTAAGAGGTGTCTCCAGATTACAAATTCAGATATCTGCCCCTCAATGCATGAGATGGACATGGTGGCTGAGCTCCAGGAGCCTTTACCTCCCATGCCAAGACTCAAAAGTTTTCCAATGACATTGACATGATGGGGATGGGCAGCCTTTCTCCCTTCCTGGGAAGAGAATGTGACTTCTGATGCTAAAGAGGCTGTGGTCTACCTCCATTGCCCAAGAGGTTATGTCATTGAAGACAAATTTTTCAACATGTTTATTTTTGTATGTGTGTTTCTTAAACAAATTTTCTGCTTTACAAGTACAAATGTCCTCTTTAGAAAACAGAAAAAAAATATCGGTCTTGATGTAATTCCTCCCTAGTAGCTCACATCCCAAAATTTCTGTGTTGTTTTCTCCAGACCTCACTGTTGTTCATTTTTATAACCTAATTTTGCCTGGTTTTACCCCAAATTGCATAATTTATCCTTAATGTATTTAAAGTTGTACTTAGTTTATAAATAATTGCACAAAATTTGTAAAATACAGAACGCTATCACAAACACATGACAGTCATCTAATATTCTATTACCCAGGGATAATCATTGGTAAATTTTTGTGCATTTTCCTACCATCTCTTTTCCAGGTATATTCTTGGCAATTAAATCATGCAGCATCCCAGGAATGCTTGGGGTTTTGCCCTAGTACATTGAGGAGCATTGTGAAGGGCAATGCCATGATTCAGGGGATTCAGTTTGAGTTGTTAAAAAAAAAGGAGAAAAATCACTTTTAAGTTCTATGAAAAAGAAAATAGCCATTTACTGTGTTATGTATTACAATGTTTAGCCATTGTACATGCATGACAAAACACACTGGTTATTGTTATATTGTTATTTCTATGACTGGTGTCATAGAACAAAATCCCATTTGAAAGTTTATTTCAGATTTACTGTGAATGAGTTCAAGTTTATACTTCAGGAAGCAAATGGTTTGGTTCCTGGGAAACTATAGTATGCAGAAAAGAAACTATGAGTTAGAGCCAGGTGGCACCAAGCTTTAAGTCCAAGCCGTGAAATCACGTGATTATACTGAATCCTGTAAATATTGGGTGCATTAACTGGTTATGGAAAGAAATGCTGGTACTCCTACACCATAGTTCTCAAAATTCCCTTATTCTTAATTTGTTTCATGTATTGGTTTTCAGATAAATGTGCATTTATTCAAATAAATCATGACTAAAAATCATAATTTTCTGAGCAGATTTCAGATTATTGATGTGTATAAGAACTTGTTTCCTGGCCTTTACACATTGAAGAAACTTTAGTTGTGAAATTTGTTTCATAACTTCTTTTTTCTGAAAATTCTGTTGGTGATTATCTATTATTTATTGGTTCTTTTGTTATTTCACATAAGAAATTTGAGACTGAGTTTTACACCTGTATGAATGTTTTTCTTCTTGAATAAGTCTGGATTATTCTTTATTCATATAATTTGTTTTATTCCTGTAATTTTGTAGTATATAATTGCATACTTTTTAAAATTCCTCCAAGTGAATAAATCCAAATTGCTACAAGATTCAGATCATTTTTGAAACTCTAGAAGTTATTACAGAATGTGTTTTCTTCATTTCTAGTTGTTCTGATTCCATCATCAGTAATACGTATGATTCTTTTCATAGGTATATATTTTTTGTCCTCTTTAATCTAGTATCTTCTTTCTCATAATTTTTGTCTTTGGATGCCTTTCTTCTGCATTCTGGAAGTGCTTGCCAAATCGAGTCATTTGGTATTTTGCACTGTCATTCACACTCCTACTAACTCTGACGCAGATTTTAATTTTGCCATTACATTTTGTTTTCTTTGTATGTCTTATCTTTTTAAAAAATGCTTATTTCCATTTTCATTTACCTTTCAATCATTATTATTTTTAAAGGTCTTAGTTTATTTTTTCCTATTGCTTGGCTTGTTATAGTGAGAATGACAAACGTTTTTCAAAAAATTTCCCCTGCAATATGTTTAGATTTATATTCTTTTACTGGAATTTTAGGCTGCAGACTGTATTAGTTTGCTATTGTTGCTGTAACAAGTCATTACACAGTTGTAAAATAAACATCATCCAATTTAAAGTCAGAATAGCAGTCTCAGGTTTGCTATGTTAAGTATTTTCTGTAAAATTTTCTTTTCTGTTTATAACAACCCATGTATTTTCTCTCATAGTTCAGGAGACCAGATGTCTGAAATCAGCTTCACTGGATCAAATCAAGGAGTCCTCAGGACTGTTCATTCTTGAGTTTCTAGAGAAGAATGTTTTCCCTTCTGAATCCACCTGCATTCCTTGGCTTATGACCCCTTCTTCATATCATGGAAGCTATTGCTTCCATCAAAACATTTTCTTCTCTTCTGTATTCAGATCTTAAACCACTGTCTTATAAGAACACCCCTTATGTAGGACCCTCCAGATAATACTGGATAATAATCCTATCTTGGGATTCTTATTTTAATCACATTTGAAAAGTCTCTTTTGCCACATAAAGTTTCTACGATTAGGAGATTGGATATCTTTGAAACTATTGTCCAGTCAACCACAGGGCACTTTCTCCTTGTGTCTTAGTCAGGTGGACATTAAATTGATATACATGAGTTCCCATACCTCTTACCCACGACCTGAACTTGAGCAGGTGATTTAATATGTTTGTTCCTCTGTAAAATAGGTGCATCATTAGCATTTTCCTCTTAGGGTTGTTGTGCAGATTGGGTCAGGTAATGTTTGTAAGGTGTTTAGCAATCTCACCTTTCAATACATGTTAACTAGTGTTGATGTGATTAATATAGGCCCCAGTTTTTTCCTCTTCCCTGAAGAAAAGAAATAACTCTATGTAAAGTAAGTGATTATGAATAGAACATGATGATTTTTTCTCAGCTTGGCTCCATGTTTGCTCTGTTATGCTGATTAACCTTTCCTAGTTCCATAGTTAATGAACAGATGTCAGTACTCCTGTCTCTGCCTGATTCCCAATAATCTGCAGATATCCATTTGGAACCTTTAGCTTTGCTGAAGTGAGACCTTCCTATTCCACTCTTCATTCTTTCATTACTTTAGTTATTTAGCACATAAGCAATTATAATCCCCATTATGTATTATTGAGACTTGCCAGTCCCAGCCTCTGCATAGAGCTCTTTCCTTACAGTGGGACTGTACCACTTCTGCCTGAGTCAGGATCACTTTCTTTTACAGGTGTTGGGGGGGGGTCCAAGTGGATTGTGATAGGGGAAGGAAGTGAGAGAAAAGTAGCACTGCACATTGTAGAGAAATGAGTTCTTGTTCTTTTTTTAAATTTCTTTTAAATTTTTTCGTCAGGAGGCATCAAGCTCCTTTTGACCATTTTTCAGATTGAGCAGGGGCATTATATTACTATGTCAAGGTCATTGATGGCTTTCCTCAGTTCTTTTTTATTGTTTTAATTAAAGGAAATTTTCTCCTCATCTGAAAATTGGTGAATGATTGATGTTTGTGGCCTTGAGATTTTTAACCTTATCTTTATCATTGTAGTATTTTAATGGGGCTATTAAAGGGGCTGCCTCACAGGTGAAGGCAACAAATTCTATTGAACCAAAAATCATTGTTCTTTTTTTGGTAGTGGGGATTGAACCCAGGGGCACTTTGCCATTGAGCTGCATCCCATGCCCTTTTTATTTTTTATTTTGAGACAGGATTTTGCAAAGTTGTTTAGGGCTTAGCTAAGTTGTTGAGGCTGGCTTTGAATTTGAGATCCTCCTGCCTCAGCCTCCAGAGCCACTGGGATTACAGGCATGAGCCACCTTGCCTGGGTCAGAAATCATTATTCTTTTTGAACATTTTTTATTCACTTTAACTTGGAAGCATCTGCTGAACTTGTTCAAATACTTTACCATTCCAAGAGACAATGCATCAGCAATGCTGCTATTCTGTATTATATTCTTTCCTATCAGAATGAAGTTTCCATGTTTTTCTAATTCACATAAAGGTTACCCTGCTTCCTAGAATTCCATCTACTGATATTCATCTACTAGTCCTATCATCCCCCAAAGGATGAAAAAAATATGTCTTATTTGTTGTCTCTCAGTACACACTAAATAAAAGTGTTGAGTAGAACATAGAACAAAAAGGTTATCCATGTTTCTTAGATGTTTTATAACATAGAAATAGAAACCCTATTAATTAACGGTATTCAGTAGTTATAGATAAATTATCTGTTGAATCAGAACATGATACTCTGAAGTATGATGGCTTCTCATGCTCAGCATCTTGAGTCGGAGGAGACTGGGAGGGCTACAGAAACAGGAGGGTCTCTCTGACCTTCCTCTGCTCCCCTTTCCTCTGTTAAGCAGGTCATAGAAACTAGAATTCCTCTCCTTTAAGGCAAGCCACAAAACTTAGGATGCTCACCCTCTGACCTCCTCCTTTTTACCATAGAGACCTTCACATAGTGTAGTGGCATCCTCTCCTCTTAACTAAGCTTCTCCAGAAGTCTGCACCATAATTGATCTTAGGACTATCTGCAAAAGAGTCTCTACCAAAGAGTGCAATATAGTTCAACTTCCTATTTCCTGTTGCTCTATTTTACTTGGCCACCTGCCTGAAAGAGATCAGCACTCTAGGTGCTGAATGCCCCTTTACTAGTTTTTTTCACAAACAATTATGGACTATCTAGTATAGTAATAATATAATATTTTATAAAAGTGTGTTTGCAAATGCAAAGTGTAACAAGAAGGACAGATCCTTTAACAAGGCCTCTGGCCTTGGGCCTGAGCTTCACAGAGGCGTTTACATTTCAGAGATAAGAGAAGATGTTACTAATTGGGCTCCGTGGTAACAGCTGACAAGAGGAGGAAAGAAAGGGGAGAAGTAGCTCTCCCCTTCTCAGGTGCTGTCCTTGAAGTGTTAACTTGCCTGGAACAGTAAAAGAAAAAAGCTGTTTTTGTGTGAACTTCTGCAGACTGAGAACTTCTGAGGCCCTCCCCTTACACGCTGGGTATAAAGTTCTAAAACTGCCTGAACGCGGAGTTCAGAGGAATTAATTGATTACAGCGAAAGCTGTACTCTCTGAATAGACTGCAGTCAAATAAACTTACTTCCTGTTTCCTATCTGGTGTCTTGCCTCGACTGTCCCTACAACAATAGCAGGTGTCCTGCCCCACACTGACAGGCCTGGCTACCTGTCCCCCATCCACAGACTTTTCCATTAGGTCACACTCTATCTTTATCCAATTGTCTTTCTACATGGCTTTCCAATTCTTCATCACACTAAGGCTTCAGAATACACACTTTGGGCCCCTTGAGTCTTCATTTCTGAAGTCTTCTATGTCACATAAAATTTTGAAAACTGAACTTGTGCTTTTCCTTTATTAGTCAGCTTTATAGGAGTGTCAACCATGAACCTTGCCATGGATGAGGAAATTGTATTACTTTATCTCCCCTACAAATCATGGTTTTTGTTGAATTCTTTTGGAAGCAACTCATTATAAAAAATAAAACAACAACAACAACAAAAACAAAACAGAAGAAGGTTGTTTAAGTAATTTTAGAATATATATTTGGTTCATTTTTATACCAGAAATTAACACATGTGGATTGACTTAAATGGATTTCAGTCATTTATTCTAAAATTTAAAACAGTATGACAGATGGAATTATCTAACCAAGCAAGCTTCTGAGGTTTGATTGTTCAAATGATTAAGATGCTATTTGTCAACTCTAGTTTACCAGCCCTTTTAATTATATAGAGAATCAAACTAAGATCTGCTAATTCTGTCTCCTAACTATTAATTGTTTGTAATTACCTACAGATTAAAACTGCATGTGCAATTAACTCAAAGAATTAATTGATACAAGGGGATTGCAAAAGGGAAAAAGAATGAGCTTGGCATGAATGAGGCTCTGGGGACCCGGAACCACTGAACCCAATGGAGTTTTTGATTCTGTTGTGTCCTAATAAGGATATGTTGTATTTTCTTTGGTACTTCCTTTAGCTCTTCCTTTAGGCAGTTGTGGACTATTTCTTAAGATTATTTGGCTTCTTAGGGGATAGTATATTTGAAGTTTGAACTGTTTTTATTGTTTGCTAATATCTAAATGGACAAATCTATCATTTGCAATATGTAGAAAATGTGTGTCACTACAAAAATTCCAGAATGGTGAATGTTTTTAACTAGCAAATAATTTTTCTTTCGTTCCTTCCTTCTTTCTCTTCTTTCCTCATTCCCTGGCAGTATTTCCTGTGGTATATACAGTCTTATCAGTGTTCTGTGAGTGATTTGAATAATTTAGATTTCTAAAATAACTATGCTTATTAGGTTTTAGAAATATCTCTCACCTGTGTGAATAATTGGCACATTGTTAACTACATAAATTTGAATAAAAATAGAGAATAAAATAAAAAGTCACCTCCAACTGAAAGGTGATTTAGAAATTATTACCATTATAAATACTAGATACTAGATAGTGAGGGGAGATGGCCTGGTGAAAAATATTTGATTCTGAAAAAAAAGTTTTAAAAAGCCCATTTTGAAGATTTTCCTGTTCCTTCCATGCATTTATCATTTGCATTGTATGGGCCTTTCACTTACAGTTTTGCTGGTTGGCCTTTCAGTCAATGCCAAATCAGAGCTGGGATCCAGGAACACACATAGACGTGCTTGGGGCACAGCATTCTATTCAGGTTTGTAGGGAATACAAAGCAAGTGAAAGACTTTTAATTAAATCTCGATATGACAAGGAGATATGCGGAAGACAGTAAAATAACATGTACTTGTGGTATAATATTTTTAAAAGAGATTCTAAAATAAGAACTGAGGAAATGCAAAGTCAGGAAGGCTTCAGTGTGAGTAGTTGTTTAACATTTTTTAAAAAATTTTCGAGAATAGCTGCTATTTAACTAACTCCTTGTTAAACTGATATAACCATTTTGGTTACTTTCCAAATTTTGATATTGCAGTTTCCCAGATATTTAAATCTCAAGAGTATTTTATTCGGTCCTGCTGGCTGATAACTGGTTTTACTCATAACTTTTCTTATTTTCCCACCTATCCATAGGTAGCCTGCTCTTGTGTACACACACACACACACACACACAGACACACACACGCATACACACATACACACACTAATTCAGAGTCTTCATTTCTCTGTGGTTTTATCTGTGAAGATTGTTGACTCAGGGAAGGGTTTGTGAAGATTTAGTCTGATATATGACTTTGGTTGTCTTCAAATTATCAGCTTATAACTTTTGAATGACTTTGTGGAAGAAACCGGAATTTGTTGTATGTCACCTTGTGTGCCTGGCTTCTGAGGAAGAGTCATTAGCATACATCAATGTGTGAATGATTACCTTGAGGATTTTAGTGGAGGCTTTACTGCTTCCTGAAGTGGAAAAGTTATAGCTATATTTTCTAGTGTGATACCTATGTACTGGAGAAAATAATACATAGCCTTCTCAGCTGCATGAGTCTGTTTTGTGGGTAAACAAGATAAAATATTTGAAAATGCTCTGGACTCTCTTGTAAAAATAAGTTATATAGTTTTTAGTTTCATTCTGGGCTTGGCTCTTCAGTGATCAGAAAGATTCCCCTATTTGCCAGCAAGATTTAACTTCTTAGGAGCAATTCTTATTCCCCAGTGTTTGTTTACATAGCTACTTTACTCAGATTACTAATGAATCAGAAACACACTCCAAGTCACGTATTGTCCTCGCCCCAGAAGGGTTTCTGAATTAAAAAGGAGATTGGAAAGTGTATCCTGGTTATCTAAAAATACATGAGATCATGTATTGTAGAAGTTCATTAAGGGCCATAGGTATGGAGATCAGGAATAGTGTTTGTGAGTTGGAGAACGCTTTCATTGAGTCAAGAAAATTTCACAAGAAATGTGAGGGCTACAGACCTTTAATTACTCCTGTGTTATCCCTTTAAGTTCCCCCATCTCATAAAGGTTCCCAGTTGTAAAGTGCATGTCCTTTCCCTTGATCGCATTTTCTTAGATACTAATAGTTTCAGGTTCTCTGCAAACTCCTTGCCATTAAAGAATTTCACTTACTTTGAGTTGTGTTTGAAATATATGATTTATTGTTACTATTCTAGAGATTTTGCCTTTTTGATAGAGGACAGAGACTCTTGAGTGAATGGAACAGTTTGTATAAAATCAAAATGTGTTAGGATATGTGTTTACTAGAATGTCTCTGAGATAACATTTACCTTTTATTTCATGTTATGATCCCTTAAATAAATAAAAGCAATCAAGTGAGATAATTACTTTGGCGTTGTCTCTAAATTTCTACACAATTAACCAGTCTATGTATGATTATTAAATTGAAAATTTAAGGAAAGTGTATGTGTATCTGCATTAGAAGGAAGATTGGAAATGCAAAAATAGTTTAATTCATTGGATGACAGTATTAAATTCTTTTTTGGTTTTTAAAATTATTGGTATTTCTGAGAAATGAATGGACAAATAAATCTCCCCATTACTAAAACTAAAAATAAAAAATAAAAAAATAAAATATTACTAAAGAAATCCCACCAAACAACTTCCAGGAGACAAGAAATCTGTGAAATCTGTGATTATCTACTGGCTGACCTTTTGCTCTTTCAAGCTATTTACCTTAAACATGTTTAGTAATTTCATTTACTTTGCAATTTCAAAACTTGTGCCTTCACAGTAATTCCGCATTCTCTTTTAAAGTACTTATGGAGAAATTTTCATTCTAAATTTTCAAGTGCTATTCACAAATATGATTTTGCTTTAAGCCTTTACAAAAAAAGAAATCAATATTCTTGAAGGGGAGTGAAGAGAATGAACCTATTAGTTTTCAGATGGGCACACTGCATGCAATAAAAACACCGCGCTCTACTGTATGAAGGAGCCAATTAATTGAAGCCTCTCTATGCAACGCTATCCCTTCTTCATCTCTCCGATTAGATGACAAGATGTGATTTTAGCACAGAATAGTGAGCCTATAAAGATGATTTGCTTTCCTCTTTGTAACATTAAGCAGTACGATCAGTCTGTGCTTTTCCTGGATAAATATTGTTAACCTACATGGATTTATCTAACAGGCAAAACAGTCCATGATTGGAGAGGAGTGGTAACGACAAAGTCTTTCCAGTTTCCTCAAGAGTCCGGTCGGGGTTTCTCTGGATCATCAGCACTATTTCGGAACTATTTCTCTGTAAGTGCTTATAAAACAGGACATGGAGTTGAATTATCATTTTCCCCCCAGCAAATTGTTGAGTTAATTTTGATGGAAACATATGAGTATTTGATATGGACCTATTTCATTCCTAAGATAATTTCTCCATTGAAATTCATTTTTTTCTGAAGCAATACTTTACTGCTATTATTGTGTTTTGTATTAATCTTAATTCATCTATATATGTGTATATATACATATATATACAATTTTTTTATATGGCAAGCACAAGTCTAAGTGATCATCCCAAGGTTTGCCCCAAATGTGATAGTTCAGTAACTAGTTTTGTATTGGTGTGTAGACTATCAAAAAAGTATCATGGAATCCTATGGAGAATGAAGACATTCTGCTAACAGCATTGCTGTGACCAGTGCAACCAATCAATCTAGCAGGTTCTGGCAAGGGGTGAAGGGTGATAAAAAAAATAAAGACTCATGGACTCAGATTGTGACCATATCAGCTGAGGTCACATGGAGCATTGCACTCTGATGAAGAAGCAGCTCTAAAGAAGTATGCCAGCAATCTTTATTATATGTGTCATTAATCAGATTAAAGACTATGCAAGCATTATTCTTTGTATTCATGAAAGTTACAGAATTAGCAACATTATGCAGCTTCTTCTGCAATTACATTCTACAGTTGCAATATGCAATGTTAGGAGCTTAGTGTAGCTCTCAAGAAAGTCCATTGCTTAAAGTTACTCTTAAGAGAGCAGGTTCAGGAGTGGCAGCAGGGAGGCAGTCGAGCTGGCGAAACATTGTGGTTGTCTACCAAGAGAGTTCCTTTATCCTAGGAGCTGTGTGCCTGACATCAAGGTCCAGGCTGATAATACTCTAGCACAGCGCCTCCTCATGGAGGGCAATGCCATAGCAGGTAGGCATCCTGCACCCTTGCACAGAAACATTCCCAGGCACTAGGCTGCCACAGCTGTGAGGTTATCAGAGACCTCAGTCTCAGACACTGCTCTCCCATTCTCTGTCACCACTCTCCACACAGCCTGACAATTGAAGGACTTTTAAAAATTTCTTAAGCAATTCATGACCACTTACTAATGGGTTTTTGAATGCAGATTCTAATCTAGGACATGGGAACCTGTGACCTGGAAGTGGAAGTGGGGCTTCACTTTTAGTTCATCTGTTCATGACAGCAAGTTCTAAGATATCACTATGCAAATATTAAAAGAAATTCATGTGAATCAGACATCTTTATTAAACAATTTCTTTTTAAATATTGTTTTAGTTGTTGATGGATCTTTATTGTTATTTATTTATATGTACTCATGAGAATCAAACCCAGTGCCTTACACATGCTAGGCAAGTGCTCTACCACTGAGCCACAACACCAGCCCATATCAACATTTCTTAAAAGACTTTAAAATAGTGCTTCATAACATGTCATCTTACATTATCTGCATATATGTTTGGGTTTCTTATGTCTCCCACATGTTCTGTTCTGTGTATGAATTTGTCTCATCCCTTATCTTTTTCTCTCTGTTTATATCACTTTTTTTTTAAATTGACTTGCCATTTGTTGCCATAATAAATTACTGCCTATCGGGTGGATTAAACAACAATAACAAAATTTTTCTGACAGATCTGGGTGTTGGAAGTCCAAGATCAGGGTGCTGGCAGGCCTGGTTCTGCTGAGACCTCTTTCCTTGGCTTGCAGACAGCTGCCTTCTCACTGGGTCCTGCCTGTCCTTTCCTCTGTAAGCATGCATCCCTGGTGTCTCTCTCTCTTGTGAGGTCATCAGTCACATTGAGTGAGAGCCCCATCCTTATGATTTTATTTAACCTGAATTAGTTCCTTAAAGGCCTTATCTCCAAATATGGTCACATTGAGGGTTAGTAATTTAATGTATGAATTTTTGGGAGATATACTTCAGCCCCTAACACAATTTGACAAATGAAATATTTTTAAAAATTCCCCTTTTGAGTAGTTCTTAATATGTCACATTAAAATATAAAAGTTGATTTTTAAACTTTTATATTTTTCCTGTAAACCACAACTTTAAAATTATGCCATTAATTATCTTATTTTTCTAAATAAATTCTTTCTGCATCAAATTTATTAAAACTAAATTATTGCAACTCTGATTTAGATAGAAAAATTATATGAATGTTATTGAGAAAAATTGTCTGCATTTAGACAAGAAAATTATATGAACATAGTATTTCCTGAAATGCTGTTAGTCATTATGATACACTATTTTTGGAACATATTAATCCACTATTTTTAGAATGTATTTATTAATCACAATGTCTGTATGTTGTCGTTGGCTAATGTAATATATATTTCTAATGTGTACATATTATTATCAAAAGAAGTACCCATAGAAAACTGTTTACACTCTAGGGAAGTTGAAGAGAATGAATGAACCTCAGCTTCTAACTTCCTAGCCCTGCCCTTATTTAGAAAGTGCTCTAGTTGTATGGAGAAGTACATGAATCATTTTGTGAGGAATATTTCTGTCAAGGGTATACTTGATTGTGTAAAACTCCAAAAGCAAGACTTAAGAGTGTTTATTCATTGCTGAATGGAGTGGGAGACTAGGAGCTGAAAGACTGCTGACCGTGGCTTTGACCTTATACATAATACCTTGGGACGGTGCACCTGTCTACAGTGTTGGAGATATACTAGAGTGGAGCTCAGAGGAGCAATAATGAGCCCTTCATATTGAGTCTAGTTAGAGGTAATTCAGCTTGTATCTTATCTTTTGCACCAACTATATGTGCATGTGTGTGGTGAATGAATAAGAGGGGTGAGATTCAGTCTCTCAAATTTGTTTCTACTGCTCCCTGCATTTGCATCTCACCATTAGTCTAAATAAATGGTTTCTCTCAGTAAGGGTTCCTTTCTACTTACCCTTCAAAATCTGGCACTCCCAGAAGGGGTCAAACACCAAGTTCTAAATTGTGTGTGTGTGTGTGTGTGTTTCATTTTTCAGATGAAAGTTATAAAAAAATTTAAAAATTTAAATTGAATTATGTAAAATATACATAGCATAACATTTACCATTTTAACTCTTTTTAAGTATGAAGTTCAGTGGTATTAATCTCACCCATATCACTGTGTAACTGTCACCACTGTCTATCTCTTGAACTTTTCATCTTTCAAACTAAAACTCCATACCTGTTAAACACTCATTCTCTATTAATCCCTCCCCTGATCTGGCAGCCACTACTTTACTTTCTGTTTTTATGAAATTGACTACTCTTGGTATCTTAAGCAAGCAGAATCATATAGTATTTGTTCTATTGTGATTGGCTTATCTCACTTAGCAGAATGTCATACAGGCTCCTCCAGGTTGTATCATGTCAGAATTTCCTTCCTGTTTAATGCAGAATAATATTGCATTGTAGGTATATACTCCATTTCATTTACCCATTCTTCCATCAGTGGACATGTGGGTTTCTTCTACCCTTTCAATATTTTGAAGAATGCTGCAGTAAACATGAGTGTTAAAGGTATTGAGCCTCTGCTTTCACTTCTGTTGGTTTTGTACCCAGAATTGGAGTTTGGGGTCATAGGCTATTTCTCTGTTTGATATTTTGAGGAATCACACTGTTTTCCACAATGGTGGCACCATTTTATATTCCCACTGGCACCGCAGAAGGGTTCCGATCTCTCTGCATCCTCACAGACACTTGTTGAATTTTCGTGTGTTGTATACCCTAATGTGTGTGAAGTGGTAAATCTTCCTGATCGGAGTTTATCAGTTCAGAAGAAGGTTCCTGGGAAAACTGAGAAGCTTGAAACCTGCATTGTTAAAAGGTGAGTAGGGACAAGGATGCAGGAAACCCAGTCTTTTATTGGAGGAAAGATAAATGTAACACATTCTGTTCTGAAACATGCTTTATAGCTTAACTATTCATATCAAAACCTTAATTTGCTCAAATAAGAAAGCCACTATGAATATATCTTCTTTGGGCAAAGGAGTACTATCACTTTTATGCCTGAAGTGTGTTTTCAAGTGTATTTTGTATCCTTGTTTTTTTAGTTCTAATTAAATAATAATTCAATAATGCTACATGTTTTTATGTTTTTAAGTTCCATTTCTCCAACCACAGGCTTATTGTATTAGAACTTCCAATTATTTTAAGCAATGGCACATGGGTACCTAAAACTCCTTTATGTGACGTTAAAAAAAAAAAAAAAATCCCTGCATCCTGAAGAAATAGTAACTAGTATTTCATTTTATGACCTCTGAAGTACTGAGATATTTATAGGCTTAATTATCTTGAAAGATAATATTTATCTAAGGTAAATGAGACCTGTGAATAGAAGACAATACCGCATGCAACATAAAAATGTAATATTCCATTGCAATCATATAGGAAAGGCCACCATCTCCAACTTTCTTTGCTACAATTTTATGTCATAACTCTTCTTTAAAAGGTTTGCTAACTTTATGATAATGAATGAAGCAATGTTGGAACACACAGCCTGGAGGACTATAGTTGCAGCTATAAAAACAACAACTTTGTATTTGTCAGTATTCTGAGAATCCAAAGTAATGCACTCATCAGAAGTGTTCTTAACAATTGAGTAGAAGCAAATATTGAGAAAGACTTATATAAGTAATTAATTTATAGCTAATATAAATATTCCAAGGAATATTTCCATTCCTTGGAAACAGAAGGGAATGAAATAGCTTATTTGTTAGTTGTCATGAGGTAAGACTCTCCTCAGTGAGTGGTTAATTAATAATGCTGCAGAGGCCATAGGGCTCAGGAAAGGGACTGTGACATTTGGTGATACCCTAGAGTAAGAATGAGATGAAAAGCAAGGGACCATCCAGGCATGCATTAGTCTTGTGGTGGCCAGGTTAAGGAAAAAAGACTTCCAGAGTGCTGGGCTTGGTGATGCATACCTGTAATCCCAGCACCTGGAGAGGCCAAGGCAGGAGGATCTTGAGTTTAAAGCCAGCCTCAGCAAATTAGCAAGGACCTAAACAACTTGGTGAGATCCCATCTCTAAATAAAATACATAAAAAGTACTGGGGGTATGGCTCAGTGGTTGAGCACTGGATTCAATCCCTGGTACCTGGGTTCAATCCTAGTGGTACAAAAATTCCAGCAGCACAAAGGACAGTAGTGGCTGTCCCAGGTGGAAAGCAGGGTGCCTCGGGAATTGAGAGTTCAGTGTGGTGAAAGCACAGACAAGCGACAAGAAATGAAACTTCAGTCGGCAAGGACCAGTCATCAAGGGTTCCCACAATGACTCTATGCCTTACGACAGAAGGAAGCCATTTACTCACTTGAGCTTCTTAATCCTCAATGGAAAAAATTTGCCTAACCTTGATGTGTGGAAATAGAGGATTACAAGCAAACAGAACTCAGTCTTATAATCGTTGCATTATAAATTGTTTTCTGTTTCAAAGAGCACATTGTGGGCCTTCTGAACTTAAGGATTCCCAGTCTTCTCCTTCTCCCTTCCAGGGGTCAAGCCTTCATGAAAGGGGAGGGGAAAAGATTTGCTATTTATATTTTTATTAAAATTAAAATACAGCTTCATCTCAAACAAAAAATAATGTTTCATGGAAACATTTTTTAGAGATGAGAAAAAAAATTTCAAATGTAACTTAAGTAGTTCATATAAGGTTAATTTTAACTATAGAATGAGTTGCTGAGATTTTAACAAAAGAAATTTCTTATTTTTCTTTGGAGAATATTCTTGAACGATTTCAGTAAAAACAAGTATCCTAAGACTCTAAGGATATCTTTTTATTTTAACTTGGAAATTTCATCATTTTTTATAATCCTTTACTGAAGTGTACAATTAGAAGACTGAACAAACTTGAAATATTTTGTTACATAATGATATGTAGTAAATTCGCTTGTATTATTTTAAACATATTGCTCCTTTCTTTCTCCCACATTACATTGTTGTAGCTCTGTTACTTTTTTTCTTCCTCAAAAACTTTTGAAAAGGTCTTGTAATTATTTTCATTCTCTTAATTTTTCTCCACCGGTGGGTTATATTTAATAAAAGATGGTCAATTTTCTGATATTTCAATGATTTATCACCAATCATCATTCACAGCTACTAAATTTTGTCTATTGGTTCAGATGGTATTCTAATTTTTAAAAATATTTCAGTTAGACATGAAATTAACTTTTAAAAATACTGTGTAGGCATAGGACTAACTTAGGGTCTAAGGTAACAGTTAAGTAACTTTTTTTTCTTGACATTTTGAACAGTATTGCAGCAGTTTATTCTGACCTACTTTTTAAAATTTGTTTTGGACCTATGATAAGTAATAGTGATGGCCTGGTGTTGTATATTATCATCAAACTTAAAATTTTAATTTTAAATAAATATTTCTTTTCCTATGAAGTCTCAAAGATTTTAATATTTATGAAAGATTGACAGATATTTACTTTGGAAAAATATATGTTTAATTTATATAGTTGCAGTTTAAAGTCCATGTTTTAATAGTCATGTTGTCTTATAACAGTATTAACTGGGCCTGAAGTGTATTTATTTAACTACATTTATTTATTGTATTCAATCTTTCTTTCTAGGTAAAAATTTCTATCATTCTAGTTAGGAAAATGCTTATTGGAGAAAATAAGGGATGTTCTCCATGCAAAATCCCTTTAGTCAGTAAATAGGTCAAGGCATGTATTCAACTGTTCTCACAAAGTTTTACGAGAACAATCTTGACAAATCCAAGACCTGAATTGTAATGTTACTTGGATTTACCAGTGCACCACCCGCTAACCACATTAAAACACCCACATTAAATGATTTTCAAATGCAGGGAGTTAGGTAAACTAAGATAAATTTAAATTTGTATCTTGGGATCTATTTAATTTCTTAGAGAAAAAAATCTTTTTTTTTTTTTTTTTTGGTACCAGGGATTGGACTCAGGGGTACTCGACCACTGAGCCACATCCCCAGCCCTGTTTTGTGTTTTATGTAGAGACAAGGTCTCACTGAGTTGCTTAGCACCTCGCCATTGCTGAGGCTGGCTTTGAACTCACGATTCTCCTGTCTCAGCCTCCCAAAGTGCTGGGATTACAAGTGTGAGCCACGAGAAAAAAATCTTAATATGTGCTTTCCATTTTTTTTATTATTTAATGGATTTTTACTTTTGGAATTACTTCCCACTCTTTCTTTTTCTATAGAAGCCAAAAGATTCAATCCAGTTCTCAGTCAAAACTGCCCCTTTGTTCTGAGATGTCCTCAGGTGGGAGAGACACTAGAGAAGAAGGAAGTCCAGGGTTTTAGTAACCGTGTTGATAACAGTTGTAAGTTGCCAGTCAATGCGAATATTCTTCAAGATAAGCTGATTTATGATTGTTTCCAAAACCTAAGACATGAAACATGAGTAGCTGAGTTTGAGAGCATTTGAACAGGTATTAGGTTAGGGAATGAACAGACTGTGCCTACCCTAGGGAACCACCACCCCTCCGGAAGTTAGATACACTTGTTCTCCAATGAAGGGAACATTAACTAAATTTCTTAAAAAGTAATGAAAGAGAACAAACTGTAAAAAGGCAGCCAAAAAAGGCGAACATCTGTTACTGAACATGTCTCACTTGACTTCCTTTTAATGTTCTTAGGAATAAATTTATGAACTAGGGAAGGTTTAGCACTAATTAACTTGTTTTCATCAAACAAAGTGCATCAGACATGGATGTTGAATATGAATGAAAGCTCTAATAGTAGTAATAAATAGATATAGAAAGTGCTGATAGCCAGGGTTATAGCCACAGAGTCTGGAAATTGTTGTGGCTGTTCCTATTGGGTTGACTTAGATTGGCTGTAATTTGCTTTATTTAATTTTCAGAAGAATATTTTAAAAGTTGTATATTTTAGGGATAGGAATAGTAGAATGCTTGCTTAGCCTGAGGGAGGCCCTGGCTTTGATCCTTGGCACCAGATTTTTTTTTAAAAAAGCACTCTAAACAGTGTGTGTTCGTAATACAATAGATGAATTAGGTGAAAGACTTTCTCTTTGGTTATGCCCCTTTAGAATAATGAGATGTTTGCATGATTTGGAATAACAAATATAGAGCTACTCAAATGCAAACTTTTGTATCACAAGCAGGAGCGGTAGTAACAGTTGTAGCTTATAGTAGTTGTACAGATCCAAATGGCTTTTTTTGAATTGAAACTCTTGGGGAATTCAGGAAATTTTGAATTTTGGAAGGATAAGAAGGTAAGTGGATCTTCAATCGTACTGGTAATCAAACCTGTTAATATCTACAGTAAAGTATGTGAATATTCTTACTAAATGTGAGATCTTGACCTTGTGTAGTTGATTCAGGTCAGGTTCTGCCACCAAAAGTGAGGTGAATTAAGTTTTGCCTTCATATATTTTAACAAAAAAGGTCTTGGTTTTCAGAGCTTCTTAATTTGTAGAGTCTCAGATAAGGACTTGTGTACTTGTAGCAGTAGTAGTAATGGTAGAGGTAGTCACAATTGATGGAAGAGGATGAGGAATGCTAAGGGGACACACACACACACACACACACACACACACACACACACACACACATGCACAGCAAAAGCAGTGGAAAACATAGCCATGATAATGTAATTGGGAGAAGGAGAAGAGGGAAAGTATGGATTTAGGGTTTTTGCATATATTTTCCCCCTGTAATTGTTGTTTTTCTTCATTGATAGAAAAGACAGATAGTCTTTTCATCCCATTCTTCTTCTCTGAAATCAGTAGCCATTCTCATCTTGTCAGGCAGTTCCATTGGTTTCTGTTTTTGCTTTTCCAAAATCCTCCCAGCACTCGCTAGAAGGCTCCCTTTTGGATTACAGGTAAGGCATGTTGCAGTGGCTGCTTGAAAGGACCAAGTCTACCAATGCAAAGCACTTCTGAGTGTTTTGCAAAATACTTGGGACTTAGAAGATGCTGCTGATGAGGAATAGGTCACAAATAGAGAGACCTAGTTAGAAATAATTGGGGGAATTCCTTGCAGTGGTATATTTTTACACCCTGCTCCCCTCTTTTAAACTTTTTCCTTTGTTATATTTCATAAAAGTGCTATTTTTGGATTACAAAATTATTTTTGAAGGTTTTCACTGCTGCTTCTACTAAAAAGCAAAAGTACACAAAGAAAACACATAACAATGACTGGTCCAAAGTAGATAAGCATGCATGAAATGGCTTAGCATAATATGACTAGATTGCATCTAATAAGGGCTTGTTATGGTCTGAATGTGAGATGTTCTCCAAAAGCTCACATGTGAGCCAATGCAAGAAGTTTCAAAGGAGATATGATTGGGTTATACGAGTCTTAACCCAGTGAATTAATCCCCTGATAGGGATTAACTGAGTGGTAATTGAAGTGGTAGGATGTGGCTGGAGGAGGTGGGAATTGGGGTGTGGCTTTGTGGTATATATTTGTATCTGACAAGTGGAGACCTCTCTCTCTGCTTCTTGATCACCATGTGAGCTGCCTCCCTATGCCACACTCTTCCACCGTGATGTTCTGCTTCACCCAAGGAATGGAACTGGCCTTCAATGGAGTAAGACTGCCGAAACTGTGAGCCCTCAAATAAACTTTTCCTTCCTATACAATTGTGCTTTAGTTGTTATAGGCTAGCTTAGATTTTTATGGCTCAGCTCAGTAAGCACCCTGTAGACTGTAGTATACCAGTAAGATAAGGTAAAATTATAGGGTAAGTAGTGTTAAGCTATCCTGGTTATAAGTTAGAAGTAGTAAAGAACTTAGCCTGAGTGACTCCATTTAACCGTCTTGATTAGAGTGGGCAGTTAGCCCAATTAAGAGACTTTAATTGTTGCAAAACCTGCCCAACTGCAAGTGTCAACCCCACCCCTAACAAAAAGTTCCCAAGGCTTGCTACAGACACTTAACAACACTGTAGCTAAAATAATCACTAATTTTAGCTTTTATAACTGAGCTTGCTTTGTGCAGTTGCAGAGCCCCTACACGGGGGTGGGGGGTGGAGGGGTGGTGGTTTTTACCTTTATAAACCCCATGGAGCCTGAGACTGTTCCGCAGTCCTATTGGAAGCAGTCACCAGTTGGCTAATAAAGACTCACCAATTTGGACATCACTGGGACTTGATGTGTTTTCTGAGTGGTTTGTCCCATAACATAGTCACAGCAGTGAAAAAATCTGACTAGAACAGGGCTTAATGAATTATAGATGTTGATAACTTTATTTACCACATTGTTAAAGCATTCATTTGATTCTTTCCAAAAGAGTTTACAATAGCTTATAAAATATGTACAATGTGAAATATGTAAGCAAGACTATCAGAGGTTATGGAAAAGAGAATAGAAACAATCAAGTTAAGATTTAGTTAAACATATAGTTCCTAATTTGGCACATTAGATGTTTGTAATAACTAGGCCACAAATTTAGCTGTGAACACTTTAGCAGCTAATAAAAGAGGACATAGTTATTAGTCACTTGATTCAGAGTGTTTATATAAAATAAAAGCAAACCAGAAAAATGAACCATGTGGATGCTTGTGAAGAAGGTACCATAAAATAAATGTAATGAATAATGTGCTCAAAGTATTGCTTTCACAAAATTCAGTAATATATGCTAAATACTGACCCTCTTTTAATCATATAAAGCACAGTTTGGTGAAAATATATAGGGTGGGAAGGTTGGGGAATGTGCATTGTTGGTGGAGGAGGAATGGAAAAATATCAGCTTAGTGTTCAGCTCCTGCTGGTTTAGTTTAAGTAATAGAATTTAGGATATCATGAGGAATGGGGAAATACCTTCTTGCCTTTCCTATTCCATTTATTGCTATTGGGCCAATGGCATTGCTACTACATGAAGATTTGTTAGAAATGTAGAATTGCATGCCCCATCCCATCTATTGAATTGGAAAACCTGCAGTGATTTATAAGCACGTTAAAGTTTGAGAAGCTTTGTTTTAGATAATTCTTTATAATATTTTTGTCTTTAAATGAGCTTCTGATTAATTTTTTCAGACAAATATCTGAGGTACAGATATTCTATGATCAATTTAGTTACATGGTAGGATAAAGAATGCATTTTCTATCTCAAGTGGCTTGCAAGGTTCAATCAGGAGAATCAAGAGTTCAAAGCCAGCCTCAGCAACGACAAGGTGCTTAGCAACTCAGTGAGAACCTGTCTCTAAATAAAGTAACAAAATAGGGTTGAGGATGTGGCTCAGTGGTTGAGTGCCCCTGAGTTCAATCCCCAGTACCAATAAACAAACAAACAAACAAACAAATAAAAGAATGCCTTTTCTTGTGAAAGTTGATTAATGAGATTGTAACTGATTAAAAATATCAAAAACAGGGCTGAGGTTGTAGCTCAGTGGTAGAGTGCTCGTCTAGAACATGTCAGGCATTAGGTTCCATCCTCAGTACCACATTAAAAAATATTTAAAAAATATCAAAAACACATTCTCAAAAAATGAAATAGAATTTTAGTGAATATGAAAATTTGCCTGGGACAATTTGTCAAGTATTTTGATAATAGTTTTCACTTATTCTGGACAGTTTGAATAAACTGGTATATTCCTCTAAGTATATCCTGAATCAGATCCATATCTAAGAATTAGATCCATATGAAATTATAAGCACATTGAAGTTTGAGAAGCACAGTTCTACAAGATTTCCCATCAAAAAAGTCCTCTAAACAAAGAGTAGTAGTCAGGTTGTAGTTAAGAGACTGGGGCAGTCTTTGACCACAGTGCATTTGATTGGCAGTTCTAAATCCCCTTATGGTTACAGTTTCAGTGACTCACCACAAAACCACTAGATCTTTTCTAAGTGAAGTAAAAATAGAAAACAAAATTGCTGAGTGCCAATCAACTGAAAATCTAATGCAAACTCCATTACTGGCTTTTCCCGCCGTATTCTTGTTTTCTTAAATTGCAAAATTACTGCCTATATCTTCCATTTTACCTTATGAATATAGAAGTATATTGAGTTTGAATCTCCTACTTGTGTAATCAAGGTAAAGTTACTAAATATTTCAATTTCTTCAGAAAAAAGTTGGAAATAAAATATATGCTTTGAAGAATCTTGGTGGAGATCATACATAATGCACAGAATACACACAGTAGGCTCTAATTGTTAGTTATTATAAATTAGTTCTGTGATGCAGCTTCAAACCACCCAGATAGTATAGAAACCTCTTAATAGTCAAACTCACCATTTATAATGACTTGACATTCAAATTGATCTCAACAAAAGAAAATTTAAATTCATTTTTTTAAAAATATTGCCCAGTTTATAACCAAATTGGTTAGCAATAAATCACTACATGGCTACTTTCAAGTCAAATGGGGAAATATTCTAAAGCAAATAATCACTTTATATATATTTAAGTATAAACTTCCACATCAGTATATTCATAAACATATTAAAATGTACCCAAATGATAAAATGAAAACTGATTTTTTTCCATTTGTGCTTTGCAGTGTTAATTCCAGCTAGTAAAAGGAAAATATTAGTCTCATGAATTTATAAACGCACACAGTTTAAAACTTCAGAATAAAGCAACTCACAGCTGACAGCAGCTGTTTCATTACTTGGCATTCTTTTGAAAATACACGCAAACTGCAGGAGCAATTTGGAGCCATGGAGCCTTCTAGGAATTTCTGATACACCTGGGAAACTCAGACTCTCCAAATCTTTCTCTTTATCAAAAGGTGAGATGTTCATTTAAAGCTCAAGAAATATTCCTGCCATATTAAATTTTTCTATTCATTGATCACACACACACACACACACACACACACACACACACACACACACACAGAGCAATGGCTGTGCTGGCCAGTGGGCATATGGTAGACTTCATCAGGCTATAGCAAGTGATTTTCCACTCCCAAAAGCAGATTATGGAGTCCCTATTGCTTCATATGCTTGAAAATACTCAATATTGCCAATTTGCCAGATACTTTTGCCAATTTGCCAGATATAAACACTTTTGCCAACATGGCAGATATAAAATGATATATTTTTTTGATTTTAGTAATACACATTTTTGTAATGACCAGAAAAGTTGAGGAGTTTTTACTGGGTCAACATTATTTATTTTTTGTGAACATATAATTGTTGTGCTTTTAAAAAAGTATTTGGGGGCATTTCTTCATTTTATTTTGTGCTATTTGTAACTTCCATTTTCTTTTTATTATTCCCTTTCTTTACTTTTGTCTGGAATTGATTAACATATTTCCCTCTCTTATTCCTATCTCTTATTCTAATTTTTTCTTCCTACTAGTTGGATATTTGTATTTTTACTTTTCATAAGTTCTCAATCTATTGATTTTAATACATACATTTCAGTTAAGTATCTTTACTTCCTTCTCTTCCCATACAGAGATTGCCTAAGTAGAGAATGATTTTTTTTCATTTTTTTAACCTCACAAATTAGACACAATTATTTTGTTTCATTGTTGTTCAAGTTTACCTATATCTTCACTATTTTTTATTTGCCATTACAATGAAGCATCACATACCTATAGGATAATTTTCATTCTCTAACTACATCCTCCTAGAAGTACCTTTAGCAAGAATCAGTTGGCAGAAAACTTCAGCTGATTGTCTACTTGTTTTTTCTTTCTTCTCCCATATCTTCCCATCATTTTTTAAAATATCTTTTTAGTTGTAGATGAACACAATATCTTTATTTTGTTTATTTTTTTATGTGGTGCTGAGGTTCAAACCCAGTGACTTATGCATGCGAGGCAAGCGCTCTCCCACAGAGCTACAGCCCCAGCTCCCTCTTTGTATCATTTTGAAGTTATTTCTTTGTCTTATGGCTGCCATTACTGATGAGAAAAAGCAAGCATTTATCTAATTGTCTTTTGAATGTAGTAATCTGTCTCTACTCTGTTTCAAAGGACTTCTTTTCTCTGTTGTTCTGTTTTTTTATTTTATTTTAATAGTGAAGTAAGTGTGCTTCTGTTTTTATTTATTCTGAGTGGCTTTTGTTGGGCTACCTAAAAGTGAAAATCAGCCTTTCAGCAATTCCAAATTAAAAACAAAACTAATAACTTGTCTTTCTCTTCAAATGGTGTCTCTCTTCCATTATTTTCTTTTAAAACTTTAATTAAAACTCTTTATAAATTCTAGTTAAAAATATGTGTCTTCCAGTCACTTGTGATTATCCTTTTCCTTTTTTCTCTTTCAGATTTGCCATCTTTCTCTCTCATTGCTACATTCTGAGTTTTTTCTCTTGATTTATCTTTTAGATTATAGTCTCCTTTTTGTATGTGTCTATTCTATTATTTCACTATTCACTGAGCTTCCAATTTCAGTTATTATGCTTTTCATTTTCAGAATGTCTACTCATTTTCTACATATGCCTGGTCAATTCTGATAATTTCTAGATTCCTTCAGTATTTTTCTCTAAACGTAGAAATGGAAGCTCATGCTTATATTCTGTTGATGATAATTACAGTGTATGCAGTCTTTGAGGTTCTGAAGGAATAGTTTGTTTTTCTGATTCCTTGATTGTGTGTTTTCTCATACTCTTCTAATTTAATAATTCATTTTTCTTGGTATTTTACTGTGAGAATTTTTTGAAGCCTGGCTTTCAACTCCATTCTGAAGATGATTGATACTTATTTTTCCCAGGTATTTTTGGGCAGTACTAACTTGAAATTCCTTGTTCTAAATTTTTAGTCATTTTTGTGGAGGATGAGGTGTTTTAAGGTAATAATGAATTGAGGCCCCAGATCTGTGTGAGTTAATTCTTGTCATCAGAAATTCCTAAATAATAATTTCTTTCCCTTTCCACCCAAAGTTAGGGCTATATAGCATGTAGTCTCACAGCCAAGCTCTGTCATTCTCTGTCTCTGTCATGGAAATTTTTACATTCTGATTTATCCTTTAAGGTTATTTCCCTTCCAGGTTTTATGAGAGGTGTTCTTAGATCTTATACATCTTACACTATTCAACTAATAAATATAGAAAATATGATACATAATGGAACACTATTCATTCATAGAAAGGAATGAAATCCTGTCATTTGTGACAACATGGATGGAACTGGAGATCACTGAGTTAAGCAAAATAAACCAGATACGCTAAGACACATATCGTATGATCTTATTTACATTTAGAATCTAAAAAAATGGATCTCCTAGAAGTAGAATGAGTAGTTAGAAGTAGGGAGCAGGGAGGGTCGGGGAGAGGTTGATCAGCATGAACCAAGTGATAATTAGAGGTTCTGGTGTGTCATTGCATAGTTGGGTGACTAGAGATAAGGATCATGTATTGTATATTTCAAAAAGTTAGAATGTTTTCAACATAAAGAAATGATAAATTTTTGATTGATGTTTTGCCTTGATTTAAACATTATGTATGTGTGTGTTCGTGTGTGTGTTGTGTGTATATCTATATATAGACACACACACATATATATATATCACATGATACCCCATAAATATGTATGATTTTTGTTTTTGTGCATCAGTTAAAAATAATTTAAATTTTTTTAAAATATTTTTTTTAGTTGTAGATGGACACAATATCTTTATTTTATTTATTTATTTTTATGTGGTGCTGAGGATCGAACCCAGGGCCTCATGCATACGAGGTAAGTGCTCTACCACTGAGCCACAACCCCAGCCCAATAATTTAAATTTTAAAAATTTAAAAAGATAAAGAACAAAAATAGGCCATCAGGAATTGCCATATAGAGAGGCTCCAGAACTCATGAAAACAGTAAATTCAACATTTGATTATTTGGGGTGAGAATGGAATTCTGTTACTTTCCCATCAGCTCAACCATGCATTAAAAATTTCTTTTCATGCTTTTCAGAATTTATTTTTGCATTGTGCTATGAGTTGCTAGTATACTCCTGGAAGCAACTGTATCCTTATCCTTTATAAATTGTTAAGGCCTTCATAGGGTCTTCTGTTGGGATACTGTTTTCCTTTATTCTCTGTTCTGCCTTTGTATTGCTTACTAGGCTATGCTTAAAAACCTGTTTATAGAGTGAATTCCTGTAGTTTTGATTTTTCATGGAGGCTAAAGAAATGGATAACGTGGGCTGGGATTGTGGCTGGGCTGGGATTGTGGCTCAGTGGTGGAGTGCTTGCCTCGCATGTGTGGAGCACTGGGTTCGATCCTCAGCACCACATAAAAAAATAAATAAATGAAATGAAGATATTGTGTCCATCTACAACTAAAAAAAATTTTTAAAAAAGAAATGGATAACTAATGTTTTACGGAGTCATTTTCTGCCCTCTCCCTTAGTCTGAATGGCTATGGCTGTTACAGAGTGACAGCGTTATCTTTGGACACTTTCTTCTCTGTAAACACATGCAAGGAAACATTGTATTTGAGAACACCTTCCAAAGTGGGGGCTGGTTTGACTCTGAGCAGATTTGGGGAATATGTGCATGTCCCTTGAATATTACAACTTCCTAGTGCTGCTTATATGGCTTTAAAACCCTTGTGTGCATTTTTGGACACTCAAATTCAAGAATGTGAAGAGATTGACTTGTGAAAAATTCCAGAAAGATGTATTTGATGCCTTCTGTTTCTCCATGTGTACAAATGATTGACATTTTTTCTGTTTATGCCATTCTTCCACACTAGAAGCAGTTATTGGTAAAAGAAATGCAGCTCCTGCTATTTCACAGAAGGTGCCAGTGATGTGACTGAGTTCCACAGGGCAAACACTAGCATTAATAGTCCAGCCTGGTAGAAAAATATTTTAAATTCATTTTTCATGTTTTAATGTATAATTTTAATTGTATATGCATGTGCTGGTAATGATTTTCTTTTCACATTTACCTACTTTTACACAAACCTTTTATTTTACTTTGAATGATACGTTTATGTATGCTTCTGGTATGGTCACAAGACAGTTTAAAAATAGGAAAATTCCTTGCTACTTAGAAAATGCCCCTGGCCACATTTGGGGATAAGTGTTGGAGAATAGTATGCCAATTATAGATTACCTTTTTATAATAAACATACATACAAAACAAACATACATCCAAAATTTCACACTAATTGTAATCAAATAAAAATATTTCTAGCATCAAGATGCAGGATGAAAGACTATAGATCTATGGTTAATCAGTACAAGATTTAGTTGTTAAGACTAAGAGGGAATTGTCACAAAGGCAAAAAAAATCTAGATAAGATTTTGAAAGAGGATGGGAATAGATGGATTAGACAGCCATTTTTCTAAAAAAGAGGTATAATAATATTTGTATGAGTTGTCAGAAGTAAATTTGGTACCAGTTATTGTGGGATTTGGGAAAATATGTGGGAGAAAGAGAATGAAAACTGATTTGGGTTAAATCCATTCAGATTGTTAAAAATTTTGAAAATGTTGCTAGGAGGGTATTATTAATGACTTGTATCTGTAGCCAAGTGTTCAGGATATATCTGAGATGAGCTGTCCTGGACAGAATAGGAGCTTGAAGAAGTTGCAAGTAGCAGCTATGGAAGAGGAGAGAAAGATTTTAAGAGAGAGTGGAGTTGAAATATCAAGGTGGAATGGACTTGAGAGTTGAATCTATTAATATGTAGAAAACTAATATGTAGAAAACTAATATGTAGAAAACTAATATGTAGAAAACTAAAACTGGCTCCCTTAAAACAAAAACTGAAACTGATTTTCAAAACAGACAAAAACCAAGCAACCAACAAACAATAGCTTCTAGTTACGTGAAGTAGGAAGACATGCATAGAGGAAGAATGTGAGGGAGTGATGTCATCATAGAAAATGAAAGAAATCAGAGAGAACATCTTAGGGAAATCTTCAAGAATATTTGTCTGAGACCATTTTACTAACAACCTTCACATTTGACACTCTCTTCATTATGGAGAACTTGCCAGTTCAGTTAGTTTGGACAAGAAGGAAGCTGTTGGGGGAAAAAAGAAAGAAAGAAAGAAAAAACAAAGTTGGCAAGTATAAATAGTAGTATCACATATGGGCAGTGTGCCCCAAGCCACAGACATGACTTTATGTGAAAGTATGGAATATAAATATTAAAAATTAATTTCTGTAAGCCCTTAGTATTTTTGTAGTCATGAATTTATGTCATGGCACATATTGAAGGCAATAGTTAAAAAAGTTTCTACATTGCACTTTATCACCACCTGTGTGTTGCACATAAATTTTAAGAAGTTCAGTACTATTCTTTAAGGGTGATTATTCTCTTTGAAAAATAATATATGTCATATTATCAGGGAATTCTAAATGTAACAAGTATTGAGATAATGTAAATCACTTTTCAAGGTTCCTGTGTTCTAACGTAACTGTGGAAGGAAGTTTAATCTTTGATCTAAAGAAATGAATGTCATGAAAGGAAATTAACATGTACTATTAAGATGAGGTCTGAGAGATCACTGTAAGATGGAATGAAGCTTAGCTCTATGAGATATTTATGGTTTTTAAAAATATTTAAAAAAACAATCAGTGTTAATACTGAATATTTTTGTAGTAAAAACACAACTTTCTTTACATTTCATCTTTACACTGACCTTTGTATTTTCTAGGAATTTAGTCAAATATACATTTGAAACTTAAAGTGCAAACTAAAATAAGCATTTTACTTGTGATATTGTGTGCATGCCATATTATCAAAAGCCAAAAAAACTTTGCTACTGACTTCCTACAGAGTTTGAGGGAGATAACTCAGCAGCAACCTCAACTCCCTAACCTTTTGCTGATTTATCAAGATTACTTCAAATTTCTCTTCCCTTTTTCTTTAAGTTATTACATGCAAAATAATTGTCATGGACTATTATAAAGTAGATACACAATCCATCAATGACTTTATGTATCAGTGTTACCTTTGGATCATACCAAATGACCAGAGAGAGAATGGTGACTTATTCTGAGGTCTGAATTACCTTCCTGAATTGTTCCTTCTATCATTGAACAGTATTGAATAATTATGCAAGAAAAATCCATATTGAACACTGTTGTGTAATTGTGATCGATGCTGATGAAATTAGTACATGATACCCATTTTTTAAATGATATACGGAAAAATTTTCACTGAAAATAAGGTGACTTTTCTGACTGACAGTGAATGCTAGAACTGTGTTTTTTTCATTACTTTGTGTATTTGTTTTTCAATACCACAGGGTCAATGGCTTAACCAGCAGAAATTAATTTTCTTAAAGTTCTGGAGTCTAGAGGTCCAAGATGGAGGTGCCAGTAGAGTTGGTTTCTCTTGAGGCCTCTATATATATATAGCTTGGAGATGGTAACCCTTTTCTTGTGTCTTCACATGACTTTATCTCTGGTGTCTCTTCCTCTTATAATGACTGAACTTACTGGATTAAGGCCCCACACTTTTGACTTCATTAAGTTTACCATGTTAAAGACATTTTCTACAAATATAGGCACATTGAGGGAATTAAGGCTTTGACACATGGATTTGGAATGAATGCAGTTCCATCCATAACACTTTGATAGCTAGGAATTTGAGAACCAAATCTGTGTGACACATCAAGCAATATAAAAAAAATATTTGCCATTACTTTTCTATGTATATTTCCCCCTTAACCTGATTTTCTTGTTTTCCTTTTTCATAGATACTATGTATTTTTGTAAAATGTTAAGTCTCTTTGTAAGACAGAGGACAAATAAGTAAATAAATAAATAATTATGTGTAATAGATTTTTAAGATATTTTCTTACTGAAATGATTAGTAAGAATTGTGTTCCTGGGTGCCAGAGATTCTGGGGAATATTCAGCAATCATACTCTTCTTAGCATACTTACAAATTTATATGTTTTGGTTTTTATTTTGTAATAGAGTCTTTCTCCCTTTGATAATATAACAGAACTTCAGTAGAATTAAAATTTTACAGGCAGTGAAGTAGTTTTTCTTCTTAGATCCAATCTTCTTTCTCTTATTCTAGAAATCCTTTGTGAAAAAAGAGCAACAACCTGTTACTACAGAATCAAAGCCCGGACCCAGGTAAATCTTTCATATGATTGCAAAAAAGCATAACTGAAGATGCTTATTTTTAATATGGTCAATGTACTTGCTGACTTTAGTGTCTGGTTTTGAAGAAGTTTAGGTTGTTAAGGGCTCAAGTTCTTAATAGATATTTTTCATTTTTGCCATTTTATTCAACTGAAGCAAAGAGAATAATACCTTTTTTCCAAGTATTTTGGTAATCAGGCCAGAGACCCAGCCTTGTGGAATCTGGGTTGATGTAATGTGAACATTACTGCCCATGTTTAAACTGATTTTTGTTTATTAGAAGTTATATGCCATAGTTCATTATAGTGAAACACATCTTCAAATGACTCTTCTAGGGATCCTCAGATTGCTTTGTACTTTATATACCAAGTGTGTTGATAAATTTGTGAAAATTGACTGATTTTGTGAGATAGATTGGAGGGTAAGATGGAAAGAAGGGATTACGAGAAGTTAATAGTGATGGATATTTCTGAAAAGAGTGGTTTCATACTTGTGTTTTCTTATTCACTGAGAATATATTTATTTATTACTTATAAATGATTAGAAGTTGGAAAATGTCAGGCATACTTGAAAGCACTCGAGAATGATGACATACAGGCAGACTCTGGAAAAATGTTGTTTGATCCTTGAAAGAAAGGATATAGAAAGGGTGAGATGTATGAAGTGGCTAGATATTAGGGAGAATCTGTCAGCATGACTGGTATGAAGTATCAGAAGACTGAATTTGGGACTTCCAAAATGATTGAGAATTGTTTAGGGAATCTCACAGAGGACAAAGCCACAGAGGGAGGAGACCTAAGTCTGCATATAAACTCTTCTCAACTTCTTGGCTGGCCCTGATCTGTGCATGTAGAAGAGACTATAAAAAAATGCAGCCTAAAGCTGCAACGTGTGTAGTTTTCAATTGGTTGAACTGGTTTCAATTGTTCAAATGTCCTGGATGTTTGAATTAACAGCCTAGGACTTTAATGCAGCTTTTCTATTATATATTTATATTCATTAATTTATTTATTGATGAATAAGATGGGATCTTGCTGTATTGCCCAGATTGGTTTCGAACTGACAGTGCTCCTGCTTTAGCCTCCTGAATAGCTGGAATTATAGGCATGTGCCATTGTTCCTGGTTTAGTAGCTTCTTTAAATGTTTAAGAATTTAAGAAGATATTCATGGTAACAGGAGAGATCTAGTGCAGAAATAGAAGCTATTAATAAAAGAATCAAATGAAAATTCTAAGTATAGAAAAATTGTATAATTAATTTGACCTAATTGATATTTATAGAAAACTACATCTAACAACTGTGGAATATACAAGGGCATGTGGAACATGAATTACAAAGAACAGAAAGCCATGAAATAGAAAATGGAGAAACAATAAAGCAATTAATAAAATAAAAAATTAGTTCTTTGAAAAGATAAGCTATGTGAACTCATAGCACAACTGATTTTTTAAACAAGAGATAAAATACAATTACCAAATTCAGCATATCATCCCTCTTTATCTATAGATATTAGAAGGAAAATATGACAGTATGTGAATAATTTCTTGCTAATTATGTTCA
>CM053408.1:21349210-21376420 GCA_028644305.1 Xerus rutilus | reverse complement strand
CAATTGTTCCCTCAACCAATCCAAAGCCATATCCTGAACCTTTCTCTCTAGCTTAGACCCAGATATTAAATTGCCTGCTTGAAAATATCCATAGTTAACTCATGTTCCACATACCTTAAAAAACTCATTTTCTTCCTCCTCATAGCACTTTCTCTCCTCTACTACCTATGTTCGTATGTTCTCCCATCCCTTACCCAAGCCATAAACCTGGAATTCTCTTCAACCCCTTCAATTTCTTTATTATTATATATCCAATTGGTTATGATTTTTATAACATTATTTTTTTTCCGAGCACTGCTAGGAAACAAACCCAAGACCTCCTTTGTCTAGGGCCTCATTCATCCTAGGCAAGCATTCTATCACTTAGCTCCATACCCAGCCCAGCCACATTTCTTATTCCTATTCCATGTGCTTCTTGCCAGAGCTTCCATTCACATAAACTCACATGGTGAAGAGCAGTAGTCTCCTAATTGATCCCTTGCCATGTATGTTTTCCTATCTCATCTTCTGATATGGTGAGGGGATGATGTATCCCCTCTTATGCCCTTATCTTTTGATAGTCCTGTATTGATTGTAAGATAAAGAGCGAACTCTCTGACATAATACATATGATCTACTTGTTATGGTTTGTGCCTCTGTCCAACTTCATCACATAACTCTTTTTCACATATTCCCAGTGTATTAGCGAACTTCTAAATATTAATACACTTATGGGATGTATGCTGTTACCTCAGCCTGGAATACTCTTCCTCCCATATCTTCAGATGAACTCAACTCATTTTTCAAGATTGTTCTAAGTATATGCAGTCAGACACTCTCCCTAATCTGTCAAGCAGCGCTGATCTCTCCGTTCTTGTCTGCGGTGTAACCTCTACACGTATCTGTCATGGACAGTATATTTTACATGATTTTTTGGGAGTACATATCCTTTATTTTAGTATTCCTATCACTGCACACTGTCTTGATGTATAATATACAGTCTCTCATTTTAACTATGTGCACTTATTCCCCACCATTTTTAAAATTTCACTTCTTATTTGTATAGGTTTATGTTCTATTTTGCTAAAACAGATTGTAAACTCTATGAGGACAAGAATATATCTTGTTTGCTACTGTTTGCTACTATTTTCAAATGTATAGAATAGTGGTTAAAATGGTAAGGACTCCCCAAGTACCTATGGAATGGGCAAATGGATTCCACAGATTATCGTTGTAGAAGTTTATCATGAAGGATAACGAGATATATCCTTAAAGTTCTTTCTGCATAGTTTTGATGTATGCAGCATAATTTATAGCATTTCCTGATATCAGGCAGACATGTAGTCATTCATAATTTCTGGTGCAACAATGAGTCTAGAAAATTTAGTGAGCAAGAATGGGCCCAGGATGAGATGAAAAAGAGAAAGTGGTAAAGAGAATGGTGAATTACTAGGTAGAGATAGAACTGGAGATGAAAAGAATGGGAAGTACTTTTAGAGGATCAGAGCCAATGTGAACTAGATTATTGACTTGTATTTGGTTATAAAATTTGTTTATGATTACTTATTTTTTTAATTCCATCACTTTGTATGTTGGATGACTGCTTCATTGATATGGTTCAAGTTGTTTTGCCTACTGTCAAAATGCTAGTGGGACAGTTCTGTGATACAATAAATGGTGTTTCCAGGACTGTGTCTACATGAAGGGATGCTGTCGGGGGAATTCTTAATAGGCTCCCTGCTCTAGAGGCTGCACAGAAAATAACTGGGTAATTGTCAGCATTGTAACAATCTCTCCACTGGGAGACTTCCATCTTATTGCATGGATGCCACTGCAAACATTTTTGCTGTGGACAGTGTCTGCTATAATGTCACTTTAAGATCACTGTAGGGACTATATGATTTCCACTATTTCATGTGAGATGCTCTCAATTTGGGTTCATTTGTACATAATGAAGCAGTATTGAATTACCTTACCAATCATACATCAGGAGAGTATGGAGATAGCTCTATTTAACAATCAGCATAACTCAAATTGTCCTTTTTTTCAAAATCGGTTTCATTTGCATGTATTTGAGTATTAGTGTTAATGATGTTTAAAAAATCATAAAGACACAAAACATAATAATTTCCTCAAAATAATACCTCTAAGATTTTGATATTTTACTCTGAATATTTCTAATTTAAAATTTTAAGTTTTAATCCCATGTGATGCATCCAGTTGCTGTTGTCCAGACATTGAAATTCCAGAATATTTGAATGGCTGATGGTTGCAGTAAGAAATAATGTTTGAAATTGGCTTGAAACAATATTTGCTAAATAAATATAATTGGAACAACCTTGGAAAATCTGAGCTTTATGGTTACTATACCAATATCTCATGCATAGGTCAATGTCTTTAATATTTTGGAGGTTACAGAATCTTTTGAAATTTTGATGAAGTTTGGATTGCCTCTCCTTATCCATTCTGCCTCCAGAAAACAAATCCTAGAAGTAATAACAAAATCCTTAAGCCTATTCAGGAACTCCATGGCACAGGTGGTATTATATAGTTTTATGTAGTTTTACCACATAAATATGTTGGCTTTAGTTACCTAGAAAATTAAGTTCATTTATTCAGTAATCTATATTTGGTGATGAAAAACTTTGATGAAAATGTGATTGAAAGCCAGGCTCAGTGGTGTACGCCTGTAATCCCAGCACTTTGGGAGGCTGAGACAGGAGAATCACGAGTTCAAAGCCAGTCTCAGCGATGGCGAGGCTCTAAGCAACTCAGTGAGACCTTGTCTCTAAATAAGACACAAAATAGGGCTGAGGATGTGGCTCAGTGGTTTAGTACCCCTGAGTTCAATCCCCAATACAAAAAAAAAAAGAAAATTTGATTGAAAATTTGATGGTAGCTACTATATATTGGGCCTCAGCCTCTAGTTCAGTGAGAAATGCGGATAACAAATAGGAGTCTCATGTTCTGCGGGCACTTAGCAAAGTCATGTAACCCAAAGGGCTGTGTCTAATACTGCTAGTACTTCACCAAATCCTGCAGTCTGATGCAAACACTTAACCCAAGGTATTCCTGTCTCCAAAAATGCTGCTCTTAGAAAATGGATATTGCAGCTATGATTCCTCTGCCACAAAAATAGGTTTCCCAGTGTTTTCCTTGTGAAAGCTTTATTAGTTTTGATTCAAGGTCTGGGTTGGTGCAGATAGTGAATGATATTTTGTCCTATGTTTGTATCAAAGCACCAGAAGAGGGATGGGTCATGCATGAGCTTTTGGCTTCAAAACTGTGGGAAATATATTCTGCTTCCCATTAGGATTCATCTGGTGAAGATGCTCCAAAGGACAACCAATTTATTATCATCATCATTATTATTTTAAAAGGACAAAAGCCTTTGAACAAAAGGCAGATTAAAAATAAACATTGGAGGGGCTGGGGAGATAGCTCAGTTGGTAGAGTACTTGCCTCGTGTGCACAAGGCCCTGGGTTCAATTCTGAGCACTGCACACACACACAAAAATTGGAAAATATTACTAAATGTTTAAAACCACTAGCAAATGTTCAGAATCTACTATCTGATGGAAGAAGAGGAAGATAGTGAAATTATGTCAAATGTTTGCACTTAGGAAAACAAGAAATATTATTTTGTGAATAATATTGGCGTATTAAGAAGTGTAGGTTTAAATGTTGTACTTAAAATTTTACAAATACAACCTTCAAAGCGTAATACTAGAGGAACAATAGCATGATAGAAGAACAATCATGTTTTAAAAGAAATAAACTAGAAAAGAAACAAAACAATTCACAAAATAGGCAAAAACCATGAAGTTCAATTATATTAACAGAAATATAGGATATAGTTGAAAATATAGGTTCTTTAATATTTCTATTCTGATTTTGAAACTAATTTTGCAACTTAACAGGTATGAGGCCTTGAAAAGTTAAAGATTTTCCACTTAGGATTCATCTGGTGAAGATGCTCCACCAATCTTTTCATTTATAAGATGGTATGCAAAGCACATCAAAGGAAAGGAAAGTTTATTAACTTCGGTACATTCCAAAACATAGAAACAATGAAAATAAATGAATTCAATCTTTAATTCAAGAAATAAAGAATAGGAAAACATAATTAAAAAGGAAAGAATTAATAGAGAAATTAATGATCTTATAAAATGTAAAAAAATTGAATTTTAAATAAAATGGAGGTGGCTTATTTAGAAAAGAAAAAAACCTGAAATGAAGTTTTAAAGCTTAATTTTTTAGACTTGTAGTAGAATGTATAAAATGCATACATGGAAGAATAGTATAGTCACAGGTAACCTAATTACAAAATTAACACATATGTAGGAAAGGTATAATTTCATTAATTCAAAGTTTCAAGAAATAAGAGAAAACCTGCAAGAGCCCAGAAAAATTGAGTCAAGGAAATGAATGAATCATTTTCAAAGAAAAGAAATAGAGTTGAGCACCCAGAGTGGATGGCTCAGGAAATAATTATCCATTGTAGAATAATGCCTTAATAAAATTTTTATTTATTTTTCTGGTTAAATGTGCTATATATTATAGAAATATGGACACAATGTAGGAAGTATCTATGAAAGTAGGAGTCATCGAAACCTCTGTTCTACAGGAAGTACTACTATCTGAGGGCAAAGAACTCATGGTGGAGCTCTGACCTTCAGGGAGATCGTCTCAGTCCAGAGTGCATCTATTCAACCAGCCTAGGAATAAACAGTCAATACAGGCATAGTCTAAGAAACTGGGTGAAATAGATTAGACTAAAGGGGATAGACCAAATTAAATATAAATAGCCATATTGTTTGTATTATTGTTTTATAGGCTTTGTATCATGGACCAGATTTGAAAGAAGTTATTAACATATATCGGGGAGTAATCCACCGTGTTAGGTATCGACTTGGACTCTGGAGGACAAGACAAATTATAAACTTTACAGAGCTAGAGGAATGGATGGACAGAAAAAAATGTAAGTGATATAGTCATTTCTCATTGGAATTATTTAACCATTAAAATTTTATACATAATTACCCATATAACAAAAGGTAAGCCATATTTTATATTCCTATAAGCTATTTTCATTTTAAGTTGGCATATTGTATAATTGGATTAATTCATTATGATCCTCTGTTGATAAAGAGCAGAAAGCTCATTCTGGCTAAGCAAAAAAACATCCAAGGAAATTCAAAGAGAGATTATTGGAAGGAGAGCTGAAGAATCAGATCAGATGTACCATGAATCAGAGCTGTTCTAGAGATGGAGGCAGTAGGAAAGAAAATTCTTTACTTGTCCCTGAGAGACATACCAACCCATATTATTTAAAGAATTTTTTGTTCCTAGGCTTTAAATTCAAATCCAGGGAGACCTCAAACAACTGGTTTAGCCTGAGTCATATTTCTGCAGTGGGAGGGTCAGGAGCCTTTGCTTGAGTTACCCACAGGTTATGTCCACTGAAGGAGGGATTACTGTGTAAATGAAAATTAAATATCTATAGCAGGGGCTGGGATTGTGGCGCAGTGGTAGCGTGCTCGCCTAGCATGCGTGAGGCACTGGGTTCGATCCTCAGCACCACATAAAAATAAAATAAAGATCTATAGCAGAGGAACAGTCAGCAGGCACTGGGTGGACTAAACCACACATTGCTTATTAGTGTTAGCATTTTATCCCTGGCTCTGCAATTTATATCTCAAATTTTAGAGATTTTGATTTCTATTTAGAATTAATGAATTGAGTATTGCTGAGGACTTGGGTAGATTATAAGACTCAGATGATTAGTTTCTCAAATAAAAAAAATGATGCAAGCAAATTATATTTAATTGGAATCGTTTTATGGCTTTATAAGACTAAAAGTATTGTATTTTGGCCATCTCAGCTGGTTACAAAATGTTTATTTCACATTTAGTACTCTAAATTTCATGAAGACAGAGACTATAAATTCATCAATAAATGCCACTATTTAAAGAATGCCTGGTTTATCAGAAGGGCTCAGGATACTTGGTAAAGGATTGTTTTCATTAAGTTTATTAATTATGATAAAATTATTTGCCAAAAGATATTTACAAATAGTCAGAACTCTTATGAGTTCAATAATAATTCCTTTCCTATGGCTAGAGGTTGAGGAAGGAGGAAGTTAAAGACAGATGTCCCAGACACAAGCACTCAGATTTGAAGACCTTTGCTCCTAAACTCTCCACCCACTAGTGCAAAATTCAGTAAGAGATTCTGATCTTCTATGTATAATAGTTTTATATTCTATCATCTAATATGAATATACTGATTTTATAATACTTATCAAAATACATACTAGGGTTTGACAGTTATATACTGACCTCTCTTTTCCCCTCCACTTTAGTTTTTCTGTGACCTCCAAATCATATACCTTTCCCATAATGGTCTTGCTATTTTATGCTGTCTTAGCTTGCTACCCAAACCTCTGTCACTAAGTCATTTTTAACCTTATAAACCTGGCTTATTTTTCTTAGTTCTACCTCCTTTCTGTGACTTCTCCTCTTTGGTTTTTAATTGGAAATTTCAATATTTTTGCATCATAAAATAACTTCTTAGTTTGGAGGAGGGGGCAAACTAATGCAGTGTGGGTTTTCCATCCTGGACTCTGATGGTTTCTAGCAGAGAAGCTCTTTGAGTGAAAAGTCCTTAAAAAGGAAGAGGTGATCCCGGTGGACAGACAGAGGAGGACCAGTATTCTAGGCAGAGGAACAGCAAGCACAAAGTGTTTAAGTTGGAGACTTGCTCATTTGGGAGGAAGCTGGGGAATTGCTTTTACTAGAATGGAGTTTGTGAGTGCCAGCAGGTCAAGATGGGATTGGAGAAGTAGTGGGGAGTTCAGGTCATGCCACACTTCATAGGTCCTTGTAGTTTACCCTAAAAGAGTTGGGAATCTTTTGGAAGATTTTGGACAAAGAACTATGGTGCAGCTTATGTTGAACATACTACTCATGTACTTGTGTTGAGAATAGGCTCACACGACACAAAGACAGAATAAAGGAGCTCAGTTAAGACAGATGGTGCTCTGCCCAATACAGGATCTGAACAGTAGAATAGGATTAGTTAGCTAACTGAATAATTTAAAGAATTACCAACAGATATATCCATTTACACTGAAAGTTAAAGTAACTGTAGAATCCACAGAATTTACAAGTTCTTATTTGTCTTCATATTCCTAGGAAAATTTCTCTGGCCTTTCTATGTATTGACTGGTAATTGGGTGATGATATTTGACAAATCTTTCTGTACATTTTCAAGCATCTTTTAGTCTTTTGAAAGTTTCATTAATTTTCATGATTCACATTTTCTATGAAACCATAATTCTACCACTCTAGTATTTTAATTCTGCTAGTGTTTTGCTGAACGTTTGCTTGTAGGGCATCCTTTGCAAGCTAGGGATACTATGATCTCTTTATTTAGTCACAAAGCTATAATTGTGATATGTACATCATCACTCTGATCTTACGAGAAACATCCAAAACTGATTAGTTCAAGGAAAACATAATCTAAAGACACATGTACTTTTTCAAGGAGAAATATATTCATTTAAACAAACAAACAAAAAGTAACATTCTTTGTGTCTTACATGTAGTTTGGGTTTCTCCAGATTCAGATCCCAAGACTGAAGATTTCAAGTGCAAATATATTGGGAGTTGATTCTAGAAAATAGTTAGTGTAATGGAGAAGTGAGACAGGCAAGGGACAGAAGTCAAAACAGAGTGCATTATCAAGGGAATTCAAGAAAACAGTATAGCCAACTTGCTTCAAGTGCTGGGTTTTTATCTACTGACTCCTCCCTGCTCCCCAGTCAGGGATTGGGCCAGTTCAGTGGGGGTCTTAAGCTTCTGATATGTCTTGCTTCCTGCACAGGTGGCTAGAATGAAGTCCTGGGCCATAAAATGCAGATGCTGGCACTTCCAAGTTAAGTCAAAATGCACAGGAAAGTAATAGAGAGGGAGATAGTCATGTGGCATCAAAAGCAACTGCTTTGGTTTACTTGCCGAGAGAGAAATGAATAGATATAAAAAATATAAATTTGTTTATTTTGCTGCTGTGTTTTAAGATCTGGAATAGCTACTCATATCAAGGAATTACTAAATATTTCTTGAATTTGTTGATGTCTCTTCACTATTTCCCTCAACTAAATGAATGAACCAATGGATCCATGAATGACTAGAAAATTGAAATCCATAGGGTTGAGTGTCAGGATGATACAGTTCTGTTACAAACTACTCAGATGTCCATTGTCATTGGGAGCCCATATTTCAAAACTAAATCTACTTCAGGCAGTCCCTGTCTTACTGTCACCACTGACAACATTATGCTTGTGGGGTTAATCAAACGTATTTTCGAGTGGAGACTCTATATCACCTTTTAAAAATATTTTTATTAGTACATTATAATTATACATAATTGCAGGATTCATTATGCCACAGTCGTACATATGCACATCATTAGATCAGTCTCATTCCCCAGGACCTTCCCTCTCCCTCCCCTCCTCCTTTCCCCATCTATTTACTCTGGTGATCTCCCTTTTATTATTATGTAAATTATTACATTATAATTATATGTGTATATATGCATATAATTATATGGGATTCATTATATACATATAATTTTATGTGTGTGTTTATAATTCATTGTGGTGTATTCATTCATAGCATGCTAGGGTCTGTTTTCTTCCCCAATACTTCCTTATGCCTTTTCCTCCCTCCTCCTTCTCAGTCCCCTTCCTGTACTCTATTATTCTCCCTTGTATTTTTATGAAATTTCTTTTCTTTAATTCCTTCTCTCTTTCTCTCCCCCCTGCACTCCCTCTCTCTCTGTATGCGTGTGTGTGTGTGTGTGTGTGTGTGTGTGTGTGTGTCTTGGTTCCACATATGAGAGAAAACACTTGATCTTTGACTTTCTGAGTCTGGCTTATTTCACTTAACATGGTGTTCTCTAGTTCCATTTACCAGCAAATGCCATAATTTCATTCTTCTTTATGACTGAATGAAATTCCATTGTGTACATGTACGATCTTTTCTTTATTCATTCATTTGTTGATGGGTACCTAGGCTGGTTACATAACTTGGCGATTGTCAAAATCACATTTTTAAAAAGTAAGAACGTTTATCAAGATCTTTACTTACAAAATGTATGCATCTCTTCTCTTGGTCAATATCTAACTCCTGTCTAAAGTCAAGTACAGGAGATAGGTGATAGGTATCCCTACTAAGTGGTTTTCCATGGTAACCTGGAACTAGGGGTGCAGATAGGTAAAGTACAGTAAAGTAGGAAATAGGAACTTAGGAAGTCTATGAAAAGAAGTAGACATTGCTCTCAATTAGAGGCTAAATCAAAAATAGAATAAGTACAAACTGGAATCAGTAATTTATGCAGTTAGAATTTGAGTTGGGAGACAAAAAGAGATGAACAATTAGAGGAGTTAATAAATAATGAATACTGAAATGGGTCAACAGGTGTTAGGTTCCCCAGAAATCTTGACATGGCTGGCAAGAATATGAAAAAAAGGAATTCTCGTTCACTGTTTATGGGAATGTAAATTTTTATAGCAATTATGGAGAACAGTATGAAGCTTGCTGAGAAAACTAAAATTAGATCTACTATGTGATCCAGCTATTCCACTTCAGTGTGTAAATCCAAAGAGAATAAAATCATCATATAAAAGAGATACCTACACACCTATGTTTATAGTGACGCTATTCATAATAGCTAAGATACGAAATCAGACTAGATGCCCATCAACAGATGAATGTACAAAAAAATGTGATATGTGTGTGTGTATGTACATATGTATGTGTATATATATATGCACACACACATTGCGTATATATGTATATGGATATATACACACACACACATAATGTAGGTATATACATTATACAATGTAGTATTATTCAGCCATAAAGGATGAATGGGTGGAACTGGAGGACATTATGTTAAATGAAATGTCAGATACTGAAAGTCAAGTACTACATAGCCTCTCTCATATGTGGAACTCAAAAAAAAAAACAAGTCAATCAACCTGAGTGTAGAATAGTGATTACTGGAGGTTGGGAAAGGGAGTTGGAGGGTGGATAAAGGGAGGAAGGATTTGATTAGCATATGCTTGTATTGAAATATCACACCCAATCCCAGTAATATGTATAATGAATATATCTTCTTTGAAAATAAAACTTCTATATAGCTATGTTTTATAATGTAGTTCAAGCATTGACAGAGGTAGTGTCATGAAACCAGAATCTAGGAGCCCTTTTTTTCCTTGAGTCCAGTCTGAATTTCACTACTGTGCAATGCCAGCTGGAGGCACACTGCCTTTGCCTCTTACCAGCAAGCTTCTTAAATCATGGAGGCATGTCAGTAGACAGGAAAATAAAGCTGCAGTTAATGTTCCTTCAAATCCAGATGAACCTTTTAGGTGGCTTGCACTTGGTATATTATTTATAAAGAATATATTTTCTATTATCTTTTTGGACTTCCAGTCTATGAAACAATGTTTGCCAAGAGAGAAAATAGTCAAGGATTACACAGAAGTGAGCTCCTTAAGTACTTTAGAGAGTGTGGTCATTATCCAAACCAGAAGCAGGTTGATGAATATTGGGACTTTTTCAATAAAGGTAAGGAGTACCTGATTTCTTTTCTGCTTTTTCCTTCTTGTCTTTCCACTTCCTTCTTTCCTTCCTCCCTACTTTTATCCCTTGTTTCTTCATTAGTTAATTAATCCATACTTTTATTCTCTTACTTTTATTAAATTTGTTTTAAAAGTCATTTTCCTCAAGTCTCTTTGAGGAAAAGAGAATTTAATACATATGAAGGAAGGAAAAGTTAAAAGAAGTTAATAAATTTATTTTTAACTTTTATAAATTTTAAATATATATTTTGATATAACAAGTTCCACATAGCTGAGTATGTTTTAAATGATAAATTTTAAGTACTGATACTAACAATCATTCTCTTGGATAATTACCTTTGTTCCTGATGAACATAGTCAAGTTTAAGTATATAAACATCATAAACTATTTCAATACAATAGAATTTTACCATTAGAAAATAATTTCAACAGTAAATAAATGAAAAGATAATACTGTCTGAGGATATTTAACAATGTATATGGAGTAGCATTTCACTCTTCTCTTGATCACTAGTAGAGTGGTCGGAATTGTCACTAGGTTGTGGGAAATACCAATAAATTTTCCTCAATTCCTTAAGATTCTTTTCAGTTTTTCTTTCTTTCACTTCCCAGATTTTTTTAAGTATAATTGACAAATAAAAATATTCAAGTTGAATGATATAATAATTTGATGTATGTTGTGTAATAATTACCACAATCAAGTTCATTGACACACCTAGCATCACCTATAGTTGCCACATGTGTGTGTAGGTGAGGGAGTGAGGCCATTTAAGATCATCCCTGAGCAGACTTAAGTAAACAATACAATATTATCAACTATTTTTTCTTCCTCCTTTTTCTTACTTGTATTATAGATTGCTATGCTATATATTAGATGTCAATAGCATTCACTCTATAAAAGAAAGTTGTATGTCTTAGCCAACATCTCCCCATTTCACTCAACACTCTCCTGCTGGCAACCACCATTCTATTTTCTGCTTTCATGAGTTCAGTGTTTTTTAGAGTCCGCCAATAAGGGGGCTTATTTCGCTTAGCACAGTGTCTGGTTTATCCAATGTCACAAAGGACACGATTTCTCTCTTTTACAAGACTGAATAATATCCCATGTGTACATATACATTTCCTTTATCCATTAATAGACATTTGTTTATCCTTAATAGACATTTATTTTGGTTGCATTCCTTGGTTATTGTAACTGATGTTGCAGTGAACATGTGTGTACAGATATTTCTTAGACATCCTAATTTTATTTAGATATTTACCCAGGAATGGGTTTTTGGGTCTTGTGGTAATTTTGTTTTTTAATTATTTGAGAAATTTCCACATTGTTTTCCATAATGGCTGTACCAGTGTACAATCCTATCAACAGGGTTCCTGTGTTCCCTTGTCTCCGAATCTTCACCAACATTTCTCTCTTGTCTTTTTGATAATAGCCATCATAACATATGTGAGTTGGTATCTCTTGGGAGTTTGACTTGTATTTTCCTGATGGCCATTTGGAAAAAAAAAATGTTTATTCAAGCTTTTTACCCATTTTTAGTTGAACTATTTTTGGTTTCCTTGCTGTTAAGTTATGTGAGTTCATATACTTTGGATATCAATGCTTTATCATACATAATGGCATGCAAATATTTTCCCATTTTGTAGGTTGCCTTTTCATTTTGTTGGTTTCTTTTGCTGTGTGAAGACTTTTAGTTTGATATAGTCCCACATTTTTGTTTCTTTGGTGGTTTTTGTTTCTTTGTTTTGTTTGCTTTTGGGGTCATATTTTAAAAATCTTAGGTAAGAACAGTGTCAAGGAGTTTCCCCCTGTGCTTTCTTCTAGGAGTTTTATGGTTTTAGATCTTATACTTGAGATTATTTGTTTTGAGTTAATTGTATATGGTATGAGATAGGGTCCAATATCTTTTTGTGCAAGGATATCTGTAGGAGCACTCCCCATATTTTCAACCCCTCCCTTCCCTCTTTCCTCATTCTATGCTGATGGACTGCACACCTGACAGAGCGGTACCCCATTGTTTGTAACTTTGTGCCCTGATTGGTCTGAGGACCATACATAAGCTGTTGTACTTTCTGGAATAAACAGGCTCTGCTGCTTGCTCTGGCAGAACAGTCTTACCAGCCCCTAGAGTCTGGGTAAAGTGACTCTGTGGACCAACCACCTCATATCTCATCCTGTGGGACCCCTCTTTGTCCTCCCTGAGGACCCCTTTTCATCCTCTGGGACCCCACTACTCAGCAGACCCCCGCAAAACACGGCATAAAACAACAGATATCTGTTTTTCCCCATGCCATTTATCAAAGATGCTCTTTCTCCTTTTTATGGCACAATTGTCAAAGATTAGTTGTCTGTATATGTGTGAGCTCATTTCTGGGCTCTCGGTTTTGTTCCATTGGCCTCTTTGTTTTCCTGTCTGTGCCATAGTGTTTTTTGTAATATCATTTGAAATCAGGAAGTATGATGCATATAGTTGTTCTTTCTCAAAACTGATTTGGCTATTTGGGATTTCTCTGTGTGTTTTTATACAAATTTTAGGTTTGCTTTTTCCAAAATGCCTTTGGAATTTTGGTAGAGATTGCATCAAATCTGTGCATCATTTTGGGTAGCACAGATACTGTATTAGTCTCCCAATCCATGAATATAGGATGTCTTTCCACTTATGTGTAACTTTAATTTCTTTCATCAGTGTCTTTTTGTTTTTAATATGGAAATCTTTCACTTTCTTCTTTAAATTTATTCCTAAGTATTTTATTTATCTTGATGCCATTGTAAAATAATTTCAAAAGTTTTCTTTTCAAATAATTTGTTGGTATAGGGAAAATGCAAATTACTATTGTATATTAGTTTTTCTGTACTAATGCTATAGCTTTCTGAAATGTTTAGAGATAATATGTCCACAATTTAATCAAGAAGAAAAGGTAAACAAACAAAAACCCTTCAGACTGATTTTTAAAAATTTATTTGTTCTAATAAGTTATACACAACAGCAAAATGCTCTTGAATTCTTTGTACACAAATGGAGCACAATTTTTCACATGTCTGGTTGTACACAAAGTAGGATCATACCATTTGTGCAATCATACATCATTACCGTAGATGATAATGATGACCATCTCATTCCACCTTCTTTCCTCTCTCCTTACCCACTTTCCTCTCACCCTCCCCTTTGGCTAATCCAAAGTTCCTCTATTCATCCCATGCCCCCTGTTTATGGATTAGCATTAGAGAAAACTTTCAGCCTTTGTTTTTTTGGGATTGGCCTACTTTTCTTAGCATGATAGTCTTTAACTCCATTTATTTACCTGCAAATGCCATAATTTTATTCTCTTTTATTGCTGAGTAATATTCCATTGTGTATATATACCACAGTTTCTTTATCCATTCATCTATTGAAGGGCGTCTAGGTTGGTTCCACAGTTTAGCTATTGTGGATTGAGCTGCTATGAACATTGAAGTGGTTTTGTCACTGTAGTATGCTGTTTTTATCTGATGTGCATGTGGCAAAAAATTTGCTCTCAAACTATAGGCTCTCTTCACCTCATTGATTTTTGTTTTTTCTTTTCTGAAAGGAAGCCTTTTAGTTTGAATCCATCCCATTTATTGATTCTTGATTTCATTTCCTGTGCTTTAGGAGTCTTGTTATGGATGTCGGGGCCTAATCCGACATGATGAAGATTTGGGCCCATTTTTTCTTCTATTAGGTGCAGGGTCTCTGGTCTGTTTCCTAGGTCAGGACTGATTTTTGACATAGGGAAAGGGCTCACACCTGAAAGAAGGTGTGAGTAAAGTCAGAAGTCAATATTGAAGCTTCATTGTATTTTTAGAGCTCCTTTCCTTCATTCTTAGTGCAGATTCACCCAGTTCTTTAACTATAACATTGTTTTGTCGCTTCTGTTTTCTTAATACTTTGAACAGTTTTTAAGACTGATAGATATTTATTCACCTCTTGACAGAGGCATCCAAATCACTTTGCATTTCATTGATTATGACTAGGTTGTTTTTAAATATTTTTCCTAATGACCAAAATAGTCAATATAGAAAATGTGGGAAATACTGTAATATATAAAATTTCTAAGAAATAGAATTTGTTAACAACAGATTTCTATCTTTTCATTTTTTCCTGTTCATATTACAATTTTTTTAAAGAAATTGATATTTCTACATATGGCTAGAATATCTGACTTTTTGCTTTTTAATATTTTTATATTTCCAAGCTATAAATATATTTTACCACATTGTTTATGACTAGTAATCTGTCATATGATTATATCTGTTGTATAGTGCATTTACTGTTTTACACTTACATTGTTTTATTTTTCTTGATAATAAAAATTTTAAAGTCAAATTAATGCTAGTAATTTTAAATATAAGACTTTTTTCAATTTAATAATTTCATAGGGATGCTGCTTCTTCTGATTACTTTGGGCTACATCATAGTGGGTTAGATTTAGAGGATAGCTCTAGAATTAACTTGCTTTGGTTTATTTCCTCAGTTTACCGCTTAACAGCTATCTGGATAAGCTGTTTATTGCATCTATACTTGTTTTTATCAATTATAAAAGGAAAATAATACCTACATCATTGGACTATTGTGAGGCTTAAATGAAATTATTCATGTAAAATATGCGAGCCATGATAAGTGCTCAGTAAATGTTTGCTATTATTATTTATTATTAATTCCTGTACATCCATATTCTTATAATTATATTTTGTTATTTTTATTTTGAAAATGTCTAAATATTTAATCCATTGGGTGCTGACTCATTTTTATAGAGATTTTTGTATTAAATGTCATCCGTTGGATGCTACATGTATCTTTGGTTTTGATTATCAAAATGAACTTGCTAAAGCAAGTGGTATTCTCATTATGCTCATTTTGTACATAAGAGAACTGAGACTTAGAGGCTTTCTAAACTCATTGATAAAGCTGAAACTTTAACCCTTCAATCAAAGGTCAATACTCTTCTTTTTATTATGTAGAGACATTTTTAAAGATCAGTATTATGAGAACATAATTGGATGATTAAATAATCTCAGCAGCAGGGACTGACTTATTTATCTTTCTCCTACTTGCTCAATGCCTTGCAGTATTGTAGGTTTTCTGCTAATGATTGAGTCTATTAAGATTCATATTAAAGCTAGAATTCGTAACAATGTTTTTATTCAAATACCTAAGACTAGGACACTTTCTCTTTGAGAATAGGTCCACTACAACATTTTAATTATATGTCCAATTCTATTGTTCTGTTCAGTAAAAACTCGTTCTTTTGGTGCAGAGGAAGCTTCTTCTTCTGTCTTTTAAAATGGAGACAGTATTCTAAAGCGATAGAAAGAAAATAATATTTATAGAAAAGAGAACAAAACTATTGGTTTTCTATTTGCTACTAATATCTATTCCATTTTTAAGAGAATCTGATTTTATGCATTTTAGATCATCAGTCATCTTCATTCATACTGACTTTTTTGATTGGAGATAATAGCTCCAGATGTGCAACCTACACATTTTCTCATCCAGTAGACTATTTCACCTAACACAGATGTAGTTAATTCAATTGATTAACTTCTTCAGTGTACAGCACCAAGTAGGTCACATTCTTCACATTGTCTGTATGTCTTCAGGTATTTTTAGCCTTTTTCCTTTTTTTTTTTCTCATTCTTTATTCTTATCACTATGGTAACAAAAGAATTTGTGACTGAGGACATGATTTTCATCTGAAAATTCTTCTTTTCGGAGAATGAAGCAACTTGGAGCTGTGTGTAGCCTGATTTTAAGAGCTGCAGACCGCACAAACTTGAGAGCTTTTTCCTGATATTCACTTAAATCCCAAATGAATGAAACTAATGGCAATAGAAAATAACAAAACTAAAAGTAAGGAAAATAATGCATTGTGCTTGTGTATTAACTAATCACACATCTGCCTATGCTGCAGAAGTTTGAACCTTGAAGATTTTCCCAACATGTAAATTAAACTTGTAGTTCATTTTCCACGATTAGAGTGATCAGAAACTCAATGTGATGGTAAGTCCATTTTTTTGTGTGGAGCCCCAGACAAAAAACAAAAAGAAAAATTTTAAATCCAAGACATAGAAAGTATTCATATGTTACTTAACCTGAAATATCTTTTGTGTCTGAAGAAATTATTACCTGAGATGTGATATGAATTATTTTAGAGTTTCTGACTAGTGGTTGGTGAATCAAAACCTCACCATGGACCTCCTCTTCCTTGGAGCACAGCTTTGTCCACGACAAGCTGGAGACACTGCCTTATCTGCTACTTTATTACCATAGATATGGTTTTTATGTTTTTAAGTGGGAAACACACAAAGAGTTTTCTCTTACACTTTTTTCACATGAACAGGCACTCTAACAACAAAGTTTTAATTGTGTGGAGAAGGGATTCAAAAGGGTTTCTAAAAAGATAGAAGATTCTTGGGTATAGAAAAAGAGATACTGTCAAATTCTGATGTCAAAAGAATGTGGAAGTATCAGACAAAATGCTATAAAACTGTTATTTTAAATAACATCAAAGAGTGAAATTTGGCACATACTTATTATAAAACATTTTGAAAATATACACTAAAACAAATGATGAAACAACTAATACTAGCAATTTTTTGTTCCAGATGGTTTGAGACTACTGACCATTGTATCAAATAATATAATTTCTAGTTGACCATGGTTCAACTAGAATAAATACAAAAGTCTTAAAAGAATCCCCCAGAGCACCATTTAACATTTGGAGAATGTGCTTAGCAATTTGTCTTCTTTATTAATATAATCAAAATGTGATCCTATTGTATAGAGGTTATAGGCACAATTCTCAGTCAAGGACTCACTGTTTGTTTTTTGTTTGTTTTCTTAATAGGGACTTGTTTTTGTTCTTTGCATGTCCATATTCCAGAAATTTCATTTCAGGCATCCTGAGGTGGTTGTGAGGGTGGGAGGAAGTCAATCTCAACTGTTAAACCCAACCCTGGCCACTGATATACTTTCTGTCTTTATAGAGTTGTGTTTCTGAGAATCTCTCGTAAATAGAATCATGTGATTGTAGTTTAGCAGTGGCTTCGTTCACTTAACAGTGTTGTAGTATGTTAATACTTTATTAGCAAATAATATTCCAGGGTATGGATAAACCACATTTATTTATCAAGCCATCAGCTGATGGGTTTGGGGTTCTTCCTACCTTTTAGTTATTTGACCAGTGGTGCTATGAACATCCTTTTGTGGTTTTAATTTGCATTTCCCTAATAAATAAAGATATTGAACATTTTTCCCATGCTCAGGAGATATTTGTATATCTTTTGTAGAGGGTTCTACATGGCATATGGTCTCAATTGAGAGCTTTATTTTTCTCATTTTGTTTTTTATTCTGAGTAAAAATTATTTATCAAATAATATAATTTCATGTTATGTAAGTATCTATAATACTTTTACCAAGCTTTGCTATTTCTTTTCATTTTATCAATAGTATATCTGAAGACCAAGTTTTAAATTTTTATGAAGTCAAATTCATTAATATATTTTCCTCTGGAGTAGGCATTTTGTGTAATATCTAAGAAATTTTTACCTACCACAAGATAAAAAATGTTTTCTTCTATAATTTATTTATTTCTTCTAGAAATTTTATTGTTTAGCTCTGACTTTTGGTATGGTATATTTTCTTTTAATCATTTACATGTTGAATATAAAGTATTTTTCTCATCAAAAGCATAATCTTTTATCTTGCAACTTTTATACAATTTGACAAGTTCCTCCATTTGATCGGAGTCTTTAGTTCATTCATATTTGGTAAAATAATTGATATGATTGTATTCATGTCTGTCATTTTACAATTTGCTTTTTACATCATTCCTATCTTCTTTATCCCTACATGCCTGTTACTTTTTTCTTTAGCATTGTATACAAGTATTTTAGTGGACCATTATAATTGTACTAGGAATTTTTAAAACTTTTATTTAAAATTTTATTTTTAATGGTTCCTCTAGAGATTGCAACATACACCTTAATTTATAACAATATTGTTCAGATTGATATTAAAATAATCCCAGTTAAATGAAAATATTGCTTCAGCATAGATCCCTCCTCCTTCTTGCTATTATTGTTGTGTGTATTACATATATAAAATTTATAAACCTAGCAATAGTTTATAATTATGTCCTTATGCAATCATATATCGTTAAAGCAGTCAAGAGAAGAACTGTGAAAGTATGTTCTATATAGTTTATATATATATGAATACATTTACTATTTCCTTTGCTCTCACTATTTCTCTGGATATGAGTTACCATCTGGTGTCTTTTCCTTTCAGTGAGTCTTCTAAGCAGTGAATCTTTAAACTGTTTAAGTCTGGAAATGTCTTTATCACCTTCATATTTGAAGAGTAGTTTTGCTGGATATAGAATTCTTGGTTGCCAGTTTTACTTTTCAGTCTGTACTTTGAATATGTCTCTCAACTGCCTTCTGACCTCCATGGGTTCTGATGGGAAATCGGTCATTCTTCTTGCTTTTTGTTCCCTGTGTATGAAGAGGTGGTTCTTCTGTTTGCTTTCTAGGTTGCCTTTGTTCTTGCCTTTTAGCATTTTGGCTATCCTGTGTCTAGTTGTAGATAATTTCATGTGTGTTTATTACACTAGGGGTTCATAAACTTCTTGGATCTGTAGATTACTATTTTTCATTAAATTTGACATTTTTTTAGCCAAATATATTTTCTGCACCTTTCTGTCTCTCTCCCTCTCCTATTCTTCTATAATTCTTAGCAATCTTTATATTAGCATACTTAAAGTTCTCAAGTTGTCCCAGAGGTCTCTGAGGCTGTTTATTTATTTTAAAATGTTTATTTGTGTTGTTCTTTAAATTAGATAATATTTATTGATCTATCTTTAAATTCACTATTTTTTTTTCTTTTGCTTTCTCAAATCTGTGTCTGAGCCGATTTAAAAAATTTTTCATTATTAACTCTAGAATTCAGTTTGCTCCTTTTTCATAGGTTGTTTCTCTTGATCATTCTTATTTTTGAGTAGTTTTAAATTATATTTTCCTTTAATTCTTTAAATATAGCTTATGTTAATTATTTGAAAATATTTGTAATAGTGTCTTTGAGATCTTTGCTGAATATATCACTTGAGTCTTCTCAGAGTTAGTTTTTGACTTTTCACCCCAAACTATATGGGGTGAGCTTTCCTATTTCTTTGTATATCTCAGTTTTATTTGTTATTATCAAATACTGGATATTTTTTATTTTAGCAATTTATTTATTTATATTTGTTGTTTTTAGTCATACAGGACAGTAAAATGTATTTTGACATACAACATATACATGGAGTATATGTACATTTTTGTGGATGTACATGATGTGGATTTACACTGGTTGTGTATTCATATATGAACATAGGAAAGTTATGTCCAATTCATTCTACTGTCTTTACCATTCCGTCTCCCTTCCCCCTACTCCACCCTGTCTAATCTGGTGACTGTCCCCAACCCTAGCTCATTGTGAGCCAGCATCTACATATCAGGGAGAACATTCAGCCTTTGTTTTTTGGGACTGGCTTATTTCACTTAGCATGATAGTCTCCAGTTCCATCCATTTACTGGAAAATGCCATCATTTCATTCTTCTTTATGGCTGATACTGGACACTTGAGATGTATTATTGCAACTATGACTTTTCCCCTTGGTCCAGAAGTTTCTTTATGTACTTAGTAACTTGCCTGGACTTGATATATGGAATCTGATCTGTTTTCCCATGGTATTTGGTTGTTCATTTCTCTGCTGTCATTATTAGTTCTTAACTTTTTAGAGTTGCTCCTGTAAGGGTTTCTGCATGACTCCTGGTCAGCCAATGACTAGGCAGAGGATTTATTCAAACACCTTGAGCTCCGAAGATTTCCACTCTCCACTTGTGGATCTGTGTGTGGGTTGGAGAGCACGCTCAATGTTCAGTCAGTTTCTATGTCCGCTTCATATTTTGTTTTCTGTTAGCACTCTTGGTTCTTTTCTTCAGATTCCTATGGTTTCTTACTTATCTTGGGATGCTTTTCTATGGCCTTTTCATTTCCAGAATTTGCCTTTTAAACTTATGTCAAATCTCTGTTTGGTCCCAACTCTGTCTGCTCTGCACCTCAGGCTAGCATAACTGTAGCTTTCCCTCATTTATTTCTGACCAAGTCTGTTATGAATACAGTCTGTGTCATGGCTGTGAGTTTTACCCACCTCTTCAGATCAATTTAGCATCATATGATGGCTGGTTATAACAGAATGATAATCCAGACTGATATTGGTTCATGTCTTTACAGTTCTTATCATGGACCAGTTCAGTAGAACCTAGAACCTGGAGATCTGTATTTATTCACTAAAGAAGAATAGAATGCTCGGAAATATGAAAGCAGGTCCATGAGTAAGTTCTTAGCACAGAATTATATGATCAGAAAGGCAACAAAGATGATTTAGACATGTGGTTTGTACTGAGAAAGTATAGTACCTAAAGTCTGGCAATGAGAATATTCCTTCTACTGTCACTTCCACTTCACCAATAAAGTGAGTCACCAGAACTTTTCTGCCATGGGCTTCTTTAGCGGGATTTGATGTATTTGTGTTACGCACTACTGGATTCCTTGAGAGGATTGTTTGATGTTCATCTCACCTGTTTGATGGTTCTACTGTCAAGGGCCATGAATCTGTAAACTCTATGTATTACAAAGACATAAAAGTTTTGTCAGTGGGGTCTACAATCATTGTGCAGCAGGATGCTATGTTGTTGGGATTTACTAAATACTCTCAATTGCGTTCAACCATGAGAGATAAAAGCAGGTTCCCTGGGTGATAATTTTAGGGATAAGTCATAAAGTGAAAGGAAATTCTTAAGACCTTACTAAATGGTTGCCTTCCTTGGTTGAGGCAACACAGAACCTTTCTTTGATGAAGTTGTTGTTTACAAATATATCCCCTAAACATCTTGAGCACTCACATGCTATGAAATGACATGGTTAAAAGGTCTCAGAGTTCCCATGACAACCAGAGGGGCACACACATATACAGCCAGACATTCCAGGTGCCCATCCATTCACACACATATGGAGTGCTGAAATGATACAGATACTAATTATGTATTCAGCTTGGTCATCAGAGAAGGTTACAGAACATGGTTAATCATTGCAGAGGAGTTAACTAGGTAAGAAAACAAAAACAAAGGTTTAATACTTGAGAGATTGTATGCAAGGCAGGTTAGAATTTTTAGGCCAGCTGACATTGATGAGCACAATGAGCACGAGAAAGCCTTTGGCTGCCCAGTGGGTGAGTGGAGAGGGCCTGGTGTTATTATGACCCTGCTGGCCAAGAGATGCCTGGTCAATCAGTGAGATTCTGTTCATTTTAGTTCCTAGAGGATTCTCATTCTTTTGTGACCCTTCATCATCTATCATCTGCTTTTTGGATATAAGTGTCTCCAAATGTACAAGGCAAATTATGTTTTGAATATCAATCAGTATGTTTCAGTAGGAACTTTTGAAGTACTTTTCTCTAGAAGTGAAGTTACCTTGGGTAAACTAGAGACCAAACCCTGGAGCCAGAGAGCTCCCTGAAAGGCCTATCTATCAACACCTTGCTTTAGCTACCTAATCCAAGCAGCTGCTCCTACAGTTCTGCAGGCTGTCTCCCCTAGCATTTTTAAAGGTGGTTCTTGACATATTGTCTCATCTTACATTATTTGACTATGTTAATGCCTTCTTTCACCCTAGTGATGGCTATGCAAAGCCTCGGGAATGATTATGGCTAGGGGAAGACTTTCCTCTTTCCCCACTTTACTGTCCTACCCTACAGTCATGTGAGTTGTTGCTCCAATTATTCAGTTACCCTAATTAGCTATTCTGCATTTTTAAAAACCTCTGAGTCTTTTAATATTTGGGTTGAAATATTGTACCATTTTTATATAAGCTGCACAGAGAATCTGATTAAATTTTGTAATATTACTTAACATCAGCTATTCTTCTAAAGTCTGTGTGTTTTCTTTAAGTAGAAAATAACCATCTTTAGGAAACAGCAGGGACACAGGGGTTGGAGACTGGTGTAACTTCAATAAAGGTATAATTACTTTCATAAGTCTGTTAGAGAGCAAGGCTCCTTTTGTTAGATCACTGTTTATTAAGGTTACACATCTAGTACTCCTAACATGGAGAGAGCCACTGGAAAGTCTTTGTTTTATATGATTAAATTACTATAATATCAGAAATATAAACTCCTTGAGGAGAACAACTTTGCTATGCAAGTCTCTGATAAATGAAAGACACATTAATACAAAATATTTTATCACAAGTTCTTATGCAATGCAAAATTTTAATATGGCATAATCATTCCAACATTATAAACATTGCGTTAAAAGCTTTTTTATTCTCTTGACATTTGTCTTCATCCAGAGTCCTGTTAATTCCCATAGTAAAGTGAAAACTTCTGAAAGACTTAAGGTGGTTTTCAGCCCTTTATGGTCAGAGTAAATTTTGAAGTTCTCAGTCCATTACTTAAGTCACCTTTAGTAATGAAAATTTTTTGAGCTTTTCTGATTTAAGCTTTTCAAAGAATTTATGTATTGCTCAATAACACACCATGAGACTGCTATGTTGTGAAGCCCATCATGCACTATAGAAATTACTAGTGGTATTGAAATGAAAGCTTATGATTCAGATTTGTTAAACCAAACGTTTTGCTGGAAGCTGCTTTTTTGGCAGCATTGAAGCTAATTGTTAGTATGAAAGGCTTATTTCCTTAAAGTTTACCTCTAGAGCTGTGATAAGCCACTTAAGAGTTTTCATTTTGGTATTTTGATTTTCAAAATTGGAAACTGTGATTGCTTCCATGTTGAAATCAACATGAGACTACTGATGTATAACTACATCTTTTTGCAAGTCATGCTGGTCTCTACTTGGAGATGTTTATGAAAGTAAACTTTGGGGCATAGTTTTTCAGAAATTTAGCATAAATATCTCATGTTCCTACAATAAAAGATGTTGGGTTTTTATTCTTTAGAAATATTCCTGCCAGTGTTTCCTTATCTACCAGTGATTATATATTTTTAGCATGATGAGAAACCAAACATTCTTTCAGCTTATATTATTCAGTTGTTTGGATATAGAGGACTAGATTTTCATGTACATCTTCATGTGCACTTGTCTCCTATTGAAGAAAATACAGATATATACATAATCCCATTGGCATAATATGTGCATTATACTTAGTAATATCCATCAGCACTTATGGCTGTGTATGATAAAGGCAGACATCAGATCCTTCTCTTTCTCTATGTTGGATTTTAATTTTTGGAGTTTAATTAATCGTAATAATCAGAAAAGACACAAAGTGAGTATGTACACATAATTGTGCATATTTTGTAGCACTTAAACTAGTAGATCTGAACCAAGATCTCATAACATATTAATGAATTAAAATAAGTTTTAAAGCGAATACTAAATATTTGAATGTAAGAAAGTTAACACACCTAGGTTTTTTAAAGTAAAAAATAAATTTGAATTGATTAAAAGATATACCCTATATCATTCTCACTCATTAGAATTCTAAAGATAAAAAGAAGTGGTGAAACTTTTGCTGCCAGGTAGAGTGAACTCCTTGGGCTTTCTCAGGTCTATGTAAGTGTGAGAATTAGTCTGTTTACTTTCACCAAAAATGCAGTTAATATCAAGATAATTTATAGAGAATTGATTTATTTTTTATATTAAATCTTTTTCTTTATCAATAGGTTATCTATTTATTAAAATTTCAATTTTTTTTGTAATAGAATATTTTCCCTTTTCCTCCTGTTATGGTTTAGATGTGGTGTCCCCCAAAGGCTCAAGTGTGAGACAATGCAAGAAAGTTTGGAGGAGAAATGATTGGGTCATAGCCTTAACCTAAACAGTGAATTAACCCCTGATGGGATTAATGGGGTGGTAACTGGAGGCAGATGGGGTGTGGCTGGAGGAAGTGGTGCATTGGGGCATGGCTATGGGGTTTATATTTTCCATCTGGACAGTGGAGTCTCTCTCTGCTCACTGATCATCACGTGAGCTGCTTCCCTCTGCCACACTCTTCTGCCATGATATTCAACTGCACCTGGAGCCCTGAGGAATGTAGTCTGCTGTCTATGGATTGAGACCTCTGAAACTGTGAGCCCCCAAATAAACTTTTCCGCCTCTACAGTTGTTCTGATTGGGCACTTTTAGAAACAGCAATAAAAAAGCTGACTAAAACACCTCCCTAAAAATCTTACAATTTTTTGTTGGATCTATCTTTAAGTACCTTATTGTTCCTGTGGAATATGAACGAGATACATTTCTCTTGCAGTGTTTCTTAGGTTGGGCGCTAGACACAGAGATGATCCCTTTTTTCTTTATGTCTTTTTTTCTGTGCCTGAAATACTTACAAATAAAACTTCCCTAGTTCCTTCCTATTACATATACAATAAAATGTAAACGCCTAACAAATAACACATGTCCTACCATTCTGACATCAACTCCTACCTCTCTCCTCTGCTCACCTCCCTCCCATCAGGATAATGACTTGAAATGACTTGACTTTTTAAAAAACATTAAATTCTTTGCACCTATTGTCTCTCTTATTTAGAATTTTCTCTCCTCATAGCTCACTTTTGACTTACATTTCTGCTTATACACAAATTGTTCATGAAGGCTTTTCCTGAGTCCACTCTTCCCCCACTGTCTTCTGCCATCTCTCTCCTCAAGCCATCTCTCTCTCTCTCTCTCTCTCTCTTTTCTTGAATCATGTTTTTCTTTAATAGAAGAAAGCTTAAGAGATGCAAAAGAGGCTTTACTATTACAAATGCCTTTTGATAATATTTACCCGGCTTTATAATACAAGGAAACTAGTCCCCATCTAGGGGTGCACATTGGTTTAGCACACTCTGTTTCATCAGTCAGAACATAGAAAGTTCAAATTTGTGAACTATATTCTGGTTCAGATTATTTTAACACCAGATTACAGAAAGACCAACCGTCTTTGGCTTATCTCATGGGGTCACATGGTAGTGTTACTTTTTTAAAAAAAAAAAATTCATTTGTTCTCTTTAGATACACATGACAGTAGAATGCATTTTGACATATCATACATACATGGAGTCTAACTTCTCATTCTTGTGGTTGTACATGAAGTGGAGTTACACTGATCATGTGTTCATATGTGAACATAGGAAAGTTTTGTCTGATTCATTCTAATGTCTTTCCTATTCCCATCCCTGCTCCCTTACTTTTATTCCCCTTTGTCTGATCCAATGTTGTTCCATCTCTTCAATATTTATTTCCCTTTATTCCACTTAGCACTATGTATTGCACATGTGCTTGTTTACGGTTTGTCGTCTCCACTAGTTGGTTGATTTCCAATCTGTCAGGGATCTTATTTTTCTTGCTCTCTGCTATGAGTCAGTTTGTAGAATGGGACCTCGTACATAGAAGGAAGGGAAGAGATGGTGTTACTCATTGCGGTAGCATGAGTTCGGGCAGCATGCCAGCTCTCAGGTAAGAAACACGAAAGGAATTCCTACTTTCCTCTCAAATTAGTGCAGTAGGAAAAAATCAAGCATGTAGCATGTGCCTATACAGTGATAATACAAAGTAGATGATTCCTTCCCCTTTTTATCTTGTCTTATATCAAAGAATGAAAATTACCCTCCAGAAAAGCCCAGCTCCTAAGATCTTTCCAAAACCAAGTCAGGAAATCCTGTAGTGCTCCTATAGTATTGCTCAGGTAATAATTTATCTGAGTGTTCTGTTCGGGGATATGGCTTCAAGCATAGGGCTTAGAAAAACACTCAGCACATGTATTTCTCTGAAGGTACTGAGGATGCTGCTGGCCCCTGGTGTCTACCAGCATCGCCTCTGTTTACTAGGCCCCAAAGGGCATGTTGTCACTCCTGTATTTATTTAGTTTCATCTTGTCTTTAAGGTCTGTAAAGGGAAAACAGCCTTCATGTATCCTGAGGCCATATTGATACCAGAATATTCAAAAAGTTTTCTGCAGTGGGCTGGAGAATTTAGGATACACTTGAGAAACCAGCCAAGTATGAGTCACCCAACAAGAAGGAAAGTTGGGAGGGAATTAAATCAGATTAGAATTCAAATACATGAGGTGATAGAGGAGCTGACTCTGCTGCCAGGCCAAGCTGCTCTGTCACATGGCCAAGGGGCCTTGGATGACCAGTTCTGTTCATCAGATATCTGCTGTAAACAACATGTTGATAAGAAAGTTAATAAACAGTATCAGGCCAGTGTCTATTAAAAGTCAGCAGAAATGAGCAGTTTAATCAGAGAAAATGTTTAAATATTAACAAGGGGTGTTATTCTGATTGTTACAATAAAAATGAAACAAAATGGTAAGCAATATGCAGTCACTTCTTTGAGTCCTAATTCTGTTAGTGCTGAATATAATGAATTTTAAAAACCATTGCCTGCCAACTAATATCCAAGAAATTATTATTTGTAACAACTTCTGATGACAGCTGCATTGAAATTAAAAATGGTGATTATTTTAACTTTACGTGTAGTAAATGCTTTCCTCTTTTTATTTATTTATTTATTTA